>CM061533.1:257495639-258095639 GCA_030545055.2 Neoaliturus tenellus | reverse complement strand
AGTTTAACCATATCTTTTAAAAATCATTCATTAATTACCCTACTAACCATGCAAAATGTTCTAAAATTTAAAATCTAGCCATTTATTTTTTCATTCCCCATAACTTAAGCAAGTGATACATAAAGTGTTTTATAAATATCAAAGATAAAATGTTTTGTTGGTGTCTATTATAAAAATTGATTACTTAAGTCAATCAAATTTCATAAATTAAATTTTGGCAAAGCGCCCATAGAGCCATAGGCGAGTCTTGGCTTCTTATCTACAATCACCTAAAAAAGTTTATAAAAACTGTACTTTTTATAATGGATAAACGAGATTGGATTTTTAGTTTGAGATTAGACTAGACGGGATTTTTTAATTCTCATAAAATTTCGAGACGAGATTAAGACAAGATTTCCCTTCTCGTACATAACGGGAAGTATGTGTTCAGAATTTTAATCTGATTTTTTAACATTGTTAAATTTTGATTTGTGACAGATAGTTTATTAAAAAATGTAAATTATAAAGCAAGACTGATTACCAACTTTTATTTAGAAACACCTTTAAAATATTTCAGTAAAAAACAAATAATTAGTACCTTTTTACAAATAACTCTTAAATATAGGCTAAGGTAGACAATAGACAATATGTCTTTATTGAAAATGTCATTGAGAAATACAATAGTGTCATAAAATTGATTGTTTGTTCTTGCTTTACAATTGTTTATTTATTTATTTTCTTCCCACTTCTACTATGTCCTTCTTGTTTCTATATTCTATCTTCTTCTTTCTTCCACATCTCTTTTTCTTCTTTCTTCAAAATTATGTCAAACCATTTAAAGAAAGTCTTTACTTAGCTTCTTCTGTTTAGATAGTCTTCTATCGAGCAGAAAGGATTCACTGCAAGTACCTGTTGTACTTGGTTGACATGTATTCATCCATGAACCTTCATGTTAATTTACTGGATGGGGTAGAAACTAACTTCGTGGCCACAGCAACGGTCCAGATTCCTTAAAAGATGCCTCTGGCCCTTTTCTCATTCCCCTTCTGCCAAGTGGTCCTTATAAACTCATCTCGCTTATTAAATAATTAATTTCAAACTGTCTAATGGTAACATTTTGGGAAACCTTGAAAACGTTTTGGAACTCTCAAAGTGCAACTGTAGTTTGAAACGTCCACCTTTTTTTTAAATGTAATTGGGAAATGAAAAAAATTTGAATGTGAAGATAATTTCCTTTTAAAGTACATTGAGGAAAGTGGAAACTCGTGTTTTCTGATACTTGTAAAGCAGCAAAGAATTTACCATTGCAATATTCCAAAGTAAGCACATTAATATCACTTTGTCTCCCTTCATGTACACACATAAATGTAACGTTATGTTATGAACAGAACTGGACGATGGAGCTTACAACCCGCTGTGGACGATGCGAGGCTTCACCCAGACATTCCACTTCTGGAAGGAGAACAAGAGAGCCCAGTCCGTGCCGCTCAACGCCTTTCTCACCTACATCACGCTGCCGTGGTGGAACATCGCTAAAGGTAACGTCATGTCAAGTTTGAGGTGATATAAATTGTTAATATTTCTGTGACTCTCTCAAAGATTCCCTGTAAAAATATAAAGTTTTGTTTTTAATAGTATATTTCGTCACAAGGGCCGAAAGTGGCGTTTTGCCGGCCCTGAGATCGTGTTTCAAGTTCGAGACGAAGTCGAGAAACGATCGAGGGTTGGCAAAACGCTTTCGGACCGACTTATGAACGATATTTTTCATCACACTACACAATTCAATAAATTCTAAACAAGTGAAAAAAATTACTTTTTCTTTCATAACAAACAAAACATAACCTCAACTTCAACTAACCTAGCGAGATGTACTGCTTGAGTTTCTGGTTGCTAGGCAACCACTTCACATCAGCTAAGGCCACCAAAACTAATACTCTAACGGTAAGTAATTGCATCTGATTCCAATGGAAAAGCACTATTTTCCCATCTATGCCATACAAATTTAACAGTTCCCATCAGCTGAACTACTAACTACGTAACTGATTTGTTATTTGTTGTTGTTGTTGTTAAATACCTTCTGATATTCTAGATTTCTTTGCTACCGTTTCCATTACTGCCCTAGGCCGGCAAAACAGGTGTTTCGTTGGTAGAAGTGAGGGTCGAAAACAGGTGATATCGATGTAGTGTGATGAAAACATTATTACATTCTATTTATTGATTTTTAGTTTTTCATAATTTATTATTTTTATGAGCTTTTGCACTAGGCCTATTTAAAAAAATATTTTTGTAATATGTGTGTTGCTATTGTATAAATTTTACGTTTTACCCTTTAGAAATTTATTGGGCTGTACATAATGCTTTTAAACATTTTAAAATACTTTAGAGCAATGTAAATATTTGGATAGTTTAAAATTTTACGCATGTGGTTTAAGTGATTCAAATTGTAGTGTACATTAGGGTGGGTCGAAAAAAAATTTTATTTTATTTTCGGAACACTTTAGTTCAGAAAAGTTGCCTACTACAATAAGGATAAAAAGTGCATATAAAATATTTAAATCGGTTAACATCTTCCGTTCGCGCACTGGACTTATAGTTTATAAAAATTTCCAAAAACTCGTTATTTTTAGAGATTTTTAAAAGATATTAAACCTTAAAAATTAAAGAAGCTCTACGTTTTTATGCTTATTTTAGCATGTAAAGAGTGTAAATCAATTATATTCTGTTCAAAAATCCAATAATTACCGTTCGCGCAACGCCTCAGAAAAAATAGAAATTAACCACTTTTAGCGATTTTACTGTGCAACTTTTGTAAGCAGACTGAACTGTTTTGAACAAGAGTGCACTGGTTTGAGATGGTTAAACTAGATTGAGTCGTGGTGTATCCCCTCCTTGCTCTAACCCCTTCCCCCTCACCATCAAAATCGGCCTTGTACTCGCCGCCATCACGTGTTTTCCTCTTCAGTCAGTCGCTGTGCCGTGCTCTGTCTAGAATAGTTGGAAGTTGCTTTAATGCCGTGTGTGACTTGCGTGATGTGAGCTACTCCCTATTGTGCATTGTTTTATGTTATTTCCTTGACTTATATCTTAAAACATTAGCTGATGATGAATGAATTACAAGCTATTCTCACTAGGAGTGTGACTGCCGACTCCAGACAGGAGTTTTACTGTCCTATTTTTGGCAAATCAAGAGGATTCCTGCAAAATAAACTGCCCACATATGAATGTGTTCTTAGATGCTGTAATGAAGATAGATTCAATCTTTCCCTCGTAAGAAACAATAAAAATGTGAGTTTCGCCAAAGTAGGCTCTACGGATGCGAAAGAAATCAAATGTTTGTATTAAAAAGCATCCATTCCGTCGTTGTCTGACTGCCGAAGTGTAAAGCTCATTGAAGTGTATCACGATTCTTATATTAAGATAGGGAAGTTGTATAAACGTGATAAAGACAAGCCTGTATTTAAATGTATTCTATACGATTTAAAGCCTATTCGTCTAGCCTACAAACAAGGCATTAAAGTATTTAAATCGTCTAGCCTACATTTAAATACAGGCTTGTCTTTATCACGTTTATACGACTTCCATATCTTAATATAAGAATCGTGATACACTTCAATGAGCTTTACAATTCGGCAGTCAGACAACGACGGAATGGATGCTTTTTAATACAAACATTTGATTTGTTTCGCAACCATAGAGCCTACTTTGACGAATCTTACATTTTTATATTTTCTTATGGGGGAAAGATTGTATCTCTCTTCATTACAGCATCTAAGAACACATTCATATGAGGGCAGTTTACTTTGCAGGAATCCTCTTGGTTCGCCAAAAATAGGACAGTAAAACTCCTGTCTGGAGTCGGCAATCATACTCCTAGTGAGAATAGATTTTGATTCATTCACCATCAGCAAATGTTTTTAAGACATATGTCGAGGAAATAACACAAAACAATGCACAATTGGGAGTAGCTCACATCACGCAAGTCACACACGGCACCAAAGCAATTTTAAACTGTTCTAGACAGAGCGCGGCACAGCGACTGACTGAAGAGGAAAACACGTGATGGCGGCGAGTACAAGGCCGATTTTGATGGTGAGGGGGAAGGGGTTAGAGCAAGGAGGGGATATACCACGACTCAAACTAGTTTAAATATCTCAAACCAGTGCACTCTTGTTCAAAACAGTTCAGTCTGCTTACAAAAGTTGCACAGTAAAATCGCTAAAAGTGGTTAATTTCTATTTTTTCTGCGGCGTTGCGCAAACGGTAATTATTGGATTTTTGAACAGAATATAATTGATTTACACTCTTTACATGCTAAAATAAGCATAAAAACATAGAGCTTCTTTAATTTTTAAGGTTTAATAACTTTTAAAAATCTCTAAAAATAACGAGTTTTTGGAAATTTTCATAATCTTTAAGTCCGGTGCGCGAACGGAAGATGTTAACCGATTTAAATATTTTATATGCACTTTTTATCCTTATTGTTGTAGGCAACTTTTCTGCACTAAAGTGTTCCGAAAATAAAATAAAATTTTTTTTCGACCCACCCTAGTGTACATATAATAATAAATGTTGCTAGTGAAAACACCACAGCGCAACATGTACAGTATGGTCTGACACATACCTTCACATTGATCTGACAATGCCAATCTTGTACTCAGTAGAAGCTCTCTAGTCTTGGTCTTCCAGAAATGAAATGTTCAAACGTGGGTGTTTCTCACAGCCAAAATAGACAAGAGTCCACTTGTTCCATTTTATATTATTAAAATATACCATTTGAATTGCCAATTTACAGAACATTCGGTCTCTGATGTTTTCTATTTTTTATTTTTTCTATTTTTTATTTTGGCCTGATATTGGATGTAACACCTGATATTGGAAGTTTAGTCACTAGACGGATTCTGTTGCTATTACAATCCCTAGGGCCTTCACTGACAGAAAACCAGTATTATTGTCCATTAAACGCAGTTTCATCGCTAGCGACCGCTTGTCCGTCGTCCAATTGTCATTTCGACAGTATTACAACGTCTGAACAAGCAAAAATCATGATTGTTACAAAAGTCGATACACAGAATTGATTGGGCAAGTATGATACCCTTCATTGTTAACCCTAATAGTTCATTGTTGGAACACACATATAATACAAATGTCTGTTTAACCCGTTTAATAAACTGCCTCTTAATCTGGCCAGGATTTTGAAATCCGGCCAATGGTTTGGTCCCGAGGTGGCCGGATTTGAGGGCTTGGTGGTAATATCTATCTATCGTCAGTACATTTTTTTTCACCTGCATAATGTTTTTTCTCATACATTTTCAAAATTCAAATTTTATTTCTATCTTAATTCAATTAACATAGCCTATAAGTTTATTTTAAAATGGTTTGGTAGTTGTAACCTATTTGAACAGTTTTTACCCAGTTTTACCTTTCTTTGAGTGTTATTTAACCTTTTAAGATTGATAGCTTACCCCCATATTAATAACCCAAAATCTTCAGATAGTGTTTTGGTCCCTCGTTGGATTATGAAGAGTTAACTTTAGTATCCTACTGACTTACTCTCAAATACCTAAATTTCCCGATACTTTTTTAATACTCACTAAATACCAGAATTGTTTTTCAGATATTCTGGATCACAGAGAGGAGCCAATTCTCACGTTCTAGTCACTCTGGCCTTGCCCGGTCGTGCCTGAGACTCCACAGTGTGCCACGTTATCAAACTCATCCCAGACTATTTCAAAGTTCAATTGACGTTTTTGGAGGTGATATTTTTTGTATTGTTCCTAGGTTGTATGTTAATAGTCATTGTATTTTAAGTTTGTAATTTATTCCTTAAATTGTACACTCTAAGTGATCATGAATGTGAACAGTTGTGTTCTTAAAATTGTTTGGCACGGTCATAACATATTGAGTGGGCAGTCCAGAAATTAATCTACTTTTCCTGATAAACAAAATATGACTGTAATAATTTTAAAAGATAACTTTTAAGCTTTACTTTTAAAGCCAAAGATTACCTTTATAGTAAATATCCAATTTTCTTCACTTTACCCCTACCCCATCTCCCACAAGACCCTTATAAAGCTTGGTTTCCATCTTGAAGCGCTGAGTGGGCTGCATAAAAGACAGTTGGCATGTTGTTGACCTTGATAGGTCCAGTTAAGTGAGTGTGGCCATTGAAAGCTACTTATTTAACTCGTTTCTAGGTTTTAATTGCTTCCTTAGATCATTCTCACTATTAAGCTCAAATATTTAATAATGATTGGGTTAAAAATAGTTCTCCAGTTAATAGCAAGTGGAATTCTAATTTCTAACGCACATTTTATAAATGCTACACAAAGTATTTTATATATTGCTGTGCACAAAGCATAAAAGCAACCTACACTCAATGGTGCTACACATGAATGTGTTTTTAGTCTTGAGGCGCACCAGAACTAAGATGGTGTTCCATCCATACCTTTCAACCATTGTAATATGTGATTACTTTTTGGACAGCCCTTGTATTTTATGAATGTGCAGTTAAAATATAAACTCTCAACTGTTTATAATTGTAATTATAGACTTTTAAGTATTTATATCTTAATATTAAAATGTACATTCATGCAAAATAATTTTGTGAGATTTATATTAGTTTATGCTGAAGGATTTAAATTTAAAACTTTTAAAATTTATGTTACTTATGTACTAAGTATACATACTTTTTGGTTTGCCAATTATGTAGTTTGAGTAATTGGGCTATCATACTTAACTTAACCATCTCCTGGAAGAATAGAATGATGATCAATCAAGTTCCTTTTAGCTAGTCAGTTTTAGAGAAAAGCATTTATACAGATTTAATTTCCTTCAATATATTTATCGTTTTTTATGTTTAGTTTTACGTACGGGTGGGGAGTATTTCATTAGTACCTAAGTCACAACCTAAATAAAATCAGTACTCCCACACTCCTAGTTTTAAATAGTTGCAGCTTTACCAAAATTCTGTGTATTTTGAACACCAATCTTATTGTGTAAAAACTTTTATTGGCCAGGCCAATTAAAAAATTATTTTTCTTACAATCACGTGTAAAATGTCAGTTTATGCACCAAAAACCAATAATTTGACAATTATTTTTGAACAGCTGTTTACTGAGGAGCGAGCGATAAAGTCTTCGATTATCTTTGGAGTGAGCGATAAAGTCTTCGATTGTCTTTGGAGCGAGCGTTAAAGTCTTTTTAAAACGCTTACCTTACTCTAACACTCACCAGCTGATTGTATCGGCGCGCTACAGCGCTCCCTTTCGCTTCCTACTAAGCTCGACTTGTTTATAACCTAAAACTGGCTCATTCAGCTACAATAGATGTAATAAGTGTAAACTTCACCTGTAGGAAAAATTTAGTATCCTTGTATTTTGTGTGTAAAGCGTCTTTCCCGCTTTGCAAACAATGCTGTAACTGTTTAGCCTAAGCGAGAAAGACCTAACTTTACGCTCTTAATACATAAATAACTATTTTTAAATATTGATCTTTGAAATATATACAGTAAGCTACATCATTATTAACTAATTAATATCAATTGAAAAATCTCATTTAACTGAGATTATCCTCATAAGCGAGTTGCCAAGGCGAAATGGGACTATTTTGTTAGTGTACAATATTGTGTTCAGAATGTAAAATTCCCATTCATCTGGAAGTGGAGCTGATCGTCTCCGAATCTTGAATCCGAATCCTAAAAAAATCCAATCTCAAATCCTCGAATCTAGAGTCCCGAAAATAGGATTAAATTAACAGATTTATGCTTTATAATGCCATTCTTTATCTTATTACTTCTTAGAATTAACAAATAAGAGTCAATATTAAGAGGTGAAAAAATATTTTAAACATAAAAACTGTTATCTTTAACCATTACTAGGTGTTAGGACCTAGAGTCTGCCCCTTCTACACCAATAACCATTTGCCAATAACTATTACTATTATAACCAAATATACAAAAAAACAACTGTTACTGGCAGCACAAATTAAATACAAAACATAACCATAAAACACAAAGAAGAGAGATGAACAGGAACAACAAAGGGAACCGACTCAACTCCCGTCTGAGGCCTCTATCATCGGCAGTGGGCAGTTTATACAAAAACATCACGATCGTGTCACGAGCTAAATTGTCGCATGAACTTTTTTGTTTCTCTAAAATATCAAGAATTAAAACAGAGGCATTGTTAAAAACAATGAAACTGATTAAATGTTACAGAAATTCATTTTGAAATCATTCAAATGTGATTATTGGGTTTTAAGATCACGTAATAATTACTAGAAGTAATGAACGTGCAAGGCGTGCCTACGATATATTGTCCCATACCCTAATTTTGTCTACAGCTGAAGCCTACAACAGGGATGTGTTTAACTGTTTCGCCTTGATAGGAATGTTGAAATTAGTTTTTTAGTTCATTCTTCGTTCTCTTTCCTTTATAGTAGGCCTCCTTTATCCTTTAAAAGAAAGTAGGCCAATGGAGAAAGCATAAAACTGAGAAATTATGTAATACTTTCTAATACAGAGGTTATAGAAATGAACTTGGCATGATCACCAACTGAATCATGACCCATTAAAAAATGAAAATTAAAAAATGAAAATTAAAGGTGATTTCCTACCTTTAATATATTTAAAAATATTTTTAAGCGAAGTTCTGATTTTAACTCTCTATTGGGCGCTGAGCGGAAGTTACCTCCGCACTTGCAAAAAAATAGGTAAAAAATTTAGAACGATTCTGTTTTGCAGCCTGGCCTTCAAGTTTCCTTTAATATCACTCTAGAGGAACTGTGTAATGCCTCGCTTTACCTGGTTATGTGTAAGGTATTGATCTGGAGGAAGATTTTTGTGAGTGTGCGGAGAATGCTTCCGGGTTGAGCCGAACTGCGGGACTCGCAGTGCGGAGTTTTCTTCCGCTTGCGCCCGATTATACTAACGAAAATAATTATTTTGGTCTGAAATTTTTTCTGAATTGTTTGTTTAATTGTTTCTTTATATCTTTTAAACCATATTAGATGGATTTTTAATGCGTAATTGATATTATACCAAAATGATAGAAAAGAACATAGTAAGTGAGATTTTCTATAAAATAAAATAAAATTTTCTCTAATTAGATGTCAATAAAAAGGTTTCTTTTACTTGTTCCCAAAGTTTTAGTTCTGTAGCTTAAGTAGTTTTGTATCATGTATCATCTGAAAATGGATAACAAAGCATTTAAGGACATTCACTTTGTTCATATAGCATTGTACAGTTCGTAATCGATTGGTTTTTAATTTAACTTAAACATTAAAGGCTGATATGTTGTATCCAAGTAATTCCATTTTTATAGTGTGAGATATAATGATCAGTTTAGAGGTATAATGATCACTTATTCTGCAATACCGTAGATTTATGATTTGTGTGATACATTCTAAAATAATTATGCTCTATTTTTAGAGTCGTTTAATCATTAAAAAGTCATTAAAAGTTGCCTACTAGTGTTTTGCAGTACAGTGGTCAACAATTATGACAAATGACATTAGTAGAATAAAAAAAACTCTTCTTACATGACTTCCTGCATTATTGATAGATCTCATCATTATGAATTTATTTTAATGACTTCTTTAAGTTTTTAAATCTTTTTATTTACTAAGAGAAAGTATAATATGTATTTTCCGGCTAACTCAGACCCAGTACTGTGATTGGAATAGTGGGTTTAGAACTGTGGTAGTTAGTGATTTTTTTCATTAAGGTTTATTTTCCAGATATATTATTTTGAATTTTGACTACAAAAGGTGCACGGAAAGTAAATTTTCAACAATTTGAAATGTTTAATAGAACTTTTGTAGGAGTGATTGAATGATCGATTATTTGTTATTTCTCAAAAGCTCCTGGAATCCCCTTTAGTTAAGCAAAATGCTCAGTAGTTTGTTGTAGTATGTATAAATGTATACTGCAAATATTAATAATGTTAATAGAAAATAACACCGTATTTATGAAAAGCTCAGTTTAAAATATATATTTTAGAAAAATATTACACACAAGATTGCATAAATCCAGAAAAGCCTTAAGAATACCGTACTAATTTATTGATAAAATTACTTCTCAAACACAATATTCTATACAGAATCCAATAGTCGTTCTTAAATATAATCTTAAAGATTACCGATATATATATTTTTTAATTTGTTAGGCTGTTTGATAGCTTGGCTATTTATCCTTAAACTTATTCACAAAATAAAATGTAGTTTATATAATAATCATTAAGAACCGAAGACCAAGCACCGAACGCACTAATATAGGAAGTGCTGAAAAGTAATTAGAGTATTGTGCTGATAATTTTTAGCCAAATCTATTTATACGTATATTATAAAATATTTGTATCTCTTTAAGGAGTCTAAAGCGTCAGTCAGATAACCAGTACATAATGATTAGTTGAATCTTTGTGAAACTAAAGATGTTTTTTTCCAACAACATAAGCTATAAAATTTTAGTTTGTGAATAGATTTGAAGACGATGATCCGGCTATCAGAAGGTCTAACAAATATGAATAAATATTAATTTAGACATAAATATTAAACTTTACATCAGCATCATTTAGTTTAAAAATTTTATATTTAATTTGAGAACAATTAAATTTTGGTGCTATAAGTTATAATTTAGTTTTATTTTTCAGTCATTTTGTGTGAGTAAAAAAAATCTGATACTACTTGAATTCTAAAACATTTAATTATTTGTATTAAAATTTTAGGAATACACATAACATAATAGCTTATTTATTACATCAGCTACACACACGAGAGATGTCCATTGAGGGCAGGGCTAAGCGGGGATGTCATCTTGCGCTAACAAATGAGATCCAAGCGATGTTGTCTTATTTATTCCTCGCTGTGCTCCCCAACTGTAGTTATATTGATCATTTGTTTTAAATAATTAAATTTCTAAAATGTTAACATTATATATAAACAGTTCAAAATCAATTGTTCAGTATGGCAACACTGTGCTCATCTCCAATCGGGCATGGCTCGAAGGCTTCTCTTGTGATGACGGGTGTAATAATTTTAAATTTTAATTGCTGTGAATAATTTTTTTGTATGATCCCAAAAAAAATTATTGGTTCTGTAAGGCTCCCCAGTTACAACTTTTTGCCGTGCACCATGGAGGGCGCTAGATCAAGGAGTGAGAAAAATAACTTGATCAGTAGGAATGGTAATGATACAAAGTTCTTCTTTTAACTCTTTGACCGCCAAAGTCGTAACGTGTTAATGGGCCCTAATTTTACTACCAGATGTTTTCGTTAAACATCATGGTTTGAAAACTTAAACTGGGCTGTCTTACACATTGCTGTCATGAATGCTACGATGTTCGCTTTTGCTCATTATTGGATGTAGAATAATGAACTAAATATCATAATGAGATGATAATACTTATGTAACAAATATTTCTGACAGTGAACTTCTACTTTTACATGTTATTTTCCTTACTTAACTTTTGTGTTTTTTCAATCCACATTAATTTGTAAAATATATTACTGCATTGCGCTCACCAACTTTCATCTACTTTGTCACTAACTTAGTAAAGGTGGGTGTGTATATTTCTTCCCTCGTAATTCCTTCCCTGTTATTTCGCACTGTTTATTTCTTCCCTCCACTAAAATTATAAGTGTATATTACTTCCCTCTACAAGGCAACTGTTTATTTCTTCCCTCTGGTACACTCCAAACTAAAAACGTAGACTTAGTCTAGAGAAAACTCAGGGACAAAATTACAGAGGGAACAAATAAACACTCTAAAATATAATTCACTAAACAGTTTGTTTATTTATTCCCTCTGGGATCCAAGTGTATATTTGTTCCCTCTGAGCGGCGAGTGTATATTTCTTCCCTCTGGCACAGTCAGCGCACCAAACAATAGACCTCGAGACGGCCACGACGGTGTATGCCGCCGCCACCGCTCGCTCCTTCCCGAACCGACGGTAACGGATTTTCTTTGTGGTAATAGACAAAGACATTTTCTTTGTGGTTAATTTGAGACCCCTCCCATCGCGATTTGTATGACGCTCACAAGTTTGCTCAAGAAATTTCGCTTACAGAATTATATAGATAGATATTGAAATGAACCAAATTTCTATAATCGAAACATTTGTTCTTCCTGATTTTACAGCATTTGTTCTTTCTTACAGTACAACCCCTGTCTAATGATTCAATCAATGACACTTCTCCCATAAGATTAACATTGAAACTTTTTAAAGCCTGTAGGGCGAAGCCATGGGTACCGAGTTGAATTATAATGTGATTCTGCTAATCCACAGGACGATATCTTCAAACCTCACATCTTTCTAACGGTATGCGCGGATTTTTCTTACGTTGGGTACAATCTGAGAAAAAAGGAGGAAAAGAAACATGCTTGCCTATTTGCATATTAATATACCGGGTGTCCCAGACCACCCGTACACCCCTTTTATAAACTATAATATTAATTAATCCCAAAAACAAATTGCGCCATTATAGTTAAACCGGTTACGCTCTATCCATTGATGATAATTTCAATTTACAGGGTGTACCAGAAATAACCTACCCAGACCGTAAGTCATTAATTTTAAATACGAACCCCCACTTTTTATGGTATTTTTAGATTCTACACATAATTTTAAGACTACTTTGCAATTTAGTGTGTATCCCTAATCCTAACGGTTTGGCAGATAATGATGGTCGAAGTTTGATTTTTTCCCATAAGAATAACATGAAGCAAATTTTTATATCCATTAACACTGAAACTTTTACCTTTAACATAACTATCCAAGCATAAAAATATCTTATAACCTCATTTTAGATAATATTTCATTAAAAAAATATGGATTTTCTCGTAATTAATTTTAGTTTTCTACACATTTTAAATAATTTCCACCATATTGACAAATTCGTGGAAAAATTAAAATTTATGACAAAACTAATATTTTATTATGCTAAAGGGTTTAAAAAAAGAAGCTAAGGCATTTTTATGCTAGGCCTTTTTAGTTTAAACGGGAAGTTTACAGAGATAATGGATGTGAAATTTGGCCCCATGTTATTCTTATGAGAAAAAATCAAACTTCGACCTCCATTATCTCCCAAACCGTTAGGATTAGGGATACACATTGAAATTCAAAGTAGTCTTAAAATTATGTGTAGAATCCAAAATTACCATAAAAAGTGGGGATTTGTATTTAAAATTAATGACTTACGGTCTGGGTAGGTTATTTCTGGTACACCCTGTACATTGAAATTATCATCAATGGATAGAGCGCAACCGGTTTACCTATAATGGCACAATTTGTTTTTGCGATTAATTAATATTATAGTTTATAAAAGGGGTGTACGGGTGGTCTGGGACACCCGGTATAGAAGATAATATTTCCAATTATAGGTTTAGGAATATCAACAAGCCATGCATGATATAGTAAAAATTTTTAAGTTAAATATCGATAACAACTTCAGCTTCTAGCCTCCACCGCCTATTTTAAATAACCTTTTCTAAATATGGAAGCATATATTGCAAAATAGATGTCATATTTATTAGAAATTTTTTCTAAAGGGGGAAACTTAAAATTTGTACTTTAAAATTCCTTTTGGTAAGATACTGGGTAACAGGTCCGCAATTTCAGATTACTTTTGTAAATGGTGTATTAATAAACAAACATACATGTATTATTTTAGTTGGTAAATATTACTTTGTGGAATATTACTTTGACACAGAAAATAAAATATTGGGAATTGATATGCTGCACTAATAAGCGGATGAAGTTATTTAATATAAAATTTTTCTTTTGACTTTCTAAAACTATTGTACGGTAATAACATTCATTAGCAGTTCACTAGTAATCATAAGAGATGTCATTTATTGTTTTATGAACTATAAATCAATAATTTATTTCTTTTTCCATTGTAATTTTAAATGAGTTCTCTGATTTTAACTATGTATGTATTATGAAAGTGTACCAAATGCTGCCAAAATTTTATTGTGAACTGAATGATTTATGTGTTAGATTAAATAATAATTTGCATATCTGCCACATGATCTACAACTTTGTGTATCAATGGAAGTAATTTCAAGTGGGTTCTCTGATTTTACTTGTGGGTAGGCCTATAGAAAATATGAAAGTGTACCAAATCCTGTTAAAATTATATTGTAACTCTACCAAAACCAATTATTTATGTGTTGGCTTAAGTAATAATTCGTATATTTGTCGCATTTTATACAACTTTACAATCGACATTGAGGATATGTTCTACAGCCCTCAAAATATTCGGGCTGTCGAATTTTTTTACGGAAGACTATATAAGTTCAAACTGTTTGCAAATATTTGTGAGATGTCTATTCTCCTTTTTATAATCATACTGTTGACACTTATGGCATATAAATAGTAGTTTCTAGTTATTTTTTATTAGGCCTATTACAGGTATTATTTCTACTGGAAATTTTAAAGGAGGAAATGGGAAAAATCGTTTTTAAAAATAGGGACAGAAGTTAATGAATGTCGAGATAAACAGCAAACGTTAAAAAGTACAGTTAAATGCTTATATATTTATTTATTTTTAACAGACACATTAGTGGATCGTAACCAGTTACTTAGTGTACATAAATGGATTATAACTAGCCGACTTGTATATGCGTGAATTACCACAAAGTACCGGTAGAGGCTTTTTAAGCTGTTCATTTAAACTGTCCGTAGCGGCCAGGGTGAGGAGCGGTGGCGGCGCAGACACCGCCGTGGCCGGCTCGAGGTCAATTGTTTGGTGCGCTGACTGTGCCAGAGGGAAGAAATATACACTCGCCGCTCAGAGGGAACAAATATACACTTGGCTCCCAGAGGGAATAAATAAACAAACTGTTTAGTGAATTATATTTTAGAGTGTTTATTTGTTCCCTCTGTAATTTTGTCCCTGAGTTTTCTCTAGACTAAGTCTACGTTTTTAGTTTGGAGTGTACCAGAGGGAAGAAATAAACAGTTGCCTTGTAGAGGGAAGTAATATACACTTATAATTTTAGTGGAGGGAAGAAATAAACAGTGCGAAATAAGAGGGAAGGAATTACGAGGGAAGAAATAAACCCTCCCGTAAAGGTGACTTTATTTTTTATCATTCATTTTTTGAAAAGTAACATTTAAAACTTAACAATAATATGCCCTCAGGTCATAAAATAATGTCTCTTGTCAACACTAATGATGTACTGGATGTAATTATTGATACCTTAGTAAATTATCAAGCTACGATATACTTTATTACCACAGATTTTTAACTTGAATGCAATAGAGAATTCAGTTTAATTTTTTTTTTTCAAGATAGATTGTAAAATTCCATTGTTGATTATAGAATTTATATTGTCGAAATGTAAAGTCGCGTCTGCACTGACCGAACATGTTCGCCGAACAGTTTTTCCTGAACATTTGTTTGTTTGTTGGTATTTATTTCTAATATAAATCATAAGGTAAGTGATTGTTCGTTAGAAATGTTTGTTGATTTTTTGTGTTCACCGAACAAGTTCGTCACGGTTGTTCGGCCAGTGCAGACGCTGCTTAAGACGACCGTATTAAAATTGCCATTAAGTTTTGAAACTGAACAATTAATAAATTAATATATGGTGACAACAATTTTTACAACAATGAAATTACTGTTATTTACTTAAGAAAGGTTTCGTATTGTGACTATTGTGAAATCTATGTTCTTAGGATTACTTCTTTTTATCATACAGAGTATATTAAGAAGAGTATTTTCATGTCACTATTTATAAATATTCCATCTAGTCTTTTAAAATGTGTTATATGATACACTTTATACTTAGTGTATAGATCTTTTTTGTCAATATTGTTAGTTTTTGTCTCAGTTCTAAAATTATAGTCTGAAGTTTACATTGTAATACTTTTTTATTATTATTGTTATTAATGTGATGTTTTTATAATCATTTGAAAATAAAATATGAGGATTTTTCTACCTGGTGTTTTATTTAATACCTCTTTTTGTGGATTTAAGTCCAAACAATTTTTTAAGTAACAAAAGTAATCGAATTCCTGAAGTGTTAACCCAGTCTGTTCAATTTGACACATTGCGCTCTACAGGCATTCTTAATTACTATTCTTCATTAGGCAAACAAAAAGGAAAACAATAACAGTATCTCGAAATGCCCCACCCAGATGTTCAACAATGTCACTTGATCAGGAACCAATTAGTTTAATGGCGGATCTTTCACGGTCAATACAGATCATGATAAATAAATATTGACAGTATTGTTTACTGGGATTGAACTTACATGGTCAATATGGATCATCCATCAATACTTGACTTTACACACTCAATCCGTATCGAAATCCAGGATCACGGTCCAAATATCGTGATCCCTATTGAGCGTGTGGGATCCGCCAATAGTAGTTTGCATCAGTAGTGGGTCTTTTTGGTACGCAATCATGTTTTAAAAACGATTAAGCATCAAAAAGACACTTTTGCTCCAAGTGATGAAAAAAGTTTTTTTATCATAAGGCGGATTTAGACTTTTATCGTTAAAAATACCAACTAAATACTAAAAATACCATCAACAGGGCTTGTACGGTAACAGTTCTTGAGGTTAATAAAAATAAAAATAAATAACCAGAATGATTGAAAAAATAACCAAAAAATAACCTTGAATAAACCGAAAATGTCACTAAAAATTCCAAAAACCGGCGTTTTATCAAGATATTATAAATATGTAGGCATAGGCAATAAAAATGATATAAGATAATTTTGAACTGGTTAAGTGATCATCTACTAAAGCAATGACATTAATAAAAAAAATTTAAAATAGAATAAAATCCTCCCCAATCCATTTTTTACTTTTTTCTATTTTTTCCTTTTTACTTTCTCCCCCTATACCATAGTATATGGAGAAAGTATTGTTTTCGTCAAAATTTTCGAATTTGAGTTGTTGGTGGATTTATCCATTTTGGTTCCCCCTGAGTCCAAAAAAGTGGTTTTCGGAGTGATGTCTGTGTGTGTGTCAGGATGTATACAGAGCTAGAGAATGCCCCAATGGTCCGATTTTGGTGAAATTTGGTACGTAGATCCAAACCCACGATAATTCCAGGCGTTTTTTTCATTTTTTTGAATTTTTGATTTTTAAGGGTAGTTTACCCCCAAAAACCCTCAAAAATCGTCAAAAATCAAAATTTCTCAAAAACGGCTCTAACGATTTTGATTAAAATTTTGTGGTTTATTAAGCTTAAAAAGGTGAATAATATGACACCACCCGCATCTCCGAGAAAATGCGCGTTCAAAAGTTATGGAGTAAAAAGTGTTTCAAAAAACATTTTTTTAATTTTCAAAATAGTTGTTGTCTCGAAATACATTTTACTTATCACCATTAAATCAAGCTCAAAAAACTAAATAATCCAGTATTTGAAATTATTGCTCTACGTCAAGTGGTTGCAGAGAAAATTCAATTTTTCGTTTAGCGGTAAACGCAGTACGTTGTTAAAAGTCACAGACGCGCGTAGGGTCAAACGAGCGTTGCTCAGCTGGTAGCTATCCGACTGAGTCAACAAGACATTAATGTTTGGAGCTTTTAACACGTTTTTTATATTGTTGGGAGAAAGTATGTGTCAGTTAACTGATACCGTTTATTTAAACATTTATTTAGTTTTTACGAGTTTCATCCAAATCGATCAATAAAAACCTAATTGCCCTAAAAAATAAAAAAATAACCAAAATCCTGAAAAAAATAACAAAAACAACCAAATTCCAAAAAAAAACAAAAATAACCAAGAGCAAAAAAAAAAAAACAAAAAAAATAACTTGTTACAAGGACTGCATCAAGCAGTGATGAGAGGAACATACCGCCCGCTACAACAACGCGTCCATCTCGCGCCTGCCGCCGCCGCCGTGATGTGCCGCGATACGAACAATGTAACCTAAGAAGAGTCCGTGAAACATGTATATATCTGTAAATAGTTTTGTGAAATGTAATATGTGAAAAGTGAACTATTTCCCCCGAAGATGCCACACATCGGCGGTGAAATGTACATTAGGAACATATATTATCTATCTACAAGAACAATAAACTACAATACAAGGTAAATAAAAAGGAAAATACGTTTCCGGCAAAACACGACCAGTTAAAGCGATGTTGAGATAAAAATGCCCAGTTAAAAAGATGTTCTTTTTGTGTTAGGGTAGGCCGGTTAAAAGGTGGCCGGTTAAGAGGGAGTCTACTGTAGTATTTAATGCGTGGAAAAACGCCTGTGTGGCCGGGCACTTTGGAATAAAGTTAATAACAATTAATTATGTTTTGTTATTTCAGTGCATTAGTCTACAAAAAGGTTTTGAGGTAAATCAAACAATTCTGTTCTTAAATCTCATTGCAGGGTAAATAAAACAATGCTAAATGATAAAAAAGTATTTATTTTCTTCAATTATAATGAAAAACTACCGGTGAGGTTAAAGGCATTAGGTATTAAAAAATATTTAGTTTATGAACAATAAAAAATGTTTAGAATGTAATTTCCTGAAAATTCTATAAACTTGTTACAAAATTTAAAGTATAAAAAGAGAGATGAGTATAAACTTATTTGATGCTATTGAAATAAAAAGTAACTGTAGAGAGAGTCGATCATCCAAACGTCATCCCAGTCAATTATCTGAATCCCTGAAAAGCTTACTAAAAATCAAAATACAGTATTAAAAAAATTATGTTTGACATGCAAAACATCAAACATAGCATGTTGTGTACTACTTTTTGTATTGATCTAATTTTTATCAAATCCTATAGACGATTTGGATGGCTATTTTGTTTAAAAACATTCAATAAACGGTTTAGAGGTTATAAATATTTTTTTTATGATTATCCGAACAATTTGATTATCTGAACCACCCTAGTCCCAATTAGTTCAGATATTCGACTCTCCATTGTTGTTTTTCCCCCTAGGAACACAATACACAATTTCTTAACATAAAATGAAAACAAACACTTTGAGTATTACTCAGTTATGATCAACGAGGTTAAACTAATTTAATAGAGTGCTACAAAGATAGGGAAGTTAGACCCTTGTTGACTGACGCCATTTCAACCACGATTCCCACCATTTCCTTGGTAACTAGTTCTTTGCCATTTTACCCACACCTGTCCGACATTTATATGGTAACCAACTTCAGTAGCACACAGGCCATCAAATCAAAGGGGTTTTAAAAACAAGCAACAAATAATCAGATGTTTTAAAAGTATAATCTGTAATTTTTTAACATTGTTGTGACCAATCAGAGTAGCTAAAACTGGTAACCAAGGAATCGGTAGGAATTGTGGGTGAAATTGCACCAATCAAAAGGGGGCAACAAATCAACATATGTTTATCACTCTGTAATCCCAACTGTTTTTAGCCCTTTCTTCAACTTTACTTTTGTGGCGAGACTTATAGGTTGGTTGAGGTTAGGCTACAAACTAAAGATTAAAACTGTTTATAGGATTTTAAAATATTGTTTTACTGTAAGGAACCACCTTTGGCAAATGTTAGAAATTAATGTTTTAATTTACTTGTGATGAAAACTGGGCATTGATGCTTTATATTTCTAATTGAAAACAACTAAAAATAAAACCTATAACAACCTTACAGATAATGTAAATTAATAATTATCTGTTTAAATTTCATTAGTGGTCACGTCTTGTAAAAGGTTTACTAAATAAGTTAACAAATAGTCTTAAAACAACATGTGATAGGCTGGGGAGAGAGAGAAGCAGTCTTTCCCATTAGCACTCGAATACAGCTCTATTCGGGGCAAGTTTTTGTTGTTGATTTTTAAGCAGATGATGTGAAAGATTGTAAATTTGTAAGATTGTAAATTTAAATTGCTATATCCTCCCAATTTATCAGCTGTTTTACATCATTAAGTATCTTTAGGTATAGGCCTTGTACTAAACAATTTAACAATAAAAACTTTTACTTTTTGATCTACCAACTACAAAACTATATTATTTTTTCTGTCTATTTAAAGGATAGTAAATTATAATTGTATAAACTTTAAACACTGGCAATAATAAACTAAATTCTTATTGAGAATATGCTCTTCTACAGTTTTTAGACAAAATACCTCGTGTGAACACAACCAGCTGATTTAAAGCCTGTACATTGAATTTATCAGTCACATAACTTACCTATTTGCTAGTTAACTTGGTTGGCCTAGGCCTAGAGGTAATATCAGAATAATACAGCTCAAGTTAGTTGCCGATAATAAAACAGAACAAAGAATTAACTTAGAGTCCACTTTTTACTGCAGAGGTATCAATGATATTAATTATCATATAGATTTCAAAGGAATAGCAACAAATAAAATGTCAGAACAAAAAATTTGCGGTCTAAATAGGTTATCAGTTATACTTAATTAATTCTATAACTTAAGCTATAAACAACAAACATTAACAACTACAAATCAAATCAAAATCCCTTATTCTGTAAAATATCTAATAAAATTGGTTAAATTAAAGAAATTTAGAAAGACAAACACCATTTATTATTCTAGAATCTAGATTCCTTGGTTAGCAGTCTACCTATCCATGGTTCCCAAAAGATGCGAACTATTCAAACGAACCGTTCGAAGAACGACAAAACGGTACTTCAGTGTTACCAACCAAACAAAGTCACCTTGCCTTTTTCCATCATTAACCAATCAGTGGTACCTCCAGTATTTGAATATAACGTCCTTGGTTGGAACACACAGTTAACCATGGAACAAAAAACTCAAACTAAAAAAAGCAACAATTACTAAACGACAACAATGACTAACAGCTGTGGAATAGTTTTTAACAACAGCTGACCTTAAATTGATATTTGATTTAGCGTGGGGGAATGAAACAGAAACTGGAAATGAACTGTTTTGCGTACGGTTTACAGGTGTAACAATGTCATTATTTCCATGCAGTGGTAGGAAAAGTTTTGTCATTTTAGACTAATTTAATGTAAATATTTTCAAAATGCAAATAAAACTGCTATTATAGGACTGAAAATGTTTGTTTTGGTACAACCCATTTAAATCAGCTTAGTAGAAATCTCAGACAAATAGTCCAACGGTGTTCTTTACCTTACTGTTTTATATAGAGATGTTAGTATTCATGGATGAGCTTGTAAAAGTGCACATTCATCTTAAACTGAACGACTGTTCTTTGAAGTTTCACATATTTGCTATCAGAAATTAATGGTACCTAAAGATTTCATCTTGTGGTATTTGATAAGAGAAATGATATCAAAGTGAGCTAAGAAACCTAATTATTAAAAAACTTAATATATATAAATATTTAACACATAACTTTGTTTGTACGAGGAGGAACTACTATTACAGTTTTCAATCGTTTTTAATGATTTTGGTCCATGGGATGGAGAATGGTGCGAAGTTGTTTCTAAAGTAAATAGCTAAATTAAATTCTTAAGGATTAATCCATCCAAACAAAAATGACTAACATTGGATAACTTGGATTAACATTGGTAAGGAAATCAATTTATTTTCTAGTTCTAAAGAACAGCTATAAAGAACACAGAACATCATCGAGAGCATCTATTCACACCAAGGAGGAAACACTGGTTCAAGAACGGCATTAAAAGAGTGAAAACAGTAAAAAGTTAAGAAAGAAGTTAAATTTTGTATCAGTACCCAAGGTAAATTGAATTTTCCAAATAACATTTTTACTAATCAAAGAGTATTATTAATTATTACTTCAAGAGTTGGGTAAATAATGAAATATGATTTTTATTCAATTGCCTTTTTCTATAGCTCTCTTATTTGTAAATTTATTTTAGAAAACAGCCACTCATAATTCAGAACACTCTCACTCGTCAGGATGGTTGGTCCTCACTTCGAAAAATCTGCATCTGAACGACAGTGTACTAAAAACGAATTTTCAAATGACTACAGCTCAAATGTAGAAGTAGATGTAAATCATTCCCCGATAACTCAAATTTAGAACTGAAGCTACGGATCTCGTCAAACCAGAGAGCTATGTGGGCAATAAGTTGGAATATCATAATTGGTTATTTTAATATCATTATTTTTTTTTTTTAATAGATTGGCGGATCTCTTTTTGCCTTACTTTGCCCCGTCCGCATAGACTATTGATCTGTGCGTGGATCATATTAAACAAAGGCGGTAATAATAATAATCGTATGGCTTTTAGTGGAGGGAGATCAGCAATTAGCTGAAAGTTCTCCTCGCCTGAAATGCCTGCACTTTTTTGTTTTCTATGCAGGTGGACCAACGGCTTAACGTGACTTCCGAACTATGGGAGCGGCCGAGCGATCACAAAGGGGGTGAGCCGCTACAGTACGAGGTGAATGGTACTGATAAAAGTCACTGGCAGAACGCGGATTCGAACCCACGACATCGCTGTCAGGGTTCCGAAGTCCGGTGCCCTTACTACTACGCTACCAACTCACCCAGGCATTAGATTAGATTAGAGGCACTAATATTATAACAGTTGCAATATTACAAAGGTGAAAATGATAAATAAAATTCCAACATGGGTTGCTTGCATCCATGACTCCGTGTGCCAAAGACAATGAACTACAAATCCGAATTGAATCTTCCCAACCTAAGAGTTAAAAGATGTAGCAAATCAAACACTTACAATCAATGAAAATGGGAGGGACTTCTGCCGGACAAGCTCAAATAATTCCAAAAATATGGACCAAAGATATGAGTTCTTTTTAAAGATAATGATTTTAAAACAGTCGCGAATAACCAAATATATCTTTAAATTACATTATTGTAATGTAGAGTTTACGATTTCTAAAACACCGGTTTTACAAAATTACTATTGACTACCTCATTATAGAAATACTTACAATTTGAAAGGTAACACTTAAGTAACTATAATTATCTGACACTTTCCATAACCCATTCAACTATGTAATTTTAAAGACCGAGGATTGTAATCAAATATAAAACAAATTGTGTCTTCAATAGACCTCATTGTGGATGATATATAAAAATGTGTACTTGAATTTTTAAGAATGTTAAACCTATTTTAATAAAATTTGTGGATCACCTTTTGGACCTCTTGCGGGTTAAAATACTACCAGGAGGTTTACTGTCACTAATAATTCATTACCAGGAGTGTTTACATACAAAATTTTATCATGTTAATATAAAAGGACAATAAATTTAATTGATTAAAAAAAAACACTTGATTTTTTTTAGATTCCATTTATACCTAGTTCAGCTAAATCAAATAGATTCAAAATACTAAATAGTTAGTTTTTTTGTGATTTTTCATGGGTTTTATTAATTTTTTAAAATGTAACAGTGAAAACACCGAAAGAAAATTTTGAACCTCATGAAACCCTCATCACATTTTTTCTACCCTAATTAATTTAATTTTTAAAATAGCCGTTAGCAATTTTAGTTTTTATTTGTGTTAAAACATACGTTTTCAACAACTACTGAACACGATGTAGGCTATTGAGAAATATGTATTTGTGAAGTAACATGGTCTACTTTAAAAATTTAATCAATTTGAACAAAGAGTGGTTTTGGAATCTATGTGAAATTACTCATACCCACAGAGTAGGTTTATCTTTTAGCGAATTTCCCATTCTATTACCGTAGGTCTCATGGTAAGACCTAAGCCCGGGACCATGTTACTTTTTTGTTTTTAGGTGCCCAGAGATAAAAAATAATGGTCATTAAAATTTATGTATATATATATATATATATATATATATATATATATGTATATATGTATATATACAGGGTGTTTCAGAACTCCTTACCAATATTTTAGGGCATTGTTCCTGGGTTAAAAACCTATCTAAATATCATATTTAAATTGTCCGGAAGTCTTAAGTTACTCACACAGCCGCCATTTTGTTTTTACACATAATAATTTTTATTTCCGTAACGGATGGTTTTATTCAGATCATATTTGGTATAAATCTTTATCATACCAATGTACATTTCCAAGAAAAAAATTAATTTTTTCCATTGAATATTTTCAAAATGGCGGCCATTTTAAATTTTCAAACTCAAATATCTCAAAATCGGTAAATTTTATAAAAATTTTACAAGACACAAAAAAGTTGCCAAATTAAACTACCTAACCAATGGTGCCAAGTTTGTAAGAATCGGACAACAAATAACGGAGTTATTGGGATTTTTCTTCATAAAAACATGGATTTTGCATTGAATTTAACGCAAATAAGGCCATTTTAACAGCAAAATCAATGTTTTTATGAAGAAAAATCGCGATAACTCCGTTATTTGTTGTTAGATCCTTACAAACTTGGCACCATTGGTTAGGTAATTTAATTTGGCAACTTTTTTGTATCTTGTAAAATTTTTATAAAATTTACCGATTTTGAGATATTTGAGTTTGAAAATTTAAAATGGCCGCCATTTTGAAAATATACAATGGAAAAAATTAATTTTTTTCTTGGAAATGTACATTGGTATGATAAAGATTTATACCAAATATGATCTGAATAAAACCATCCGTTACGGAAATAAAAATTATTATGTGTAAAAAACAAAATAGCGGCTGTGTGAGTAACTTAAGACTTCCGGACAATTTAAATATGATATTTAGATATGTTTTTAACGCAGGAACAATGCCCTAAAATATTGGTAAGGAGTTCTGAAACACCCTTTATATATATGTATGTGTCCTTATACACGATAACTCTCGTAAAAATGGTCCGATCGACACCAAATTTGGTAGAGATGTGTATTCCTACGTTTATTCGGATGAGTTCGTAAACCAGACATATCGACCTACCGGGAGGGGTAGTTTTGGGGGGTTTTGTACCCCAAAAATGGGTTTTTTGCATTTTTCATATGTAATTTTAAAAAATTTAAAATTTTTATTATGACTATTGGATTTAGCTCAAAAAACCACACAATTTAGTATTTTGAAGCTTTGCTCTATCTCCATTGGTTACCGAGATATTAAAAAGTCTAAAGACAGTACATTGTATTTTGGGGTTCCAATGTTAATCTTATGGAGAATAAGGATGTGTTAATATTTCACTTATTAATCAATATTTTTGGATGAAACTTGGTGAATCCAAATTCAGAATGAAAGTAGCTTCATTTGGGTACAATTCATCTATTTATGGTGAAAAATCTTGGTTTTTGTGCTTATCATGGCAGCAAACCTGCATACTCTTTTCCCATGTTAATCATATGGAGAATAGGCAAACTCCTTTAGCAATGGACAGATATTGATGAAACCTGCAAAAGTACATGGGAAATAAATTTTTTTATGCTAAAAAAATACTACTTTTAGTGTTCCCCATGGCAGCATACCTGCATACTCTTTCCCTATATTTATCATAAGGAGAATAGACATTTATTTCCCTATTTATGAGCATGTGATGATATTTGGTTTACAGGTTTATGTGGTGAAAATTAATATTACTAATTTGGAAATTCGCTGAGTACGCAGGTCTGCTGCGACGGGGGTATTTAGTTTTTTTCTTACATAGGTGAATAGGTTAATTATATTTATTGTTGCGAGTATAGGAAATAATAACATTACATTTAGAATATTTACTCATACTAACAATATCACACTTGATATGGCACAAAAATACTATAACCTTGAAGTACAAAAATAACAACTGAAATGTAATTATTTACAAACAGTTGTATCACATTGTATCACACTTAATATTATGACAATAACACAAAGTGTATAAAAAGAACTACATATTTTAAAAACATCCTAAAACTACCTGTTATTGTGCGGAACACTCAAGTTTTATTGCGAGTTTTCATAAAAGATTTTTCAATTTCCTCAAAACTTTTACCTAATGTCTCCGGTAAAAAGAAGTAGACTATTACAACATTGATAAAAGACATAAAACAAAAGAAGTAAAATAAACCAGATATTTTAAGTAAATCCAACATGTACGGGAAGACTTTAACTATTACGAACATCAAAATGTAAGCGTAAGAGAATATCATTCCTCCACCAGTGCCACGGATGGTAACCGGAAGGATTTCTCCAACCAATGTCCATGGAATGATGAGGAATCCAATAGAGCTCATAGTGACAAATAACAGTACAAAAATTAGGCCGTAAACATTCGACCCATCAGGGGGAGGTGGCAGTGTTGTACTACCATCTTGTATCGAAGTGTTCGCCATCGAAACAGTCAGGTTAGTCGAATTCAGCAAAGATTCAGTTGATGTTTTGAACACACTATTGTAAGAGCATGTTCTGTGGAAGTAGAGGGCGGCAACAAAGCTCGACAGGGTCATTCCGATCCCGGAAGTAATTAGTAAAGGCCTTCGTCCGAAACTACGAGACAGACCGGCAGTGAACAGACTTACTCCGAACCGTATGACACCCAGGATGACTGTGGCCGAGTCAGCGTTCAGACCAGCACCAAAGTCACCCCCTATGGTCTGGAAGACTTGTACAGCGTAGAAAATGATGGGATAGGTGCCGCTGAGCTGCTGGAAAAGGAAAATGGCCAGCAGCAGAGTGAGTGGCAACACAGCTGAGCGCTTGGTCAGCTCCCCAACCATGTGGCGGCCCCCGCCCCCGCCGCCGCCCCCCGTCGCCGACTCCCTCTCCTGCCTCTTCTCCTTGCTCACCTTCACCAGACGATCCCACTCCACTGCAAACATCTGTAACCCAACATGAAAAAATTCATAAAATTACATTTGTGTGATCCGTCTTGAACAGTAGAGATCATTGCAAGCCTATCTTCAGGAGGCTAAAAATCCTCAACATCTTTAGCCAGTATGTTCTGCTTAGTCTCTGTTATGTTAGGAACAACTTGAACCAGTTCACATCAAGGGAAGACCACCATACCTATAATCTCCGCAACAGGGACCAGCTCCATGTACCGTACTGCAGGCTGTCCAAGAAGCAAAACTATTTCCGGATCAGGGCTCTGAATATGTACAATGCCCTGCCACCAAATTACAAGACATATGAACTGGCCGTCTTTGAACGATCGGTAAAAGCCTGGCTTCTGGATAGGCCACTATATTCGGTCAACGAATACTTTGACGAGTTGACCCAAATGTAGGCTAACGTCAAGGTGTATAAATAAAAAGAAGAGGTGTGTGCATAGTCAGCTGGTGTGACGTAGTTGGGCTCACCGCTAGCGCCGCGAGCGGCAAGCCAACGTATTAAACGTTTGCCTAATTTTATTTTCATGTTGTACTATCATATGATTTACAAATTATTTTTGTGCTTACGATATACAGTTATGCAGAATGAACTATGCACGTACTTGGAACATACATTCAGTAGGCCCTAACTATTTTCTTGATTTGTTAACTCTTGAATTATTTAATAAATATATTATATATAAACTATTTTAGTCAATCTATGCAATTTAAATTTTATGTTTTTCACAAATGACCCAAATTAGCTAGTAGGATAATTTAATTTTAATTAAGTATGTATCCTCAAATATTTGTTTAACAAATTATTTAGCACGATTGTAGAATGAACCATTTTTTGACTACATGAAATGTAACAAGAATGAAACTTATGACATAAACTAATATATAGCCGATGTTGCTTTAGTCATATTTATTTAACGTTATTTTAGTCATTTTTTCGAGCTGACCCTGCACTCTAATGCTTGAAACGGCCTACAAGAACTCAGAAGATCTAGCATATTCTGATTGATTACTATGAAAAAGCAAAGTTGACTCTTTAATCACTCATACGCACTCTAATCATAGGCCCTACCCATATCCTCCCCGTTGTATGCCGATCTCAAACTTATCACCTTTTAAAAACTCATTCAAACCCCGTAAATGTCACGTAAATATGATAATGTTATCGATTTTAGAATTCAACCTTGCTTTTTTAATTTAACCTGTTTTGAATTCAAGCCTTAGGCTTTTCTATAGCCTATATAATGTAGGCTATATTTATAAACGGGCATATTGAAATAGACCCATGCATGTATAGTCTAATAATCGTCAGTTTCTTCATTACCAATAAATGAAATTCGCCTTATGATATGCACCAGGGTCCATCGCTGACTTAAAATTAAATAGAGTACTTATTTATTAAGTATATACAGACTTTAACAAATGATGTTTTATATCATTATCTCAAAACAAAATATCACTACGCTTTGGATTGTTTTCTCTGTGACTACTCTGCAATGGATTCATACCAAGGAAAAACTTGCCAAAATCAAATACTGTAAGCATTTTGTATCTAACTCTTCAATATACCGACATTGGAGGTTAATAAATTTTTTAAACCTCCTTTGTAACCTCGGAAAATGAAGTTTCTTCGAAAATTTTTAAAGAGTTTAAGGGATAAATTAAGAAACATGTATTTGATAAATAAAAAGATATAATAATTAAAGTACAGTCCCACTCAACTATATACACTTTTAATGATTAAGGTCAATTTGATAAATAAACACTCAAACATTTTCTAAAATAAAAGTATGTAATAAGCTTATTTTTTCAATTTTTACGAGGATTTTTCTAACGCCGCAGTCACCATCTCAATTTTTTTATTCAGTTCTTTATTGTCATTGGTTCTGAAGTATCAATAAGCCGTTGGTCCACTTGCATAAAAAGTGCAAGCCTTTTAGACGAGGATAACTGTCAGTTAATTGCTTATCATTCTACACTAAATGCCATATCATATATAACATATTCTTATATGAGTTCTGCACATGAAGTGCCTTTAAAACTTCTTTTGGGAACAGCATTAATCAATAACCCATTTTCCAGCTTCCAGCATGCTTTTGAGAACTTCGCCAACGATCCCTCTAACGGTTTCAATGAACAGAGCCGTGGCTTTCGTTGAAGTTGAAACATTCCTCTATTTATATACCAACGTCTCATAAAACTGTTTTGTTCTTTAAACTGATTTAATCCGTGTATCACTGTCTCGGGATTTATTTTGCAACCAAACACGGAATAATTTGGCATTGCGGTTAAGAAAACAAAACATTTACTTGACAAAAGTTTATTTGTAAACACAAAAGTAAACACATGAGTTTAATGCGTTTCACGGCCGCTTGGAGCGCTAGCGGTGAGCCCAACTACGTCACACCAGCTGACTATGCACACACCTCTTCTTTTTATTTATACACCTTGGGCTAACGTCATCTTGCCTAGTTGTAAATAATTGCAAACAGGGTAAATAGTATATATTAGTTGTTTTGATTCAGTCTATCCAGAAATTCTGGTCATCGACGTCGCGGGAGGTAATAAGGTAATAAGTTCTGATAATCAGAACTAAGAGAAACCAGACGCTGTTTGGTTTAACAAGTTTTCGGAAAAAGCAGAATTCATAAATAGAGTAAGGTATTGACTCAATTACTCCCACTATTTCATTTACTAGGGCATACGATACTGGAACTCAATAAAGATCGGACTGTGGAAAGAATTTGTTAGCAATAGAACCGTGTTAAATAGCAGAAAATGCCAATGGACCATTGTAATCAAGTTTGCTAATAAAGATGAAACCACAAACAAGCATCTGAAATGGCGCTGGTATCACGTCTAATAACCTTAAATTCCGTGTAATATAGACGATGGGGATTTCCAAATGTTGGGATTAGGTGGCATTTCAGAATAGTGGGTTTAGTAATAGACGAGATATACTGTAGTCTGTTGTATACAATCAAATAAATGTTGCTTTGTAACATGTTAAAGGTGTTTGTTTATGGATAGAACTAAATTCTTAGGTAGTAAGGGTTATTAATGATGGGACAGGATAAGCATTCTAACCTTGGAAAGTGAAGGTATCCTTTTATAGCACAAACAATAACCAATACACACACTAAACAAACTAAAGAAAACTTGTCTTAGTGTGTTTAGTGTGCTTATTGTTTGTGTTATAAAAAGATGCCTTCACTTTATAAGGTAAGTCCGCTTGTTCTGTCCATCACTAATAGTCCTTACTGTTTAAGTTGTTTGTTATTCATTATCAAGGTTGTTAGTACAATAAGACTAGGTCTGGGACCATAAAAGTTTTTATTTTTAAAGTACCCCTAAGTCAAAGACCTGTGGGTTTATATTCATAAAGCTTTCTTAACTTCTGTTGTCAATTACTCTTCATCATAATATGTCAAATATTTAAGAGATGTTCATTTTAAGAAAAGTATAACAGTAAATAGGTTTTCATTCTTTTACACTAAGCATTTTATTTTCCAAACAAATAGGGCACTGTCAGAGACTAAATTGTCATGACTTGCAGTCTAAAGCATATGTAAGGCCACTTACTCATACTTGTAATTGTTTTAATTAATGATATTCCTGGGAATGTAATTTTCAAAGAGTTTTTGTTTACACGCCCCAAGATCTCTTCATCATAGGCAGTTAAGTGGGCTTCTCCTGTATTGATATTTTATGTATGTCTATTAACACGATAACTTTTAAAAGAAACCTCCAATGTTAATAACATTTAATGTACGTTCACTTGGGGACTAACAGTATATTAAAGAAAAAATCCCTTATTAGTGTTGTTATTCATTTTACATATTGAATAATCCAAGTTGAGGATACGGTTATCAAAATGTTTCACAAATTTAAAACCCAGAAGCATTTAAAATATTTTCTAAAGTAATTTACTTTGATGAATTTTAAACTTTATGTTCTTCTACATGAAATGATAATTTTTTTAATAAATGATAAATGGCTGAAAATTTAACTAACCTCAAAAACTCTTTTCCTTAAACACAACAAGATATAATAAGAATAGTCAGAAAAAAATCATTCACTAAATCAGAAATGAAAAAGATTGATTGACCTAATTGGGGACCACCCTAATTTATAGGATATCTCTGACTCAATTAACGTCACACCACTGCCATCGTTAATTTGATCATGTCATTTGATTAATGGAGATTGGTATTTCCGTTTTATTTATACCCTATTGATCAATTAAGTACGTAATACCCACACATCTACCTAATACATCCAAAACTTTCTAAGTTTTAAAACTGATATTGAATTTGATTTAATTATAAAACTCACTTAAACATAAACAATTATGTAGGAATTTGAATTAAACATATTCAGTGGATATATGGGAGCAGGGCCAATGATAATAATGATAATCGTATTGCTTTTAGTATTTTGGGGTGAAGTCAGCAATTAACTAAGAGTTCTCCTCGACTGAAAGGCCTGTAATTTTTTGTTTTCTATGCAGGAGGACCAACGGCTTAGCGTGACTTCCAACCACGATTAACCAAACAATCAACACAGTCATTGTACAGAAGCGGCAAGTAAAGAAATCAAAGAAATGAGTTACACCTCTTCTCCTATTTATTTTTTATTTGACAGTCCTGTGATCAAAGAGCCACAAAAAATTAAGTTTTTTAAAAATTAAAATAAAACACAGAATATCCAAAAAATATGACTATTTTTTTATACATGGGTTGGTTGTAAAGGGATTTTAATTTCACTAGCAAGAAACATCAGTTGCAGTTCCTCATGATATATAGTTCGAGTGTAGTTTAGTGTACCTGCTGATTGTTGTAGAGGAAGCGCAGGGAATTCTTGGCTTGTTCGAAGTGTCGGTCGCTGTTAGGCCGGAAGGTGAGCAGCCAGTAGGGACTCTCGGGGTTGTGAAGCAGGATGGCCAACCCGCTGGCGAGGGTGAGACAGCCACAGATGAGTGCCACGACTCGCCACGGCAACAGCACGCCCAGCACGTTGGTCATTAGGATCCCCAGGCTGGCCAACAGACGAATGTTCGCAACTCGGGTGTCAACTTCGGTGTTTGATAATAATGTTTACCAATCAAAATTATACAGGATCACAAGCTTTTTCCATGTTATGTCAAAATAGATAGATAGATAAAGCAAAAGAAAGTCACAAAGCTTAAGGCTAACGGCTCAGTCTTGTGTACTCAGCCTTAAAGGGATCTCAAACTCCCTGAAACTCTCAGAAAGTTATGAGGAAATACCAGTACCCAGAAAATACCCCCGTCGCAGCAGATATGCGTACTCAGCAAATTTCCGATGGAATTTGGTATGTTTTGTTTTCCCCATAAACACCATGGAAATGAGGATGAAGGTTTGCTGCCATGGGGGTGTTGTAAGCAAATAAAGTTACACTCTGTACCAATAGCAATAGTAGAGTTATAGCATTAACGGACATATATAAAAATTAGAATGAATCTTGTTTTTGGCTTCTAGGGACCTCAAAACTTTAAAGTATCATGGTCCCGGGCTTAGGTCTTTCCTTGACTACTACTGTAATAGCATATTCCCTATAGGGAAATTCGCTAAAAGGAATAAACAAGGAAAAGGGATCAGATCAAATGAAGGCGAAAAAGTAACAAAAATGTCTCTTTGTGGTGAGACCAGAAATGCACCTCTGCAGGGTAAATACAGTTTTTTTTTCAGCTTAAACACTGGGAATAACAAAGTACCTGACAAACACTGAGTTGAGACACAGTAGCATGGGTCGCCAAGATGCAGAACTGATCTCAGAGATGTACACCAGCGATACGGTCGTCAGGCCTGAAAACGCCACAACCATTTTAATCAAGAATTTTTTTTTCCTGTGCATGACATGTTTATGAAAAATATTTAATGTAACAAACCTGCATAGTTGAGAAATTGTATATAAAATTATAATATCAACTGTATGATTTATTTACAAACCACAAGATATAAATAAAAAAATTACTTGTATGTATAAGATAAAAAAAAATTAGGCCAAAGATATTTTTTAGCAGACTTAGTAGAAATTTGTCAATACACTACTGACCATGAGCATTTTGTTCATGGTGTAATACGAGGTATATTCGGAAAGTAAGTTCCGTTTTTAAATAAAAAAAGAACAAGTACAGATACAGCAAAAAAATTTTGCATTCAAATCTACAACTCTTACATTATTTTTCGACATAACTCCCGTGATTTTCCAGGCATTTGTCATAGCGTGGCACAAGTTTTTGTATACCCTCTTCGTAGAATTTTGCCGCCTGTGTAGTCAACCTTGATGTAACACATTCTTTCAGCTCTTCGTCGCTGTTTAACTGCTGACCGCCAAGGAAAGACTTCAATCAATAAAGATGTTTATTGGGAAACGCTCAAGAAACTGCGCCGCGCAATACAGAACAAGCGCCGAGGAATGCTGACAAAAGGCGTGATTTCATTCACGATAATGCTCGACCACACACTGCCAATGTGACAAAATCACTCCTTCAGGGCTTTGGCTGGGACGTGTTTGACCATCCGCCGTACAGCCCCGACCTCGCTCCTAGCGACTTTCATTTGTTTCTCCATCTGAAGTCTTTCCTTGGCGGTCAGCGGTTAAACAGCGACGAAGAGCTGAAAGAACGTGTTACATCATGGTTGACTACACAGGCGGCAAAATTCTACGAAGAGGGTATACAAAAACTTGTGCCACGCTATGACAAATGCCTGGAAAATCACGGGAGTTATGTCGAAAAATAATGTAAGAGTTGTAGATTTGAATGCAATAAATTTTTTTGCTGTATCTGTACTTGTTCTTTTTTTTATTTAAAAACGGAACTTACTTTCCGAATATACCTCGTACATTTTAATTGCAAGCCAAAAGACATAAAATTAAGGAAAACCATATGACAAATATTATTTTGGGCGTTATGATTTTTGACATCCACAAATGAATAATGTTACTTTATATATATATATATATATATATATATATATATATATATATATATATATATATATATATATATATATATATATAATATTTTACCCAGGTAAAGTTAACTGAGAGTATATTGATATACCAACCTCCCCCAAAGCCAGCTAGCATGCGAGCAGCGTAGACGAACCAGACGTTGCTGGGCATGAAGACAAGGATAAACCATGAAGCGGCTAAAGGCACTACAGTGATGAGAGAAAACAGCTTGCGGCCAAGCAGGTCCATGAAGGGGCCACAGACCAGTGAGCCCACCGGTGTAGAGATAGCCATCAGGCTGGCTGTGGCATCATACAAACATGACAAGTACACCTGTCACGATATACATGAAAATATTGTGTTTTGGCCCCGTTTCAACAAGAATTAAAACCAAAACTAAAATAGTTCAACAAATAGTTTCTATAACTAGGAGTATGCTTGTTCCACGAATACGAGGATAAACGGGAACCTAAGCCAGAAAATCCTAGTTCCATGCTATTTAAAAATAAATAAATAAATAATAACACATCTATCAAATTACACATATTAACTATATAGAAAAAAGGTTTTAAGTTTTGTTTTCCATTTAGATATTTGATTACCAGTAGATACTTTTTACAAATTTTATTATTTTAGTAAATACTTTCTTTTTATTATTGTTTGTTAATACAAAATATATCTTTTTAGTATTCATAACCTATTTTAAAATATTTCATAAATAACAAATTGTATTATTTTTAGTGCACTTATAGTACAAGGCAGAAAATAGTTTCCATAACACATGCTTAATCTACGTCCAAAAACAACTCAAGCACCGTTTAATGTAGCCTTAAGTATAGTTATTTACAGCCCACAATGCATTTCTTATGGGAAATTAAATTACGTCTCATTACTTTATTACTCAACAGAATAATTTCAGAAACGAACTTTACCTTACAAATTATGCTTAAAATCTACTGTGAAAGTTTGAAGTTGATCTGAGGCTTTTTGTGAACATAATCGTCGGTCCATGAAATCGGGATTGTCACTACACTGAGCGACCAACAGTTATGTATGAGGATTTCACTCCTCTTCGATCCGTTCATCCAATAGTGTTTTATCAGGAATTGCAGATAACATTTAGTTTTAAAAAATTTTCAATGTGTTTTTCATAATGTATTTCCGCTTCTTCAGTTGAATTTTCTGTTCTATCATGTTATTAGGAGAAGAAACAATGTTAACCAATTAACCTCATAACGCCTATGACGAGGACCAAAGCAATTTCCGTAAAAGAAATTCTTGAATTGTATTGATGGTTAGTTGATACTTCAGACTAGTTTCTTAGAGCATTGTTTATCAAGCTGATTTTGTTTTATAGGTGGAAATCTCATCATCAGCCTCATTAGTATTAGGTGAATAAAAGATTACTCACCGATCCACGAAGCTTCATCGGTGGTGATGGGAAAGGTGGAATCTGGCGCCATCAGTTGCGGCAGCAAGATAGCGGAGTACGCCATGTTGATGCCAGCCTGTACCACCAGGAGGTGGGCTATACATGCAGCGATGACCTGCGACACACCACAACACACTGTACACACTGGACTGGACACTCTCAGTAACTAAGGTGGAGTCTGGTGCCATCAGTTGCGGCAGCAAGATAGCGGAGTACGCCATGTTGATGCCAGCCTGTACCACCTGGAGGTGGGCTATACATGCAGCGATGACCTGCGACACACCACAACACACTGTACACACTGGACTGGACACTATCAGTAACTAAGGTGGAGTCTGATGCCATCAGTTGCGGCAGCAAGATAGCGGAGTACGCCATGTTGATGCCAGCCTGTACCACCAGGAGGTGGGCTATACATGCAGCGATGACCTGCGACACACCACAACACACTGTACACACTGGACTGGACACTCTCACTAACTAAGGTGGAGTCTGATGCCATCAGTTGCGGCAGCAAGATAGCGGAGTACGCCATGTTGATGCCAGCCTGTACCACCAGGAGGTGGGCTATACATGCAGCGATGACCTGCGACACTACACAACACACTGTACACACTGGACTGGACACTCTCAGTAACTAAGGTGGAGTCTGGTGCCATCAGTTGCGGCAGCAAGATAGCGGAGTACGCCATGTTGATGCCAGCCTGTACCACCAGGAGGTGGGCTATACATGCAGCGATGACCTGCGACACACCAAAACACACTGTACACACTGGACTGGACACTATCAGTAACTAAGGTGGAGTCTGATGCCATCAGTTGCGGCAGCAAGATAGCGGAGTACGCCATGTTGATGCCAGCCTGTACCACCAGGAGGTGGGCTATACATGCAGCGATGACCTGCGACACACCACAACACACTGTACACTGGACTGCGACACTATCAGTAACTAAGGTGGAGTCTGATGCCATCAGTTGCGGCAGCAAGATAGCGGAGTACGCCATGTTGATGCCAGCCTGTACCACCAGGAGGTGGGCTATACATGCAGCGATGACCTGCGACACACCACAACACACTGTACACACTGGACTGCGACACTCTCAGTAACTAATTCCTAAACCAAACACTTTTTAATAAGTTTGTTTCATTTTGTGAATTGAATAAAGGAGGTTTTTTAATCGATGAAACCCTATATGACAATGTACTGTCGCTACTTTGGTACTCACAGTTTCTGTGGTGTCCCAAGAAACATACAATTTAGGATCGTGAAGACTGAACAAATTTTAGGGGATATGGGATACAATGTGGCCTGACAAACAATAATTTTTGTTCTAAGTTATACCGAAAAAATGTTTGGACCAAATATGGAATAAATCAAACAAAAATTGCTACCGCAAGTGTGTTGGTACACAATTCATAGGTATGTGTGGGTGCATATTTGGGTGTATGGGTACTTATGTATGTATGGGTGATACATTATTGCTATGAAAGGGGAGAGCGGGGGCGGTTGTATATACATGCTTGTCTGAGGTGATGATCAATTTTAAAAGAAATTTTCAGATTTGGTTAAATTTTATAGAAAGGCGAGTTTGTGACTATCTCCATTTTCATAGTTTGCCAGAATTATCAGACTATAGGGATATAATTTTATGGCCTCAAAGAAAAAATTGTTTAAACCTACTTTATTTTCATTTATTTTTACAAACATTCCAGAAAAAAGTCTAAGACAACTTTTAAGATCATAAAAACCAACAACTTAAATTTCTCAAAGCAAGTTTAAACCTAAAATCAAGTTTAAACAAAAATTGTCCACATGATTAACATTGATTTAAACTAAGTTTAAGTTGAAAGTGTTTGGAGAAACCCCTCATTTCAAAATTTTTACCTGGTAAAAGTGGCACAATTTAAGGAACACATATCAGTACCTTTTAAATGTAATTAGATTATAAACAACAATGATATGACAACTATTTTGGCTGGTAGGAAAAATTGTACAACCAATAATAATACAAAAAATTATAATTGTCTAAAGGAAAGATTACACTTTTTACAATTAATCTGCAAGATTTTTTTAAAGAAAAATCTATTGCTTCTCTTATTAAAAACAATTTTAACAATTTTAGTAATAATGTTTTGGATAGTTTAACTTTACACTTAAATATGTACAATTCTGCTGAAATAATTGATTTAAAAAATTGAACATTAATAAATTTGCAATATAATAGTCTACAAATTTTAAATTTTCTGTTTGTCACCATCTAAATACCTAAGAGGGAGCTAGAGGGTCAGTGCTAGTGGACGTTGCTGAAACTACCTGAATATGTTTTGCATTGTTTACAAGCATACTAATATAATATCTAGTATTCGGTGTAAAACACTGGATAAAGAAACGCTGCTGCACTTCAGCACGTGAGAGAACCAAGACTCAGGTAGTTGATGGTGAGGAAGGATATCTGGTCGCGGAAAGTAGACTTTTAATTAATACATACTATTCATTGGATACGTTCATAGCCTGCCCGCCCAGCAATTTTAGTGGTTGCCGACAGAGGCTGTCAGTATCGGGGGTCTCACAGGTCGAAAATTCATCGTGCAGTGTTTCACCTGCTCCAATTTTTCAGCTTTATTTTAAGTTCAATAAAAGTGGGAGTAATTTTTAATGAAAGATAAAATCTTGGGTATTTGGTCTAGTTTTATTTATTTATTTATTTTTTTATATATTTTTAATCCATATCAAGCTATAATGGATCAAAGTTAATCCACATTTTATCAACTTTAATCCATTATAGCTAGATATGGATTGAAAATTTAAAAAATAAAATAAAAACTAGATCAAATAGCCCAAGTCTTTATCTTTCATTTAAAAACCCTTCCACTTTTATCGGACTTAATATGTAATAAACTCGGAAAATTGGAGCAGGTGAAGCACAACGTTCTGAGAGCGGCCTTTCGGCCCCTTTTAAGATGCCAATTTTCATAAAAATATCAAAGGATAAAAAAAGTCTTTTCAATATATTCTATATAGCACACCATTAACTAAGCCGGAGACAGATCAATTGTCCTGATTATCGAATGTAAATAGCTTTGATGTGTACGATGAGGAAAGTAATAAAAGTGACAAGCTGATGAATTTTCCATGAGGTCTTGTGAGACAATGAGGAGTGACGAGCAGTTTCAGTGGCCTGAGACCAGTTTGTGGGTTCCAAGGACCTCGGGTTTAGTATAACAGAACTGGCTGGCTCCCACAATTATTCAAGGGTGTAAGGTGCACTGGTTGAGTAGACTGGAATCCATTTAGTTTTTTGTCCTAGGAAAAACCAGTTCCAATGACAAGGGCAGATAAAGATAGGAATTCTTTACTGATTTATTGCTTTTCTTATAACTGAATTATAAATTCACCTTTACCTGAGAAAATATTTAAATAGAATCTAGAAAAAATGTGGGATGGAATTGCCGTGTGAGAACGCTGTTTGTTGGCATATCAATAACATCACATATCTAATTAAAATACTCCGTCACAAAAAGTTTCTAATGAAATTAGGAATTTGTTGTTCCCATAATCTCCTTCAGGCTGAATATGTGGCTTTGATGCCCTCTAATATTTTTAAGCAAAAATTAGTTCAACCTTACCTATTTAATTGTCACAGTATATTATCCAGTTCTTCCAAGAAATTAATTTTTGTTGATAATTTAGTTAAAGAAATAACATGGGACATAATTTTTTTCTGTGACTAGATAAGCTGAGTTAAATTGTACCAACTATTTAAAAATTTTAACGTTTTAGTCAAAAAATTACTAAACAAATAAAGATTACATTTTCCATGAGACTTAAAAAATATAACTTTGAAACCCCATGAAATCCTCTTTCTACAGTTTCTTCATTCTGTAATAAAAATACATCTCCATGGGAAATTGAATTTGCATTTTGTCTGTTACGTTTCAGATGATACAAATTTCAAAGACATACAAATAGGTATGTATATAAATTATCAATATGTATACATTTACACAAAATTCAAGAATTTAAGTGTAATTTAGTTTGTAGGGACTTAAAAACAAAAAAGTGAAATGGTAACAGGGTAGTTTGAAAATTACCAATTCTCTATAATGAAGCTTCACAATAAAGATTTAGAATAGTGAAATTTGATAGTAAGAAGAGATATGTGTCTATATCAAAATGGAATGGCGAGTCATATAAATGTACCACATATAGGCTAAAGTTGGCCTAATCTTGGATTGACTCATAAAGATAAATAAATCCTAAATAATAAAAGAGAGGGCAAATTTAATCTCTAGAGTTGAAACTACTGATCCCGACAAGGTCATTTCGGTGTCAATCGATTCCTATTGGGTTATTAGTGGTAAGGAACTTTGCTTCCGGGAATTTCTGAACAAAAAGTAGCATGGTTCCGGCCCCATGACTCTCCATGCGTTACCACCATAACAGCACACCTATAGGCAAACTCCATTAAAAGGCAAGGACATAATCTTAATTTCAACTTATAAGCTTGAATACCCTATACTCTAATACGAGTAAGGTATATTTGTATGTATGTTTGCACAGGATCTCAAAAACGGATCGAACGATTTTCTTCAAACTTTATATATAACTTCGTTCTGGGATAAAAATAATATAAATACAGGTGTCTATGCCAGGAAAAATGTTATTTATTCATAATCACAAATAAAAGTTAAAAAAATTTTTTAAATTGGTTGTATCCTACACTATAATACAAGCATTGTCTGAAGCGATGTGTGTTCCACAGTCTCAAAATCTAGCAGCTTAAACTTTGCATTTAAGAGTGTTTTGGCCCAACAATAAGTTTAAAAACAGCCTCAATCTCAGGAAAAAACCAATTTTGGTCTAAAATTAAATTTAATAATCATAATTTTTTAACATTGGTCTTATCGCTTGCTATTTTTGTAACAAAATAACAACGAAATATACAAAAAGTCAAAAGGAAAGTGACATTAATGTTAAGCAGACTTTTTGAAACAGCTGTGAAGAGGTATAGATGGTTGTTGGTAGAAATTTAATATTTTTTACCATGTCACTATAACAAAAGTAAATTAAAACCAAAAGGCAAGGCTCGGTTAACCTGGTACTTAGTCATAAGAGAATACAGCATGTAAACCAACTTGATTTTTATATCTGTTAACACCCTAACTTTCAAGGTAATACTAAAATTTTGCAATTTATTTGTAAAAAAACAATTTCAAATAACATGATATAGTGGTCTACAGTAAACTGTATGAATTTCTTAGCACAATCATAAAGATGCAATCTCTATTTTTAAATGTCCATTATCACTATAATGATAACATTTAATAGATAAAAGGTCAACGCTCGATCAGGAAGCAAACAGACGGACAACAATGAGGTAGATTGTGGATGGCTTCACTTGTAAACTTGAAAATAACCAATACAGAATAACCTATTTAATTTGTTTGATATTCGGAAAGGTTTTCCATAACAATGTCTAAACAAATCCACATATTTTGGGGTAATTTTACTTCTCTAAATCACAACTTTGATTTGTGGTTTTTTTAAATCCCAACTAGGGATGTTTGTTTTTTTATAGGTTTTAAAAGATGTGACACGGCCATGAATAGACCTCTAATAGCATGGATGTATTTGAAACCAATTTGCGATAGTGTGATCTCTTGCAACGTACATTAAGTACAGGAGACATATAAGCTCTACCTATATGTTGCCCATAAATACTATATTTTAAAGACGAAATGATTTAAGCAAATAATATGTTTACAGAGAAATGGAGATAAACAAATCATACCATTGGCTGTAATATTTACTACCATATTTATAAAGTAAATATTTATTTATAAGTAACGACACCAAATCATGTTCAGTTTAACAGATTTATAGATAGGCGGAAATTATAAATAATGCAAGATATTGACTCGTATGCCAAACAAAGGATATGATACCAGAACTCAATGACGTTGGGACCACTGAAAGCGTCCGCTAACGATGGAACTGGTGATGAAAAAAACGATTGGAACGATAGTGGAAAATATCGATGGAACATTGCAATAAAGTTTGCATACCATGGCTGAACCTCAGAAAAGCGACCACTATAGAATAGTGCCTAATAATTCAATGCAATATCGTGTTCACGAATTCTTTGGTTTATACAGAATGAAAAGTTGGTATTTTTCTGAAAAGTTTTGTTAGGATTAGCGGATTTCAGAGTAGTGGGACTCTATTGTAATAATAACTCTGTATACTTAGTATCATACCTAAGATACCTCAAATTTCTTTCATACAAACAGTTTTTTTGATAACAAATTAAAGTGTTATTCACTAAATCTATACCAAGGAATAACATAACTATATTCATAATGCTGTATATTCATACTACAACAAAGAAAGGTAGGAAAAAATACTCACTCACTTGAGGGTAGATGTCCCTCACAGAAGGCTCCGCCTGGGGCCGTTCTGTGGAGCCTTTGAACTTGTCCGGCAGAAATCTGAAAGTAAAATATTTGTGTTTACAAGGAGAAAAATATTAAAGCGGAAAAAATATCATTAAAAGTTTTAATTTTAGTAGTTGAATCCTCATGTTTGTGTACAAGGTTAAAAAGAAAGATTTAAGAGAAATAAATATATAGTTCAAAAAATGAGAAATACCAAGCAAGATTTCATGAAAAATCACAACCATGAGACTGTAAAATACCCCTGCAATGATTTTCCTGTTGATTTATTTATAGGTAAATGGTAATAGCCTGTGTACGGGCAAAAATTTAGCCTCCTGAAAAAAGTCATAAAAGAAGCAAATGCCCATATTTAAAGTGGCCCTACTACTCAAATAGGACTATTTCAAAGGGTCTTAACCTGAGAGAGCATATGATAGCCCAAATTCATTTCAATTTGAAATGTAGGGCATTCAAAATCTCTGTTGAGCTATACGTCATGAATAGTTCAAAACATTCAAGAATTAATATTTAACAAGCCTACATTATTATCTAATGTGATACAATTAAATTTTTATCTTTAACAATAAATGATTGTTTTTTTTTCATAAAAAACCATGTGTTTTTGATTTTTTCCTCTTATAAAGTCAAAGAAAAAATGGTATATTTTCCGGGATATGTTCAAATTAGCGGTATTCTACTGTACAGTACAATGTAGGAGAGCATATTAACATTTTCTAGCCATCTCCTACCTTGCTATCACGTTAATGTTATGTTTTATTGAGGTTCCGAATACAAAAGTTTGCCTTTTATAGCCATACGATTTAAATATTGATAAAAAACATTGTTTCACTATGCCCTTAAATTACTTAATAATTATTATTTTTGAAGTAAGGCATACATGGTGATTGCATTGGCTAAATTTCATTGGCAATTTCCTGATGCACTGGACTGCTGGGCCAAGAGTATTATTTTCAAAGGCTGTTTCTTAAAAAGACCTCTAATAGGAAGATAATTATTAGTTGATGAGGTAGATAAGGTGTTTAACACAAAAAAATCTTCCATAATAACATGGGGATTCGAAAAACATGTGCTTTGTGTACATGAGAACATGTGTTTTGGTTTGATTTAAAACGAGAGCCAGATGATGACGATGAGTGAAGAACATGTATTAATAACCACTTTTACTGGCAATACTATGATGGATTTTTTTGTGGCGCTGAATGAATAAACAAACCCACTAGGAGTGTTACTAATCTTACAAACTATTACAAATTGACAGCAGATTATTACTTCGTCATTTAAATAGTAAAAAAAAAAATAAAATTGCCTGGTTTGCTGATTGAGCATGTCATATGCAAATCATAAAACCATTTTGATCGAGATAGGAGCGCAATTAGTGATTTAGTGATAAATTGTTGTTTGAGAAACACCTATTTTGTTTACATCAAATCATGTGTTTAGAATTGATTTTAAAACGAGAGTAAAATTATCAAGTTGAGTGAGTATGAGATATTAATTAAAACTTTATAGCGTTGCAGTCAATGAAATATTGGTATTCTGTAAATGCATTTTCCTACATAAAATTGAACATGTCACAGATTGCAGAATGAGAAGAGAATTCAAATCAAAGTGTTTGTCCCACAAACTAGGCAAAAAAGGAGCATGTCTAAAACTTTATACCAAAATGAGAAGTACAAACAATCAGTATGAGAAAAACTGTTATTGAAAGGTATAAAAATAATATGAGTGTTCAAGTTCGTTTGGGATCGGAAGTCGCGAGGGGACAACACTGTGCCATACAAAGCACTTTGGAAAGTTTGGAGGTAAGGGGAGTCATATTCATCCAACATAAGGTGACATGGTTTCTCACTTTAGTTTCATAATTAAGTACATATTTTTCATTACAGTATGTTATGGTTACGCAATGTTTTTATACTGTAGGTAGTAAAGCTGTTTAAAGAATAAAATACATATTGTAATGTTATTTTATCTTGAATGCACATTTACCTGACATTCATTCTGTAATCTGGAATATTTTGTAATCCGACATTCGTCGGATAAAATACCTGTTAAAATAAGTCTTATTTGTTTAAACGAAAACAAGTGATTTGATTATAAGAGAAGAATATTAAAATTAAGCAAAGAAGATGTACTTTGAAAAGCTGTGTTAAATTTGGTGACGCTAAAATTAACAAATCTACCGGAGCAAAAATATTCATTCAACTTATGGACAACAAGACAATAAAATGGATATGATGAACACCATTGAAAGTGTACCAACCCTAAAATGAGTGCAGAACATCCTTAAGTTCTTTCTTTTACCACTTTTCTGTGTTATAGTAATAGTTTGTCATAGCTCAAGGACTACGATTTTTTCAAAAATTTATTTTTCATAGATTGATATAGATTTTAAAATAGACAAAATGAAGCATTCATTAATAATACAGAGCTTTAAAGAGTGTTTTGAAAGTGGATTATCTATTAAACGATATTGTTTAAATAATATCAGTAAAAATAAAATTTCCAAGAATCGTTTGAAGTGAATTACTGGTAACCCACTATATTATATACTAGTACCAGGTTAACCGAGCCTTGCTCGTTGGTTTTGATTCAATTTTAATATTTTCACCAAAAACCAACTATACCTCTTCACAGTTAACAGCTGTTTCAAAAGGTCTGCTTAACATTAATGTTCCTTTATTTTTGTTTACATTTAGTTGTTATTTCGTTACCAAAATAGCAACCCATAAGACCAATGTTAAAAATTACAATTTTTAAACTTAAATTTAGATCAAATTTGATTTTTTCTGGGATTGAGACTGTTTCTAAACTTATTTTTGGGCCGAAACACTCTTTAATGCAAAGTTTAAGCAAAATCTAACAGCTAAATTTCGAGATCGTGGAACACACATCCCTTCAGAGATTCCTCGTATTATAGTATAGGAGTACCAGGTTAACCGAGCCTTGCTCGTTGGTTTTAATTCAGTTTTGATATAGTGTCATTAGAGCTATTAAATTTCCCCCAACAACCAACTATACCTCTTCACAGTTAACAGCTGTTTGAAAAAGTCTGCTTAATATTAATGTTCCTTTATTTTTGTATACCTTTTGTTGTTATTTCGTTACCAAAATAGCAACCCATAAGACCAATGTTAAAAATTACGATTTTTAAACTTAAATTCTGACAAAATACGATTTTTCCTAGGATGGAGGCCTTTTCTAAACTTATTTTTGGGCCAATACACTTTTAATTGCAAAGTTTAAGCAAAATCTGACAGCTAGATTTCGAGATCGTGGAACACACATCCCTTCAGACATTCCTCGTATTATAGTATAGGATTTTAAATTTATTATTACAGGCTTTTGCCCCTATAAGCCACTAGTTATAAATATGTATGATAGAAATTTTCAACACATTTGAAGCATGTCTACAATATGTCAAAAAAACTGAAACAATAAAAAAACTGATTGTTTTGTTTGAGAAATATAAAACTTCATGCTATCTAAAATGTATTAGGGATTGGAATAAAATGAAAGCCTTAAGAAAGCATTACTTTAGAAGCATCCTTAGCATAGGGAAATTAGGAAAGAAATTAGGTTTTTTATATAACTATATAGGTGTTGCTCAAAATCGAGAGATTTATTTTAATTCAGTACAAATAAATGTTACTTTAGCTCGAAATCAATGACATCCAATGAATCCAATAATGTGAATATCTGTAATCACCAATAACTACACGTATTTATAGCTGATTATTAACAGATGTTTAAAATGCTTTATTCAATCCCAATGTTATTTTAATGGGAAATTTTGAGAATTCAATGGTGGATAGCACTTTTATTTTCAGTCCGATTCTCATCAGTTTTTGGCGGAAACAACTACAGACCAAGCCCTATCCAACGACACCAAAAACTTGAAAATTGGTTGAAAATTTTTGGAGGAGTTCTCAAAACAAAAACAACAAACCCCTTAGCGTATTAAATAAGTATAGATAATGACATAAGTACTTATATATAATAATGTGAAATAAATGGTATCAGTTAACTGACACATACTTTCTCCCAACAATATAAAAAAAGGTGTTAAAAGCTTCAAATATTAATGTCTTGATGACTCAGTCGGATAGCTACCAGCTGAGCAGTGATCGTTTGACCCTACGCGCGTCTGTGACTTTTAACAACGTACTGCGTTTACCGCTAAACGAAATATTGAATTTTCTCCGCAACCACTTTACGTAAAGCAATAATTTAAAATACTGGATTATTTAGTTTTTTGAACTTGATTTAATGGTGATAAGTAAAATTTATTTCGAGACAACAGCTATTTTGAAAATCCAAAAAATTGATTTTTGAAACACTTTTTACTCCATAACTTTTGAACGCACATTTTCTCGGAGATGCGGGTGGTGTCATTTTATTTACCATTTTAAGCTTAATAAACCATAAAATTTTAATTAAAATCGTTAGAGCCGTTTTTGAGAAATTTTGGTTTTTGACGATTTTTGAGGGTTTTTGGGGGTAAACAACCCCTAAAAATCAAAAATTCAAAAAAATGAAAAAAACGCCTGGAATTATTGTGAGTTTGGACCTACATACCAAATTTCACCAAAATCGGACCATGGGGGCACTCTCTAGCTCTGTTTACATCCAGACACACGGACACACGGACACACAGACACACACACACACAGACATCACTCTGAAAACCACTTTTTTGGACTCAGGGGGCACCAAAATGGATAAATCCACAAACAACTCAAATTCGAAAATTTTGACGAAAACAATACTTTCTCCATATACTATGGTATAGGGGGAGAAAGTAAAATCATTGTTTGAGGGGGGGGGGGTAGCATAATTTGGGTGGAATAGGGAAAAACTTTGCTGATAACTACAAATCTAATAATACTTACATTTTCAAACACAAAAACATTATGTCACCTTTTAGTTAAAATGGTGGCAATCTAGAATATGCTGTTTCACTTTATTTTATGCACACATTTAAATCCAAAGTTTTTTTTTACAGTTAAAAAAGCGCCATAGAGATGTTAAAATTGATAGAAGCGGTCACTCACTAAATGCGGTCTCATGAGAACATGTGATATTTTTATAGCCTACTTTTAGATGCAAAATTGTATGCATATGCTAATAACTTTGATGCTTGATTATAAGTATACATCTGCAATTCAAAATGTGGATCTCTGTAGATTACCATTTTGACTAATAACCTTTGCACAGTTACATCAACCTGTGTTATTTAATTAAAAGAAATTTGTAAAAAATTAAAGTCTTTCAGTGATTATTACCAATAGAGATTTTGCGATAAATTTAAACATAACACTAAAATCTATTATAACATTTCTTGAAGCACTAATATCTTACAAGGCACTGACAGGCAATCTGCAAAATGACAAGGAAACCAAGGAGAAACACAAATCGACAACATGCTGACGCTGACTAAACATGCTGATGAAGCATAATCAAATGTGTTACTATTCCACTTCCTACATCTACGTATTACTGTTCTACAACACCTTTACAAATAGAATGGTGAGTTTTTTATGTATTTTATTAAATTTAAAAACTAACTGTAGATTTTTTAATAGGACTACCATTATTTATCGAAATAATATTATTAGATTTTGCTAAAAATCATTTAGGAATTTTAAAAGTCAGAACTTAATTGTTGCATCAATATACAGGGTGTCCCTGAACTCTCTACCAACTTTTTCAGGTATTATTCCTGGGCCATAGACAAGTCAAAATATCATATTCAAAATTTCGAAAACTCAAAAGTTACTCGTATAGCCGCCATTTTGTTTTTTACACAAAATAATTTTTATTTACGTAATGGATCATTATATTAAGTTAACATTTGTCATGCACCTTCATCATAGCAATACCCATTTTCAAGAAAAAAGTTTTTTTTTCCAATGTGTATTTTCAAAATGGCGGCCATTTTAAAATTTTAAACTAAAATATCTCAAAACCGGTAAATTTTATAAAACTTTTACTAGACACAAAAAAAGTTGACAAATTTACTAATCTAACCAATGGTACCAAATTTGTAAGGATTTGATAACAAATAACGGAGTTATTGAGATTTTTCAATTAAAATTACTTTAATTTGCATTAATTACAATGCAAAATCAATGTTTTTTATGAAGAAAAATCTCAATAACTACGCTAACAAGCTAGTTAATGGTTTTTGCATTATAAAGTACAAGAAAAATGTCTCCCTTAAATTCATTTAATTTAATTATTATTAGTCCCATAAACAATATAATTTATGGCTAGTGCTAAAAAATGATTATTATTTCCAGGGCTAATAGATTTATAGTACGATATTAGTAAAAAATTTTATTTTATAAAACACACAAAAAGAAATTCAAATAAAAGAAAACATAAGTTTTAGTTAAATGAAACAAAGTAGGAACATTACTGACTGAGTTTAGTTGAAGTACAGTTAGATTTTTTCACACTGACGAGTTAAACACACTACCGACTGTTTAACGTTTTCTCTCAAGTAAATTCAATCAAATGAGTTAGCATTTAAAACCAAAAGTTTTTTCCACATTTCTTGAGTCAAATGTGATTCGACATTCTATGATGAAATTATCTATCTACCCTCTCAGTCTCCACCCCCGCAACCCCCCTCCCCTCCATGCTCCCAAAATAAACAAACAAACATAGGGTTCAATGAGCTCAACGCTCGGCCGCGACCGGGCAATCGAGCATGGGGTTCGATTCGATTCGTTCCCCGGTGGCTATCGTTTTGCAGCTTCCATTATTAAACAACGAATTCAGAAACGTAGAAGCTAAACGAATACCGTATACTTAATTTCAAAGGCTAAATCTTTTAATTCTTTTAGCAAAAACTTAAAAAATGATTGGCTTTGCTTTAAAAATAAATTATAAAAAATTAACAGGGTAAACAGTGTAACCTAATAATTGATTAATAGGCTGCAATTTGTTAATAGTGTTAGTTATCCTATTACATTAAATAACGCACAACTCTAGTTGCTGGTCCTTATAGCCATTTTCAAGCTTACACGAAATTTCCTTGCTAATACATGCATAGATTTAGGTATCTTTGGATTTAGGTTTTCTTGTTTTGAAGTTATTCAAAATTACATGGAATTGGCCCTCCACTCACCCTGCCACAGTATGTGGTTCAGAATTCCTAATTTAATTCCATTATTTTTGTTTGTCCCAAGTACCATGAGCATGAGGGGATAACCTAGTAGAATTGGCTCAAGAAAATGCTGATAATTTGATAATACTCATTTTGGCATCTTCAGGAGTTTGATCCTGGTTCATATAGACTTGTAGAACAAATGCTTTCCGCTACTGTAAACACAAACCTCTAATATTTGTTAATGTAGGAATATAGATCCAATTAAAAAATTTTTTAAGTAATCATTTGTTCTTGTAATTGAATAAACTAAATTCAATTATTTTATTTATGTTTGTACTTAAGCATAGCATTGACAATTTTTAATGTTAAATTTGCCTGTTTGTGTATTTATTATTCCATTTATTTTAAATGTTGCCAGTTTGTGTTTAGATGTATTACTTGTCATTTTATTTATTACAGTCCTCTGGAATACACTATCCAGATCATTTTGTAAATCCACATCATCTACTTCACCCCTTATTTGTCTATAAAATTTTAAACCATCCACAACGAAGTAATGCGTTTGAAAAATGAATACCTTCACCAAGATCATTTATTAAAATCTTAAAACCTCTGATTGAACAAAAAAATTTTAGGATAAAATATAAAATAATTAACAGAAATTTAATTAAAGGGAATGATGTTTTTAGAAGAATGGAATGATCAACCTTCTTGAATATCTTGGCCGTGTCAAGATGTTTAAAGTTAGTCTAGATTTTCAAATCCAGCCTCAAGGATACAATAAAGCAAAATGTAAATGGGGAAAAAACACTAGACCTATATTGAAAACTGCTTTTCCAATAGCAAATAAGCTTTGGTTTGAGCAAGAAATAGTATTTTCTTCAGTAATCGAATAAATATGTAAGTACCGGTACCGGTATAATCATACAAGTTTTTTGCATTGACTGATGAAACTGTTAAGACCATTTTTTTAATTAGTTTGATTTTTTTTTAAAGTTTTCCATTTATAGAAGCAAAACTTACTTTCCTCTACCATACTGTCACACTATCAATTATTTTTATTAAATTTATTCCGTCACAAAGTACATCATGTTCAAAAATATCATACCGTATTTATGTTGTTTAAAGTATATTTTTCCATGTCAGCACTGAGAAACACATCAACACTGTATCAACAAATTATCTGCTAGATATTTAGGTAAGGTTTATTAAACTTTACTTGAGATATTTTTTACTTAAGCAGGAAATGTAGATCAATACCATAAGAAAACAAATATCACAAGATAATATAATGGCTACACTCAATGTAAACCAATAATAATAAAAGTCCCATAGTTTATACACTTTTTACTAGCATTGCAATCTTACAAGACATGACAAAAAACCAATAAAACATTCGAGTATTTATGGATCTTTGTACTTCTTAAACATGCCAAGAGTGTTTTTTGCCCTATTAAGTCTTTTTTTACTCAAACAGTCTATTTCAAGGGCTGGGGAGTCGTGTCGTAACGAAGCAACATTTTCTGGGCTCTTAGTTACACTTAATATCAAGTTTTTCCAGTGGTCAGAGGCAAGTTTTTAGTAAAGAATCTTATGTAACGCAAAACCTGCTGGGAAGGGGGATCAAGGTAGAGGTGACAAATTTTGGGCAAATGACACAGTAGTTGACAATAGAGCATGTAAAGTAATTCCAAACGATCTAAAGAGATAATTCCAACCACTCAAAGCAAATTAAATTACTAAATAGAAAGTATTATTCATCTCGCATTAATGCTTCTATAGGCCAAACAGATTATTAGTAATAAAATGAATATTGTAAAAACAGCGATGCATGTGAATAAGTCAGAGTGTTTTCTGACTGGTGGTCACATAGTAGTAGGTATCATGTGAGAAAACGATTCCGCAAATCTACTTAACACACATACAACAGTTGTCCTGGTACTTGAGGGATAATTTTCAAATTTGTGAAAAAATAAAATTAACATGATAATTGAATAGATTGCCAATTTTTACGCTATTAAAAGATTTTTATTCTTATATATACTTACAGTCCTAAATTCTATTCCAACAATACTACTTTTTAACAGCAACAGATGGTGAAAATATTTTTAGGGAAGTCTAAGAGGGAAATTTGGTGAGTCAAAATCATAACCTCCCCCAAAATTGGGCTTTCGAGGGGTAATTTGAACATTTTAAATGTTAACACACCTTGAGTGATATTTCATCAAAATATTGGAAAAAAAGAGTACTGAAAGCTGTAGGTTTTTGTTATTGGTCTTGTTATTGAGATGGTAAAAGTCTGCAATAATTTTTTAAATAATAAAATAAACTCACTGTCACCAACAATTAATTAACTTTAAATTACTAGTATAGTTTTAACACAATTTGTTATTCATGAAGACCTTCAATGTTGGTAAAATATAATAATTTGTTGGTCTAAAAAAATTTATGGTTCATAAATGGTTTTTTTTTGCATTTGTTACATTCCTTTTTGCCTTTTACACTTATATTTCTACTTATCATGATCATAATTATGTTTCACATCCTGCAGTTTTCTTGTTTCAATGGAAAAATGTCACACATTTATAATCCAAGAAATATCGCCCTTCGTTAAGTAGGAATACATGTTATAAAGATAAAGTAATCTAAATCTTAAATAGCTATAAAGCAAGATAACCGTTATCATTCTACCAACAAAACTCTCACGGTAAACTTAAAACAGCTTGAACTTATGGATGCTCTGAGGAGTTTTCATTTGTTATTTTGTGCCACTATTTCGGCGCTCTGCAACATTTTAAAACTTTATGGTCGGTGATAACTGTCACTTGGCCTTTCACGGATGGACAGTGATCAACAAAATATCAGCAGCTGGAACTCAATGTGTTAAGGTTAAGCTATAAAAATATGGCTGCACCCATTAGGCGAACTAAGCAACTGCCTAGGGCGGCACTTTCCCGAGGGGGGGGGGCGAAAATTGGAAAAAATTATTTTAAAAATTAACCAGGCAAAAATAAACATTTTTTAAATATGACGAAACACAAGTAAAAAAATTGTATAACAACACAATTAATTGTTGATATCTACTTTTATAGTTAATTTCCCTTTCTGCTGTGTTAAGTAAAGCACTGACTGTACCGCTGCCACCCTGGCACCTATTGCTCCGTGCTATGAATCTGATTTGAGCGAGCGAGCGCTTGCATTTATCAGTTGTCAGGATCATGTGCAACAGTGCCGCCCCTACAAACCTTCTCCTTCCCCCGCACCAGCTGCACTTGCGCACAAATTACTTGCCGATTCAACACATTGATAATATCTAATTCACAGCTGGGGACACACGGGACGGCTAAACTCCCGGATGGCTTTTACTGATTACATCTTCACCCCAACCAACCAGTAATATTAATACTTAAAATTTGCTTATTTATTTGGTACAGAAGTGTATTAATCAGTGGATTACAGTACCCAAATTGTTTAAAAACCTTAAGTCAACTATTATGTATACCGTCCGTTTTTAATAAGGTTATCATAAAATTTTTTTGAATAAAAAGGATTATATATAAAACATTAGTTCTATAATATTACAAAGATTAAAACTTTTATTATTAAAGATTAAAAATCATAAATTGGTTTCTTGTATTACATAATACAATATTAAGCTACTAAAAAGACTTGCTGTATCCTGATAACCTGTCAACTTAATCAATATCTTGCTTATATTAAAATGTTAAAATTCTGTCAAATTGATTTTTTGTAAACTTTTAAATTTGGTTATGTATTAAAATTGGGTTACGTAAAAAATCAAACCTGAGTAATAGTAGCGATTTGCCGCACCAGTGAAAGGGTGAATCCATGTTGAATTTTTTTCCTATAAGAGCAATGTTAAGTCTTTCTCCGCCATTTTCCATACAACTTCTTCATTTTTTTGTCCAATAGAATACATTGTTTGAATCTAAATGATATACATTTTTGTAAAAGTTTCATTTGTTTTTTCAATTTTGTAAAGAAAGCTATACTTGATATAAAAAAAAATATACCTCACAAACTGTATTTGGCTTGATGAACCCTCTTGCTTATATTGAAATGTTAAAATTCTGTCAAATTGATTTTTTGTAAACTTTTAAGTTTGGTTATGTATTAAAATTGGGTCACGTAAAAAATCAAACCTGAGTAAGAGTAGTAAGAATTGGTACCTTTTCGCCCTTTTCATAATATGCCACCGGTAGCAGCGATTTGCCGCACCAGTGAAAGGGTGAATCCATGTTGAATTTTTTTCCTATAAGAGCAATGTTAAGCCTTTCCCCGCCATTTTCCATACAACTTCTTCATTTTTTTGTCCAATAGAATACATTGTTTGAATCTAAATGATATAAATTTTTGTAAAAGTTTCATTTGTTTTTTCAATTTTGTAAAGAAAGCTATACTTGATATAAAAAATATACCTCACAAACTGTATTTGGCTTGATGAACCCTTTATTTAGAGCTATAAACCATAACCTTTTTGATCACATATAAAGGAGTTATTGAGTTTCCCGTTTATCATTGCTCATATGGGGAGTAGACATAATTGGGGTTTACTCCAATGCCCTTGCTTAACACACCAGAGTTTCGCTCCCCGCTTCTAGGTGTAATTAATTGCAAGTGGCATTGCCCCACGAGAATCGACCAACCCCGAATGCTACCCTCAGCGGCAAACACGCTCCAGCCTGTCAAGTCCCTTTCTCATCGCTTAGTCTTTTCTTTTGATTTACTTTTTGACTTACCGAAGTAGTAACTGTGAATTTGAAAAATGGAATAGAGAAAAAATACTTTCTCTCGCAAAACGATCTACCGTGGAATGTAAATTTTTGTATAGATGTTTTAACGAGAATATAGGTAGGTTTGGGATGGAAGAAAGGGGCGGCAAATGTTACCTTTGCCTAAAGGCTCAAAAGTGCTAGCGCCGGCCCTGGCTCAAAGGTCCCAGACACAATACATCCTTGGATAGCCTATATTGATTTAATATCCAGAGAAAAAGTAAAAGGAAGACATGGATATCCTCTGCTGTTTTGAGAAGATACTAATGTGAAAGCGATAATATGTTAACTTTTTATAAGTTGGTTGTTTTATTGCAATATTGGGTTATCATTTAGTATTTCTGATCTGCCACAACTAAGATTAGATAAAATTATTTATAATACTTCAGAGCAAAATAGTTGTGGAAAAGGATAAATTAATTGTAAGTTAGGTTTGCAGGTAACATCAACCTTGCGAATTTTAAGGGGCCTTTGCCAATCCAATACAAGCAATTTAATTCAAGTATTCAAATGGAAAACATTTACAATAGTGTTTTAAATATTGTGTTACTATAAAATCAAATGTTTTTAGAACTAACTTAACATACTGAATGATATATTTCTTATCAACGCAAGTAAAATTTCCTGAGCAAGAAAATGATGAAGATTGAACAGTAGTTATGTATTTTTAACTACTGGCCCTTTCACTCTCATCTGAGCCTTTTATGCTATTTTCTGGCCAACAATAGAAATTATTAATCACCACATCTTTAGCTAAACGTTGCTCATTTAAATGCGAATGTTACTTTACATAACAGGATGTGAGGGAAGTGTAACTACTGTTGGCTACTTTATTGTATCTATCTCAGCCAGATAACACGGTCCACGCCCAAGTCTCTCGGGGTCAATGTTTGAGGTCCACTCTGTCTGCCCGATACATCTTAAATGCTGACCTGTTGATCAGCACACTCAACAGACTCAAACAAACACTGATAGGCCAATTTATATTTAGTTAAAATCATTTTGTCAACCAAATAGATAACAGGATAATTATAACGATAACCAAATGCAAATAAGGAAATTATACTTCCTGAGTATCCTATACTATAATACGAGGAATATCTGAAGGGATGTGTGTTCCACGATCTCGAAATCTAGCTGTTAGATTTTGCTTAAAGTTTGCATTAAAGAGTGTTTTGGCCCAAAAATAAGTTTAGAAGCAGCCTCAACACCAGGAAAAATCGAATTTGGTCTAAAATTAAGTTTTAAAATTGTAATTTTTAACATTAGTCTTATGGGTTGCTATTTTGGTAACGAAATAACAACGAAATGTAAACAAAAAGAAAGAAACATTAATGTTAAGCAGACTTTTTGAAACAGCTGTTAACTGTGAAGAGGTATAGTTGGTTGTTGGTGGAAATTTAATTGCTTTTTTACCTTGAAAGGCTCGGTTAACCTGGTACTATAATATAAAATGAACAAATATTCTGTGCCCCTATTCTTCAAGTGGTGGCAAACAAAATCTATAGCAGAGTACAAAACCATAGATTGAAATGTAAATAAAATTTAAGAATTTTTTGAGTACGGCAGATGATCAAACTTTTCATTTAAGTCAAATTTAATTCAAAAATTTCACTGCTTATACAGGTATTTTAGGTTTGTTCCCAAGGTGACTACAAGATCTAAAGATCTTGCTGCTCACTGCAATAAATTAATACGCTGCAACAAGGGACACTGAGGTATTATTGGACAGGACGGATTATTGCGCATCAAAACGTAGAAACAAACAGCCACAGAGCGCTCTCTGTTGTGTACTGTATGTGTAGTATCAAAAGCAATTTAATAAATATAACTGACTTTCTGGTAAAATGAAATTAAACTCAAGATTCAGTATAACAATTGAAGATGCATATAAACAACTCTGTTGACTGAAAATGATCAAAACAAGTAAATGTAACTCAATTTGTTTAAAAATAAATGTAGGAAATCTTTTTAAAACAAACTTCTTGATCAAACTTAAGTAAAAAAACTGTTATTTATATTTTTTTAAAGTGTCACCACTGCATGACACTGACATTAGTAACATTTTTTATTCAACCTAAAATTTTGACTTTTTGTATACTAGCATCGACTATATACTAACGTGAATAGACTTCTCATCATCCAATGTATTTTGTTTGATAAAGGAATTTCGAAGATTTGTGTTCACGGTGCCAGAATCGTTACAATCAATGTTGTAATTATAGCTGGATTCACAGTGCTGAAAAAACACTTTATCACAAAATAAACATAACCCTCAAATATAAAATGTTCTATCCATGGTTAAGAAGAGTGGTAGCTATCATATGTCTCTTGTACTTCATGTTCGCAGCAGTATATAACGAAACCGTAAATTGGTTTCAAACAAGCCTATAATATGAGAAGTCTATTCATGCTACATTATATACCGTAGTCAATGATACTGATACTAGTTAAAAATTCTTTGTCATTATTTCAACTTAGAAGTTGAATAATTCCTTTATTGTTATGTTTAAAACCTATAACTGACTCATTAGAAGGCAAATTTTGATTATTTCTTTCTTGGAGGGTTGTCCAAGGTGCTTGGTTTTTCTGTCCAGATAAACATACAAGACCCCCGTCACAGCAGACCTGCATACTCAGCGAATTTCCAATCGAATTTGGTATTTTTTTATTTTCCCCATGTACATCCTGGGAATTAGGATGAAGATTTGTTGCCATGGGGTGTTGTAAGCAAATGGGCGATAATTCCTCCCCAGTACATACATACATTTTAAGTTGTATCAAATTCTAATTCTGGTATTTTTTATTTCCCCCATAAACCCCGTGAGTATGTAGGTTTGCCACTCTACGGGTGTTGTAAGCAAATATAAGTTACACTCTATCTAGTGAATGTGCATACTAAATTTCATCAAGTTATGTCAATAAATAAGTGAGATAGAGGGATTTGTTGATTTCCCATAAGAATAATATAGAAAATATATTTTTGGAATTTCTCTGTAATCTGTCAAGCCAAGTTAAAAATTCAAAATACTAAATTAGGCCTACATGTTGTTCAAGCCCTTTTGAATGATTTTACAGGGTGTCTACTGCCAAATAGATAAAAAAAATCAGTGACTTTTCTGTGACTTTTGGGGGTAACAAATGTTGAAAATCAGTGACTTTTGCTTGGTCTATTATAAAATTATGGGAAGAAATTAGTTACGAAAGTTGCAAAACTTTTGCTCACAATCGCATGATTTTTTTAGTTTATAAAAAAAATCTGTGACTTTTTTGCATTTTAAGGAAAAATAAGTGACTTTTTGGTGACTTCCGTGACCACTAACTAAAATCCGTGACTTTCGGTGACTTTTGTTGGCTCCTTTAACCAGTAGACACCCTGTTTTAATTAAAACTGTCAACTTTAAAAAAACTGAGGTCCAAAAAATACCGAATCCGCACTTTTGACCCTTTTGGAACCCAATAAAACCTCGTACCATGGTCTGATCACAATGGTTTTGAACTCAATTTGATGAATGCTGCCCTTCACCTTCATACCAAACTTATCAAAATCAGAGGTTCCATTTGATAATTATTGTGTTAGACACTCACCTACATATATATAAATTTGAAAGAAGGTTGTTTTTGGACAGTGGGGACCTCGAAAAAAAGTATCATGATCCCAGGCTTAGGTCCCTATGTGGAAATTCGCTAAAAACTAATAATAAAAACTTAAAAAAAATTATTTTGTTTCACAATTTTCAAATAAAATTTAATGATATACTGGTCTAAGTTATTTATAAATAGGCCTACAAATTTAAACATAATTTCATAAAAGTAGGCCTATTTAATTATTATTTTGTTGCTTGTACACTTAACTATAAAATCTTATTAATTTTAAAATTTTTCATAAAAAACATAAGTACTCACGCTGGGATTGGAGCGAACGCCACCCTCTCACTATCCTGACTATCCTGCATGGCAGCTGCCTTCCAACTGACACCTCCTCCACTGTGGTCTAGCCCTCCTCCTCTCCTCTCCTCTCACATATCTATCTACTTTCTCTCCTCTCCCTCCAACCTCTTCTCATACACTTGTTTGACCACACTCTGCCTTTGATTCTCCTACAACGGTACTCTTATCTCACAATCTTCTTAGACCGTTCTTCACTATTTTTAGTTTAGGCCTAGTACAGCCATCTTATCATATTTTGAAACTATAAAACAAACAAAATCGTTATTTTTAAACATTAAATTTAATAAAAAATAGACACTTGAACATTATAGGTCAGGTTGATGAGTAAAGAATTTAGAAAAATGAATGGAAACAATTTGGTATTTTGAAAACATAAAAGCACAGAGTAAGTCTTTCACACTTCTGTTAAAAGTGACAGGCCTAATTTTTTCACTCACATATATAAAATTATATCGAAGTTGTCTTGAAATTTCCTTTATTTTGTGTTTGGAGGGCTTTATGTAGGTCGATAGAGTTAATAACGGTTTTGCGTTGTTTTACTTGGGTTTGGTGTTGTAATTTTTACTCCATATTTTTTTATGGAATTAAATGTTGTAAATTGCATTTCTGTATATGGCTTAAGCTACAGAAGTGATTTTCGTTGAGAATGAGGCATGCAGGGGCGAGGCCTGTTGGATTTGATAAAACTATTGTCACATTCATATAAGGTTTCAGTATTATAATTCATGGAAAGAAAAAGGAAATAATTGTAGTGTTCTTGCCACCTTAGCTTTTATTTACATTCTATGAGTAATTTTATGTTTAGCACTAGTAAAGGTAAGCACTACCTACTAATGTCAAGTGATTAATCAAATTACAATAAAAATATTTAAGACAATTGAAATAACTTCTAACTCAAGGTGAAAATGATATTTACAAAAAAAGCTAGCCAATAAGATATGTTTGACAAAAAAAAAAAAAAAAAAAAAAAAAAAAAAAAAAAAAAAAAACTACAGACAATCTAGATGCAGAGGAAAACCCACTGAAGCTATCATATTGAATTAGATATTTATATAATTTGTTAAAATAAACAATAAAGCACACGAAAACGCCCGCATGAAGGACGGGTAAACAGATAGTAGGAAGCTAATATGTTTAGTGCACAAAAATCTCAAATATTCATGACATGTATCTAGCTAGATAAAACTAAAAGACTCCATTGATTAACTGAACATAAATGAGACACATGAATTTATATTCTTGGCCATAAACTGTTAGGCCTACTAGTAAAACTGTCTAAAGTTCAGAATAAAATCAGCATAACCAGTTTAGTAAAAATAAGACTAGAAATAACATGAATCTGACTTTAAACAGGTTTTCTGGGTGTATCTAAACTATTTATTGAGATTTTTACATTGAATGTGTCTAAGTAGTTATAAATTTTAAAAGACCGAATTTTTGTTTTATTTCCTTTTTTCTAGAGATTTAATGATCTACTACATGAGTGAGTGAATTGTTAGTTTATAAAAGGAAAAATGGGCTGAAACTCGATTGATCAAGTGTTATGAGAATCAAGATGAAATTTCCTTTTTGACCATCATTTTATAAGACCTTACTATGGGCTTTTAAGAATTCAAAACCATGATATTCAAACTTGGTGATAAGGGTGACTGAATTTAAAACTCAAATATCAAGATTTATAGTCCTGGACAGGCTTATTGGTGGGTGGCCGATCAGCTGTTACAACCTATTTTCTTCATAAACTGTTTCTAGAGAGGAACAAGTAGCTGCTTCAACCAGAATCATAAAGTAACGGTTACACAAACATATTAAATTTTGATGCCAGCTGTTAAATATGAATACAACCTTCTTTCTAACTTGTTAAACCATGAAAAATTGTTTTCATGCATTTTTTACAAGAAATATCGTTTAAACTTAAGGTTATAGTTTATCATAATATTTAACTTTACAAACGTATTTTGGCTAGTTTATCTTTAATGTTGCACCTTATGTACATATCGTGCGTCTATGAAAGAGGAAGGCTCCTCATACTACAGGCCTACAGTCGACAAGAAGTGTGAACAAGCCTCATACCTACACTAATTTTTTAACCCATTTAGACTTTATCTACCAAAACAACTTATTATGATTTATAGAATAAGCTTGGTTACTAAAAATTACGCTGAAATAATACTGTATTTGAAAACTAGAGTTGAGTTTGGATAATTTTTGGGAAAACTTTTTTATAGTGATACGTCTAAATCCTTAATGTATATTTCTTTTTCACGCCACACTCTTAAAGTATATAGGCTATTTCTATTTTTATTGTGGTCTATATTTGTTGTCAGTTTTAGTAAGATGAAAATTAAAATTTCTTATGTTAGCTTCATTTAAATTCATAACACGTTTACTCACGTTTTTACGTTTCCTATAGCCTACGTTTTAAGTTTTCCTTAAACGTTTGTCTACGGTAAGATAATCCTGAATCTGCCTTAATTTAATAATTTATATCCTTCCATCTGTTTCACTTGATAAACAAGAAATAATTCATCATCAAATTAAACAATAGTTTGGCCAAAATAAAAATTTAAAATAAGGTTAAATGTGCAAGAAAATTATAGAACCTTACGATAAAAATTAATAGTTACAAACAGTTGCGTTATGATTCCAATAAAAACAGTTCCTATTACCTTCTGGAAACAGTTTACTCAGGTTTATAGGTTGCAACAGCTGATCACACACCCGCCAAATAAGCCTGTCCACGACTATAGTAAGATGCACGAAAATAGTCCGATGGAAATTTCAACAGCTGTGTCCCCCCTCACCCCCTCTCGCCATGCAATGTTGTCATTTGTGGTTATGTTTACCATGTGTTACACAGTATAAAAATGTGTTTCAGAATAAATTTGGCAACAATGTATCGACTCTCATCGGACTATTTTCGTGAATCCTACTATAGGCCTATAGTTTACCCACACTACCTAATGTGGGCTATTATAATTGTCTTGGTTGCAACACTCTCAAATATCTGGTTTGGTTCAGGATTTGTTCATAAATCAATTAGGCCTAAGTAGGCCCTAAAGAGTCCAGTATATTTATTTTTTTTTTTTAATTCCAGTCATCATTCGCGAACTAATAGGCCTAATCCGAAATATGGAGTAACAATGATGACATTTTATTAATATGCATAAATTTAATACAAATTTTTGTATAAAGATAAAACACTTGTGATTAGTAAGTTCAAAAAATAACATTATTTAGGCTAATATTTATTTTATTAATTTTTATGAGGACCACCCAACTCTCCTTATAAGCCCTCCGTTCCTCCTAATATTGTGCATTTATTTAAAATAAAAATAATAATAAAGTACAGTTAACTACATAACAGTTACAGTAATGAAATACATTAATACTTAAAAGTTAAAAAAGGAAAATACATAAATAAAATTTAAGATTTTTTTTTTTATTTATATGCTAGTACAAAATTAAAAATTTTCTAAGGTTCATCTTCCCAAAATGTTTACATTTCTTGATTAACTAATTAAACACAACGTTCAAGTTTTCTGATTTTAGTTTGTAACTTAAATATACTTAATCAGCAAGAATGACTTGTCAACTATTTTTACATTAGTGCCGGTACCAGCGACCAAGGAATACCATAGACTGGCAATGTGGCTCGCGGATTGAAGCCGGGCTGCGCCTATGGTGGAGGGGAGACATGCACGTGAGTGCGCGTGCGTCGCACAATACCGCGCGTCGAGCGGCTATGAACGGTCACTGTCATTGCAGCGACTACTCTTGCGCTCTGAGTAATTTTGATTAACGATGCCTTATTGTGTCGCATACGGGTGCAATAATAATTTAAGAAAAAACGGTAGGTGTTTCTTTTCACAGTCACGTAGTTAATTAGCTGCAAATGTGTTAAATAGCTACTAACTAATCAGTTTATTTTAGGCATACAGTAAATTTGTTTTTTAGTTTGATCAGTTAATAACTTACACCCACTGCATTATAACTATTGAAACTGCATTATACTTTAACATTTTATCACTGTCTACTTAATGTTTACTACACACTCTATTTATGTTAACTATAAACTATTGCAAAATATTAAATACTGTATTGCTTTAACTTGTTTGATAAAATACGCTGTTTCTGCTTTTTCGAGGATTTTATACTGAGGTAAGAAGCGTTATCCATCACTATGACTTGGAGGTTTCGTCAAATAATTAGGAATTAATAAATCCTTAAACTATTTATAAAATGTTTTACGATGGAAAGCCATTAGCTTAGCTGCGAAGTGGTACGCCCGTTCCAACTGAATGATAAGATTTTGCTCAAAATTTTATTGGGCGTGTACGTGGACGTCCCCGTTTAGTACTATTTCCTTCAATGATAAACCATAAAACTATAGATTGTCACTAAATTACTGAATACTAACTACCGACACAATTTAGACATACAGCATATGGACAACTAACTGTTGACACAACCAGTACATAAAATAAACAAACAACAATAGGCCTACACGACGCTTATCTAAGACACGTGTGCGAGACAGTGTCAGAATTAATTGTCAACTTTTTGGTGCATGGCAACGTCATTTGATATTACCAGATCATTTGTTGTTATGATAAGTGTAGTTACTTTTTAAGAGAAGGGGGAAAAATTAAACCTTTACTGTCAGTTTATTTTTATTTATAAGTTTATTTTTTATTTTTAGTTCAGAACTTTTTCAAATCATAAAGTTCCTGAATATCTTAACTATTTTTGTGGAAATAATTAGTATGTAAAAATATTGATAGGCAGGTTTTAACAGCCATGTTATACAGTCAATAAGTGAGGCTACTTTTTCTGTTTTAAAAACAAACAGTTTTTATTTCTAATAAATATCTTAGTAAAATTTACAGTATCAAATACCAATTAAAACTTCAATTAAAAATACACCGTATATATCAATGTATTTTTGTTGTAATATCTAGTGTCTTATTATGTTTGTATAAGCTAATTTTTGTTTTGTTTTAAATAACTATGTATTTTTAAAATCATACATATTTAAATTTTGTTAATACATTTTGTTGTTTTCAAGGAAATGTTTTTCTTGTTTATTAATGCATTTCCTTAGTCATTATTCAATAATAAAGTGTTGCAGTAATTATTTTGGATACAATCACCTTTAAAAAATAATAATCCACAAAATAATAATAATAAAGTAATAAACTATCTAAGTTGTACACGTGCGACAAGTGCTCCGAACGGCGTGGCGGCACGGGTCGCGGCAGCCGGCCCGTCGGCAATTAACCATTAACTTTGAATTAGAATAAAACCAAAACGAAGCGTTCTACAAAAAATTTTAAATTACAAAGTTGCGATTTAAGTCTTTCCCAACAACTTTCCCGCTGACAAAATTCACCTGACCAATAAATAAAAAACTTCCTCGCTTACTAACTTTTTGATGTCATGAATTTCAAACAAAAGTGCTTTGCTATAATTTTGTATTTTTTTCTTCGTATTATTATTTTAATTTTGACATAAAAACATTACCATAGGCACCGTTGTATAGTAATGTTCATCATACTAAAATATCAAAATTTTATCTTGACTATAACTATATTTTTTTACAGTGTTAATGAAACACGGCGAATTAAAATTTGCGCCCGTCGCGAGCAGTAGACCCGCTAGTTGCACCTATGTGGAACTATAGAAAGTGGCTTCAACACCTATCAATGTTAAAGGATAGAGATTGCCAGTCTATAACTTAGTATTCCTTGGTCGCTGGCCGGTACATATGAATCAATCAACAAAATCTATATTTTAATTTCAAAATATGTTTATGTAGGTACTACCGTAATTTCACAAAATTAAAAAATTTGCTTATTTTGCAAAAATTAACTTATCCATTTTAAGTTTCCAGTATAATTCCAGTATTTCCAGTAGGGAAATAAAATTCCAGTATATTCTTAATTTAAGTATTTCCAGTATCAGTAGACACCCTGTATAATGAAAGCAGAAAGTTAAAAATTAAAAAAAAGTAGACTCCCCGTCCCCAATCTGCTACAAATGCAATCTATAACTTAGACCAGCCGTCACGAGAGAAGTCCGTTGAGGGCGGGGCTTAGCGGTCACGTGATTTTGAACCAACGAATGAGATTTATGCGATGTTGCCGTACTTATCCTCGCATATTCACGTTAATTACGAGAAAATCAAAAGAGTATTGGGTGCTTCGGCTGTGTTCGGCAACACTCGGGTTAACCCGCTGTTTTAATCGTGATTCAATCAGCTGGCAATGGAAATTACAGCTATTCTGGCGAACTGATTCATTTGAATCGTTCGTTTTTATGAATAGAATTTTGAACCTATCCATTTTGTCCGTATGATACAGTTGTTTTTCCACACTCGTCTAAATGTGATAAAATCGGATTTCATCGATTATTTGACGTTAATATTCTGGGACGTAGGCCTACTTTTGGGTTACGTGAATATTTAATTAATTAATTTTAAGTTTGTACGTCACAGTTAAAAAAAATTAAGTCACCAGGATTTACTGTTTGAAAGCATCGTTAATTACAGGGTTCGTGCGACGTAAATGACTAATTGACTAAAATGATTGACTAAATAATTGACTAAATGACTAATTTTAATGTCCTTTTCATTATGACAATTGAATTACGAATGCCGAATTATACTTTTTGTACGTTGATTTCTCACCCATGTGATGGCCTGATTAAATAATTAAGCCGTGGATATGAAAGCTAATAAATTTAGTTACGGTATATTGTTTCTTCACCCAGGTAATTTAAGTTAGTTGATTGATAAATTTAATAGTCGAAGTAGAATAAAGTAGATTTATAAAACCTTTATTAATAAATCGTAGTAATAATAAATAGTAATAGTTTCTTCAATCAAGGTAAGACTACGTCGAATGACTAACCACCTCCGTCGGAGTCACTTCCACTCGGCTTGTATCCCTACCTAGTCGCCTTCCCTCCTTCACGTGACTCGTCCTCCCACTACTCTAAAGTCTAAACCCTCCGCTGTTCAAATGTGGTTGTTTCAATTCTTTCACTGTATAGGCCTACGTCAGACATCATTGTTCCATTTTGTGAACCGATTGCGTTCATACTATAATAACCAAGCGCAGTAGCGGATCTAAGGGGGGCGGAAGGGGGCTATAGCCTCCCCCCTTGGGGGCCAAGGTGGGGCGCCGCGCCGGTCCGGTGTCCTATTTGCCACAAACACTGTTGTTAAGCGAAGTGTAAAGCATTACAACGTTGCAAAAGACAAATTGATTGCACAAAGAATTTCCGTTACATCCGTTTCTTTTAATACAAATGTGAGCAATTTATTTAAAGTAAACCTTTACGATTTAGTCTTAATTTTAAAGCAATCAGCTGTTTTACATAATTAAGCAACTTTCTTTCCATAAATGACAATACATCATAATAATAGTTAACCTTTTTAAGGTACTGGCCATAATAAACCAGATCCTTCATGAGCTTTTGCTCATCCACTGTATTTAGACAAAATACCTCGTGTGTTTACAATCAGCTGATTGAAAGCGTGTAAAATAAATAAATTGTAAAGGTTTAAAAATGTCGATATTTTTAATTTAAGGAAGTAAGATAACGTTTAAGTAAATAAAATCTGCTAATATACCAAGGTTTACGTTTTATTTGGTACAAACTGCGTGTAAATTGGTCCAGTGGAAGTCTCAGACGAACTGTTTAAAGGATTGGAAATGTTGGCTTTTTCCCCATGTTAAATCTCCATAAGAAAAGTTAATTTTTCATTTTTGACCGATTTAACGTAAATATTTTTGAAATACGAATAAAACCTACTAATATAGAACCGAAAACGTTTATTTTTATACGAATCGCCTCTATGAATCATTCATGGAGCCGATTAGTCCCGAACGTACCCGAACACTGCCGAAGCACCGCCAGTCCCAATACTCTTTTGATTTTAACTCAACAATTGCATAAATCATCTGTTTTCAGAATTAAACTTCCAAATGTAAACAATATATGTAAACAGTCCGAAATACAATCTATTTTAAAACCCTTTTTTTTTTGTTAAGAATAAGTGTTGAATTTTAAGTAGGCTATTCGTTTCTTAACAGTGTAATTTTTAAAGTAATTTGTTTCAATATGGATAAAAAAACACTTCCCGCACTACCTGCTAATAAAAAAAGGAAAAACAGTGAACAGTTACGCTTGATGTCAATGCTTTAAACTCAGCGAGATGGGTCGATATTTTCGCATTCCAATGTCAGCCAAAAGATTATGGAGGATGAGGGCAACTGGGATTGTTTATCACAGTTCTTACGTGGCATTCATTTTGAAAAAAAACCGATCTGGACCGCCAAGTGGCCCAGATCCCTTGACCTCGAAAGGCTGGATAAGGAGCGAGCCCCACGAGCGTAAACCTAACATAGGTTTAGCAAAACTTAATGTGATAAACAATTCCACGTTAGAATCCTAAAGAGTAGAGGAGGTTTTTTTAGTGGGCAACCTCGTTTTCTAGGGGAGTCCCACACTACAAGCTGGCTACCTGTGTGCGTAATTATAATTTTTCTTGCCTTTCCCTAAAAAAAGTACCATATCAAATTATGTTGACATGACAAGTATTGTATTTTTACAATATAACCCAGGAAATGTTAATTGAGAAATTGCTCATTTTGTTGTCTTGTCAGTTTCCATATTATATAAAGTCTCCCTGTATATTATATACATATTGCATACAGTATCCACAATAGCGCTATTGACTCATTTTATGTACGATTTTAAAAAATATTCCAAGATTTTTTACAGGTGTTGATAGATTAGAATATAGTCTTTTGATTTTATACACAAGCTATTCTTCAATATCAGTTTTTAACTTGTACTTTTGGAAATGTATGATTATGTAAAAACATAAACACATGAACTATGAGCCTTTCCCGTTTTCAATGTACAACAGGCTACATGTTTAAAATACGGGACGTACATATTAGAGACAGTTTTAAAATCAGGTGATCGCTCCAATGAATTTCGTTTATTGTGATAACCGGCGTTCAATGTGGCAACACTGCGCTTAATTCCTATTGGTCACAGCTCAACGGACTTCTTTCGTGACGGCTAGTATAAATGAATATTACTGGACCCAGCTGCCTTTCGTCATTGGGCTATTAATTAATGATGCTGACAAATAAAACAGCTGATATTTGTCAGTAACAAAGCTACACCTCATCTGATCCATCACAATCATCACACTCACCCCTTCAGTCATACTCACCTTAAAATACGCACCACAGAGGGTGTCGGTGTTTCAAAATAAAGTATCTCAAGTATCTAAAGTAAACATTATGATAGAAAGCAAAAAAGTAGGGATGTACAATGGACGTCTCGAAATTTCTCTAAGTTTTCAAGAAATTTTAAATCTCGTTAAACAAGACAAGATTTTTATTTTCTTGAGATTTTTCAAGACTAGAAATATTTTGTGAAGGAAGTTAAAAAATGGTAGGCATATGTACGGTACGTAATCTATGAATTGCCAGGCCTAACTTATTTTACTAGCAATTTAATACTGAAATAGGCCTATATGATTTTGAAGCAAAATGAAGTGTTTTACTTTCCCTATTTGTACATTTTGTTGATTCAATTGTTTTTATCGCACAATTTTAATTGCAAAATCGAAATTTTAACATCGATAATAATGGTGGAGTAGGACAACGAAGTTTCACCAAAAATTTCTCATTAAATTTCCAACTAAAATTCAATTATTCTAAATAGACAGTGTACCAGTATATACCCAATTCAAGAGCAAGTTAAAGAGCTCTCTGCTCCAATACTGTTTCAACATTTTGGAAGAATTTTCTCTTTCTCAAAGCCTATAACTACCTTAAACCAAAGGACAGATTCTACCCTTCACTCAAGAAAGAGATTATGCTCCCCAAGCTCTCTGAGGAGCTTACAGTATAGAAGAAAAAGAATAAAGTACCGGTAAGTAAGTTAAGTGGCTGGACACTCCAAGAGATTAGGTGCGCCCCTATAGAAAATTAGTGATTGAACTGAACCTATTCGCTGGTAGCCTATTTGCAAATTCTAACAAACAACAATGAACATTCGGTGTGTTTGTGTTCACTCTGGTGGGTAACCCGATCTAAACAAAATGAACTAGGCCTAGGCCTACCTAAATTTGAAGATGTCTTAGATAATGGGTATAACTTAGCCTAGGCTAGTTGGTTTAGTGCAGGAGGTTCCATCAGAATTTAATCTTAATTCAGTCAACTTAATTCAAACCATTAGCAAAATCACCAATCATCTTCATTAAAACTGTGACTGTAAGACTGTAAATAAACAGATTACGACATATTTTTTCACTTACTAAGTACACTAATGAATAATAATGTACTTAATGCTAATAAATAAGTAAATGAGTTATTTATTAGAACTTAAGATCAAGTATTTCGCTGTTAGGTCAAACAAATGCATACAAACCACAATTACAGCTAAAGCGCCAAAAAAATTATTGTGAAAAACATTTTAAACTCTAACACTAATTGCTGATAACGGATAACGATAACAAAACTAGGTTATGTTAACTTGATGGGCAGTGCAAGCGCAAGAGTCAACAGAGCTCGCTGTTCTACTAGCGCCACTAGCGGTGACAATACTTGAACTTGAAAACCCAGAAGTCTTCCGTCTTCCATTCATTAGACAGACCGATTCAATTTTTGTTCGTTTAAAACCCCTCGATTAGGATCGCTAGCGAGGGCTCACTAGCGTGCGCAGTGGTTGACATTCGAGCTCAAGCTACAACCATAACCAATCACATTACAGCTAGATTGCAGTTATTTAAATTCCATCAGTATGAAGCGCTAGTGTATCTGACTAGTTTCAAAACCGATGGCTTGAGAGCGCTAAAATTTTTTGGAACAGGTATAACTAACAAAGTAACTAATTGCGCAAAGTCCCGTGTCATCATGACTATAGTAAGATGCACGAAAATAGTCCGATGGAAATTTTAACAGCTGTGTCCCCCCTCACCCCCTCTCGCCCTACAATGGTCGGGTTCACGTTACATCCACCGCAATCCACCGCAACCGGGATGCGGTGGATTTTTTGCGGTTAGCACGCGAACGTCAACAATCAAAATCCCGGTGAGTTCATAAGACGGCAGCAAAATGACGTCACCAGGATCCACCGGGATTTATCAGGTGGCCATTGGGATTTGTCACGTGACTATCTAAATCCCGGTTGCGGTGGATGCGGTGAATGAACGTGAACCCGACCAATGTTGCCATTTGTAGTTATTTCACCATGTGTAATACCGTAAAAACATGCGTTTCATAATAAATTTGGCAACAATGGTAGTATTCCGGGCGCCTCACCGGTAACACCAAAACGGTAACTTCGTCTGCTATGTCGTCTGCTAACAAGGCATTTGCATTGTTTAGCAGACGACAAATTAGTCACCGGTAAACCCGGTGAGGCGCCCGGAATACTACCAATGTATTGACTCTCATCGGACTATTTTCGTGAATCTTACTATAGTTAAGTTTAGTAAATAATTTAACAAGTCTACTTAACCTAAACCTATAGTGCAAAGAAGTAGAAATTTTTTGTATCCTTTCGCCAAGCATTGCATTGCATTCAGTACTGTCTATAACATTAACCTTGCCAATTTCCTTTAAAACCAAGAAATTTTCGTATTATTTTGTTGTTTGACAATATATAAATAATGAAATTTTTTGTTATATTAATGTTATTTGCACATTATTTTATAATACAAATAGGTGCTGCCAACAAGTATTCCAAGGATGCCAATGTTAATTTTGGTAAATCAAATTTTGATTTTGAACATGATATCCAAGTGAGGACTTTAGATAAACCCTTTAGAATGGCAAAACTAAATTTACTATGGACAAAAGCACAAGTGGTAAGTTGTTAAGTTATCCTACAATACAATAGGTAGAGAAAAATTTAAACTTTCAAAGGTTGTCATGTTGAAGCTGACTGACTTAGGATAGGCCAATGTGTATTCAATTAACTTACTAATTAACTTATATATATTCCTATAAGGTCTGTAAATATTCTTATAAGGCTTATTTATGAGTAATATTTGGATTCCCCCCTTGATAGGGTTACCATACTCTCCGGGATGAAAAAGAGGACACCCAGTACTCGTCACGACTCACGAGCCGGATTAATCAATCACAAAAATCTTAATTCCTGACACCCCCCTCCCCCTATGTATAATTAAATATAAAAGAGTGAGAAACAGTAAAATGTTTTTAGTACAATTTATTGTAAATCTCACCTTTTTTAATTTAAACTTCAAAAACTAAAGAGGGTGCAAATTTCCATAATTAAATTTAATATTTAGGGAATAAATAGATGGGTTTTACCTAATCAGTATAGGTTTTATTTTGTTATTTATTATATAATTTTCTAAGAACCATACCAACAAACATATGAGAAAAATATTGTGACACGTCTAGAGCTCACAATTTATTACCGTAGTACACTGTAGTTAGGAGGAGGTTTTTCAAGCGGGACTACGGAAGTCGGCACCAGTTCTTAGTCGCTATAAAAAAACAATGAAACTCGGCACCAGTCCCGGGAGCGGCCGCCATGACACCATGAAAATCGGCACCTGCCACGCCGGTTCCTCCTTCCACTTTTACCTCCCCTCACGCTCATACCCCGTCATCACTATTCACTCTCTGAACATTACCTCCTTGTGATAACTTGAAATCCCCAATGTCATTACCAACTCACGGACGGGGCTTATTTGCATAAAATTACAGGCTGTGTAGACGATATTAATCTAGAATATATTTTATTGACTATCTACATAATTTCAGAATCATCCTTAAATTAATGGTTTTATTAACGTAGGCCTATAGTTAAGTATACATTTTTTACTCTCCATACTTGTGATTTTCATGTTATTCGTTGATAAAACTTTGACCACAACATAAATTATCTTACACGATAATATGAATAAATTGTGACAACTCTTATTATATTTTAGACAAATGTATTTAGTAGATTCCGGTTCGTAAAAGCTAAAATTCATCGTTACAAAATTATGTTACTGAATTGTTGAACTTATTATGTTCCGGTTCTACTATTAATCAGTTTAATTGTTTCTTTATAGAAGGCTATATGCCTAGGCGTTTCTTATCTGTTACTTTATACATTTGCATATGCAGGACAAAATTGTAACGAACTTACGTGTGTATTTTTTTACAGTTTAAATACATCATATAACGTACCGCTCCCAAACATTTACATTCTTTTACGTATTACCTAAAAAAATAAATACTTGAGGTATTTGTTCGTAAGAAACTAATTACTGTCTCAGTAGGTTATCTGCATTTGACTGTCTTAAAAAATGAGTGACCGCGTGCGATTTAAAAATTGGGAACAGAGCACCCGACTGACCATCGGTGCAGCAAATACTTCCAAGGGTCGACGGTAATCAATAGAGGAATGACAAAATCATCAATGGAGCTGAACCCTGCACTGATCTAAGGGAAGTGGTGAGAGAGTTAGCAAGGGGGCAAAAGACAAGAGAAATAGGGGTAAGACGGCGCTGTGGAGGGGAGACTACCTGAGGCCACTGCAAAACCTTCCTGGTGCCGACTTTCATTGTGGCATTAATAACGCTTCGATGATTTTTGCCGATGGACAGGTTTTGGTGCCGACTTTCATGGTCGCCTTTTCAAGATTAACCTTAAATTAAATCAAAGTTAAGGAAAAAATGTATAAAAAATATAATTACCGTAGTTAGTTTTAGATAATGAAATATAGTTTAAATAGACCCTTAACAATTACTCGGTTACTTTTTCACGATTAGGAATAGACTCTTGTCAATAATAACTAATCAAATCATTTCCCAAACCAATGGTCGCATTAATCAAACTAAGATGTAACAAATAAAAAGCCGATAATCTGCTAAAACATAACCTCACTCAATAGACAAAAGACTGCTGACAGCAATCAATGCAACCCGACTATTGGCGGCACTGGATTGTATATTAATTGCTGGAGCTTACGTCTTAACTCTGAACGGAAAGGAATAAGGAATAGCCTATCGTAAAAACTGTTTTAAAGTACATATGGTATTACTTTTTACTCTAGGTTAAACATTTTAAACCAATTAAAATGCGGTTTACTAACAATATGGACGCAGTGACAATAACAAAACCTCTTTATTGGTTAGGTAAAACCATAAATACAGATATTCATTTTGCTGCTTCCAAAAAGCCGGACAAACGGACTGATTGTCAAAAATCCGCCCGGACGTTTTTTTATGCTCTAAAAAGAGGACATGTCCGGGGAAAAGAGGACGTATGGTAACCCTGCCCCTTGACGGCTGGTCTGAAATAGTAAGTTTAACTACTTTTTTTAACTCTTAATAAAAAGGTGAAGGACACCATTGCCAAACTGATCGCTTTGGAAACCTGAAGATCATGGGCAAGCTAGAGGAGGATGCACAGGATGGAGATTCGTGACAGGCATAGAAGAGGCCAGAACGTGCCAAAAAAGGTACAGGTGGAGAGTTACGGGTGCCGTCCTTACGACCAGTAAATTGTAAATTACTTCAGGCAAACAGGATAAGAGTATGAACTTGAGCTCTTGCACCGGCAACCAGTCAAATCCAGGAAAAAATTAAGAAAAATGGACCACTTAAAGCCATGGTGGAAGCCCCTCTGGTAAGTTATAATTAGCTTATGATCATGGCCCCCTTTTTGAACCAAAGGGTCGTGCCTCGAAAGTCGAAACCCAAATTTGGTCAGTCTTCTGTTTTCGTGCCAGTGGTGAGTGGCCAAAGTAAAAATGGCGTCCTGGGGAAGTTTCACAAGAATATCAATAACCTGGATGCCTGCACTAATTGTCGCTGGTGATCTGCCAAGTCCAACTCCGAAGGGGAATGTTCTCCTTTGGCTAGGAAAGGCTCCGACAGGCGGGCTTCCTCAGCGGTTCTCGATTCGAGTAACGGGTAGGCGTGAAAATGTCGTCACCCCAGACAAGCGAGTCTCTGTTGAAGTGAAAGATCTCTAGGCCTATTCTCTCTGGGACATCTGAGGTCATCAAGGCCTTAGACGAGGTTTTTAGCGGCCCCAGTGAGACACTCAAAGTGTCCATGTTAGCTGATTAAATAAGCGGACAAAAGATTTCAGGGAGTCCTTTGAGAAAGAGGCCACCAGGCTTCTTTTAACTTGGCCATTTCCAAGTGGGATTTCTCAGCTGTGCAGTGTGTTTGAGAACCGTAATCCTTAGGTGCTTGAAGTGCCTGAACTTAAAGCACCGTCACAGCGAGTGCACAGGAAAAGATCAGTCCGCTCTTTGCCACAAATGTAAAGAGGCAGAACACGACCATAAAACTTGTGCCTAACGATGTCACTGCTTCCTCATCAGTGAACTGAAGTCGGAGGGTGCAGCCGCAGCAGTCGAACATATCGCTGGTTCTGGGGTTGCTTTTTTAGGCCACTTTGGATAAGGCTAAACAAGCCTGGGGCAACCACAAAAAAAGTGAAGGCTTAAAACAAGAAGACTAGGAAGTAGCCTTCTCCTCTTAGAAATTCTGTAAGGGCCCAAAACTTTGTGATTCATGGAGAAAAAGACCTAATTAAGTCATTTGACATTGGTAGCGTTAAGTTAGTCAGTTTGTCTACTTGAGATCTATCAAAGTTTGAACATAAATCGTTACTTTCTGCTAATAATACTCCGTTTGATTATTTTTTCTTGAATTTTCCTTATAAGGTAGGTAAGAAAAAAATCTATTTTTCTCCAATGGAACGTTTATTTAGTAAGTAAATTTTCAGATTACCAGGATTTTACTATATTTGCAAATTACTCATAAACCTTTAACATTACCTAGCTTGAGATTAATTTTTTCTTGTCTATTACATTTTCTCCATAATTTGTGTTCTATGATGTGGTTGACAATAAGGCAGTAGAAGTACAGTAGTCACAAAGGGAATGGAAAGGGAGGGGAATGTAGAATGTAAACTTATCTGCTCCCCAATTGCACCTGTTTTACATTTGCAATGTCAACTCTTAAATGAAAAATGAGTGAAAGTGTGTGTTTGTTGTGTAGAGCAGCTGATTTGGTATTTTTGGGGGGTCCAGCAAAATAATTGACCAATGAGTTTAGTATTAGGACAGGTAGGTCTTTGTTGTTGGATTATAAAAAAAACTGTGACCAAATAAAAAAAAATCCAATAAGTTATGGTAAGGCCGGCCGCACACCAAAGCGGACGCGACGTGACAAAGCATGTTACGATTTCACAAGCTAAGGTAATAGCATATCTTATACTCTAATTAAAACAAGCTCCGTTTGTACGGGCAAAGTTTTTTTTCGCTCCAAGGATTTTGGATTTTTTTATTGAATATGGGGGTTTTGGCCACCAGAAATCGATTGGAGCTGGTCCCATGGATGGGAAAAATCTGGTTTTCGCGCTAGAGCCCTTCAGAGTTCCCATTTTATCCTTATGGAGATTTTATTAATTGAACAAAAATCAGCTGATAACTGTAGAAATAAACCAATGTATTGCATCTCTAACCTGTAGTTTAAGACTATTAGGCCTATACCAAAGTGCAGCACCCGTCGGCTCGGCGAGTGAACGAACCGAACGAGCTCGTCTTTAAAAATGGAAGAGCGCGAGTGAGCGGAGCGAACGAGCTTTGTGTGAGAACAAAAGTAATAATTTTACCGAGCTTATAAGCTCGGTCCCCCTGGTACTGTTGAAATAAAATGCCCACCACTACAGCAAACACGACAGTGTGTGGGTATTCCATTTACTCAGATGGTTGTGCCTTCGCTTACGAAGTCGTAAGATGATTTGTTGTCTAGCATCCGTTTTGGTGTGCGGGCCGCCTAAGTTAGCATCAAGGCCTAATCCTATACATAAACTTGTATTTCAAAGAGTCCACAACTGTTTGCAGAATTTATCTTGTTAAGTTCATAAAATTGTAGGTAAGGCCATACGATGGCTTAGAGTGAAAACCTGGCAAGTGTTGAAATCGTAATTTTACTAGATAGAGAAAAAACTTGTTTTTTTTTTATCCACACAGATAACACAGTAATGAATTTTTTACATGTTTTCGATTTTAGAGGTTTCTGATTATTACATAACATTAATTTTACATAGTATTTACTGTATATACTTATTAATTAAATGACTACGGGAATATCCTTTTTAATTTCTGAAATATACACGGATTTTATTAAGTTTGGGCTGTAAATTGCAATATATACAAGGTTTTCATTCTCAAAAAGGGTAGGTCTATAAAAATGCTCACTCTCTGTGAATAACTCATATATCCGAATGTGCGAGGTTATCATAGTTATGGAAGTTGTAAACTTCCATACAGCTTTATTTATTAGTATGATAGCCTCGTTTATCCAATGTATACATGGCTTTCACTCTTACTCAGGGTTACAGCTAATATACGAGGTTCTTTTTTTTTTGCTTCTAGAGCGCACAAATATTTTTTAGAACTTTTTGCAGCTGATAGCTATGAGGTACGAGGTCTTCTATCTAAAACCATCATAATGTCATTTTTTATAAAAACTGGACTTACGAGGTTTTGATTCTAAGCCATCTCATAATTGGTTGCCAGAACAATGGAAATAATGACTTCACTTTATTCGGATTTTCTGAACCCCAACCAGCTGTCCACCATAGTGGGCATAAACGAGAGTGTGCCAAACTACCAAAATGATAACTAAGTTACTTTCTAGAACCAATGCATAACATGTAAAGAGTCCTCTATCAATCACTTATGCATCACTGAATTTTTGCTGGACAGTGAAAAAAATATATAGCTACAGGTGAATACAAAAATATCTCTGGTAGAATTAATATTAGATTGTAATATACATCAATTATGATTTTCAGCGATTAACTGAGCCTAAATTAAAATCTCTACTCTCAGAGTTAAAAATCCATGACAAAGAGGAACTCACCTTTAAAAGGATAAAATCCGAAGGAGGAGACAAGGAAGGATTAAAAGAAGCAGAGTTGAGGAAGAAACTCATAGGTAAAGTCATTCAAATGATTTGTTAATTTGTAACATGACTAGGCTGTTAGCTGTGCTGAAAAAATGGCTCAGCCTATCTTGTTTTTTTTTTTTTTTATTATTATTTTTTTTTTAACTGCAGTTTTCTATTGTATGCTTTAAAGTGAGTTGTCCTCTGATTTAATTAATTGGTTGGTACAAAAGGTTCTTGTACACCATTCCAGAGTCGCTTCATAGTTTTCAGCTGGCTTTCAGTACCAATTAATCTATTCATTCAGATTCTTATGCAGGGAAAGAGTGGTAGAACTGACCTTATGTCATTTATTACGTAGTTCATTTATGCTGGACACAAGATCCCACCATTCAAAGCTCAGTTTTTAATCATTCTGCACAAAATCAGCCTGTTTTTTTGTTCTTTCTTTTTTTTCTTTATGTTTTAAAAGCGGGACCTGCTTGAACTACTGCATGGGATCGTTCATCCAGTTAATCTTTATTTTTTACTTCCACATTATTTTTAGTACATAATAGAGAGTATTTGCAACATAAGGTAAATCTTACGGTAAACGCTAAACGCTACTTTTAAGTTGGCAAATTTAGGCATACTGCGTTACACAGGATAGTTCAACTGTATCAATGGTGTGTAATGGTTACTATTGATCACTTTTCAACGAGCTTTTGTACCTTCAAGCAGCAAAAGTTCCTAAATCCACCATTATTAAAATAGCGTTTAGCGTTTACCGTATTCATTTACCGTATGTGCAAAAAGTCTCTAATGTTTTCTCTTGAAGCACTTTCACTTTAAATTTTTGTTTCACTGACTTTTTATGATTTCTCATCAGTTATTTAACTTCTTGCATGGCTGACCTGCATGAGTGGTATTTATAATAAGAAACAAAGGGAGATTGGGGTTTTTTGTTCTCTCAATAGTATCCAAAAAATTTTTTTCCATCCTAAGATTGAAAAATCACGTGGAATATATATTTTTTTTTTTTAATAAGGTGACTCAGAACACTTAAAGACTATGTCACTCTCAACATACGGTAACCCTCTTTCTCAAATTGACTAATCCTAATGCCAGACCATCAAATCTCAAATCCCGCCTCTGATTATACCATGTTTAAGATGCTAGTTGCCCTTAAGTAGGAATTTAAAGAAATACAATGGCATAATTGGCAAGACGTTCATGTGATGTATACAGTGACAGTGAATTTCCCCTTTGTACCTTGGGTCATTTTAAAAGATAGGCTTCTAATTCACTTTTTGTGTACAGGAATAATGAGCACATATGGACTGTTGGAGCATTTTGAGGAAGTGAATGATCCCTCGAAATACAAGCCTCACAAGCCCCTGAGTGGTCCCTCTGACTCCCACCTCAACAAGAGCCTGTTCAAGGACAAAAAGCTCAACAAGCTGTGGGAGAAGGCTGAACACTCCGGATTTACAGGCAGGTTTTAATTATCTATATTTTAACAGATGTGTTGTTATTTTAATAAGAACCTGGGGGACCGAGCTTAAGCTCAGTAAAATTGTTAATTTTTGTTCTCACACCAAGCTTTTCGCTCCGCTCACTTGCCAGGCTGAAGGAATGCTGCACTTTGGTACAATTTTCCTAAACTACTGGTTAAAGATGTAACTTATTGGTTTTTATATACAGTTATCAGCTATTTTTTGTTCAATTTAAAAATCTCCACAAGGATAACATTGGAACTTTGAAGGGCTCTAGGACGAAAACCAGATTTTTCCCAGCCATGGGACCAGCTCCGATCGATTTCTTGTGGTCAAAACCCCCATATTCAACAAAAAAATAAAAAACCCTTGTCGAGAAATAAATTGTTGCCCATGCAAACAGTGCTCGTTTTAGAGTATAATTTTCCTCTTTTTTTTCTCAGCTTGTGTGCATTGTAGGAGAAATCCGCGCATACCGGTTGAAAGGTAGAGTCCTGTAGATGAGCAGAATCCTATTACAATGTACATCAGCCCCCAGGGCTACGCCCCACAGGCTTTCAAAGTTTCAATGTTAATCTTATGGAGGAAGGATAAATGATTGATTCATTAGACAGCTGTTGGAATAACAACTGGTAGAAAACAGAAAGAACAGATGTTTTCGTTGTAAACTTCTTGGGTCAATAATTAATGAAATTTTTGTACCGAGCACTGCTGCATGAATTTTGTTGAATCGTTTATTGAATCAGTTGATAAAGGAGAGGTTTGTGTTGGTGTTTTCATGGATTTGACAAAAGCGTTTTGTTCGTCATACCACACTTTTTAACAAACTAGGAAACCTCAATATTGACAAAAATCTTTCAATTGGTTCCAGTCATACTTGACTGGAAGACACCAATAGGTTGAACTAATAGCATTTACAAAGTTAAATCAGACTCAAAATTAATAAAGAATGGCGTCCCTCAAGGGTCAGTTTTTTGGTAACCTCCTGTTTATATATATATAAATGACTTTGACAAAAACTCCAAAAAATAATATTAGCATTGACTGTGTACACTAACGTGAGTAGACTTCTCATAGCATAGGTGTGTTTGAAACCTATTGACGGTGGTGCGATCTCGTGCGGCGTACATGGAAGTACAAGAGTCATGTGATAGGCAAATCAGTACTACCACTCTTCTCAACCAAGGATGGAACATTTTATAATTGAGGGTTATATTTATGTTGTGGTAAAGTGTTTTGGCAGCACTGCAAACCCAGCTGAATAATAACAACATCGATGAGAGGGACTCTGGCTGGAGGTACTGGAGTACTGTTAAAAAGCTGGAGTACACGAAACTTCCAATTTTTTGCCTCAAACTACACACATTGGATGAGAGGTCTATTCACGTTAGTGTACATAGTCAATGATATTAGTCTCCGTGCAGATGACACAATTACCTCTAACACAAATTTTCTTTCTTTTAAAACTATCCAGTACAAAAGAAAATGTGAACTCACAATTATTATGATTGATTCTGGATTCATAGAGATGGAAAAATCTACTAAATGTTTGGGATTGGAAATTGATGAAAATTTAAACTAGAGTAAACATGTACAAAAAGATCTTTCAAAAATTAATTCAAGAATTTACGTGAAATGTCTTTTTTATTTAATGACAAGGACACATTAAAATTGATATGTCATTCTCATATACACTCCAATATTTCATTTGGCACAGCTTTGTATGGTGAAACCAAAAAAGATAATTTAAATGCAATTTTAAAGCTACAAAAAAAGGCCATTAAAATAATTTTTAAACTGAAACATGATGATTCAGCAAGGAGTGAAATTCTCAGAATTCTCACTGTCTATGGACAATAAATTTATGATACAGTATTGTTGACGAGGAAATCAAATATGTGTACCCAGGAAAACACTCAACCCCATCCACACAATACAAGGAATAGGAATGCCATCATACCAACTCAACATTAAAGTTTATGAAATAACCCACATGTATGGGAGCTAGGTTTTTAAGACATTTGTCACATTATATAAAAGGTGAATGTAACTTGATAATAAATTTTAAAACATGTTGAAGAATTATTTCCGGTAGATATTGCAATCTACTCATTGGAAGACTTTGTCTTAATTTCAATTATAGGATTGTTGACGCTATTTTACATTTATGATGTATACATATTGTAAATTGATTGTAAATAATGATTGAGCTGTATGACAAAAATGTAGTTCATAACACGGGTCTAAATTTTCTTTCTGAACTCAGTAAATTTTCAGCTTCAGTTAGAACTTAGTACCTTAGTTGTGAACCTTGACTTTGAACAAAAATTGTTTCTTTAGATCCTAGTGATGAAATATAGGCTACTATTATTAATGTACCAATAATCTGTAAAAAATGTTAACTTTTTATTTTAATTCTTTTAGCGGAGGAGTTGCAAGCACTAAAGGAGGAATTTAGTCATCACCAAGATAAAATAGACCAGTACTACGCCTTGTTGAATGAGGTGGAGAAAAAAGACGACATCCATGTCAGTAAGTGTTTTGCCTTCCAACAACTCAATGCCTCTTGTTGGCAAAAATGCATGTAGTAATCGATCTTATGCAATGTGAAGTGGGCATGCGCTCTATACTGTACGCAGGGCCGGTTTTACGAATTTGGCGCCCATGGGCCCAAAATATTTCTGCCCCCCCCCCCCCCCACATCCACAAAGCAATGTGTTAAATTCAAAACAATATTCCTTGTACAATATGCGCCAAAATAAACAGTACTGAAACTGAATCGGTCATCTTCACTAAAATTATACAAAACCTTCAAGAACGGTTCAAGTTGCCTCATCAACTGGATGGAGGTCATATTGAACATGTTATTAATTGAGCATCCATGGTGCTTACTTTTACTTGTATATGTTGGTGAAACTAAGTTAAACATATCTCATAATTCCGGTACGGTACATTTTATGTTGCGCATACTATATAACCATATTCTAACAAAATAACTTTAAATAACATTATTGTTTCATAGGCTATAGGCCCTAACCTCACTAATCTGGGCCTAGGCCGAAGACAAATATACACTGCATGTTATTTTGGATATAGACAGAGACATTATAATTTATTTTGATAAATTACTTTTTCAGGATATCGCTTTTATTATTAATCTGTTTAATAGTCTAGGTAAAACATAATAAAATAGTATGATGAAAGTGAAGAAAAATAAACACTTATCCTAAATTAAAAGTTGCATTTCTGCTACTTGATTAATGATGAAAGTTAAAACCCTCCATGTTAAAAATTTTTCTCGGTCTTACTTTTGTCTACTACCAAAATAGAAAAATATTTACATATAAAAATAATAAAACTACCTAACAACTTAGATTTATTTATATTGCGGAGTCCGATATTGATATTTTAGAATAATTTTAACTAATCCCTTAAAAATATGCCGCCCTGGGCCCGGGACCATGCCTAAATCCGGCCCTGACTATACATCACCCATCTTGTCGCGTTTTTTTCCAGAGTGTCCTCTGATCCAAGAAGACCGATTTAGACAGGAATGCCATATATAAAACATCTAACACAGTTCAGTGTTAGGTACTCTAAAATATTTTTACATCAACTTTTCAACTTTTAAAAACTTTTTAATTTATGGACTAATTTTAAGTTACATTTTATTGTTGAATATTGATTGTTTTCATAGATTCCATCGATGAGAAATTAGACCGCTTCAACATGATAGACAAGCAAACAGAGGGAATGAATGAAGAAAGCAACCACATTGAAAAAGCCAATGAACTGAGGTAAAAGTTTTAATCTTCATAATCAACGTCTTGATAGCTGAATATTGATTTCGGCAAGGAAAGAATTATGGATAACTATAGGTTGTCTCCTAGATCAATTCTTTCAAAAAAAGAATTAGACTATGTGGATGAATGGAGCCATTCATGTGACAAAAATTTTTGGCTTTATATTAATATAAAATTAATTAACTTAATAGTCTGTATATGTTGAGCTTTGTACAAATTAAAAAGTGTGGCTGTTGCACAGAATATTTTTACCAGTGTTAGTGTAAGTAACACTTTAAACATATGCTTTATTCAATATTGTACCCATATTTAAAATTACAATTTTTATAATTAACTGTTGATTCATTGCAGAGACAAGCACAGGGACATCAGGGACGGTTATGACAGGTTACATCGCCTGTCAGTCAAAGGCCCCAAGAGCAACGAGTTCGTGGAACCCAAGGTCCAGGGCTTGTGGAAACTCGCCACGGAAACCAACTTCACTGCTGATGAGTTAGAGTCCCTTAAGGTAAGATGTAACTTGACTGTGTTGTCGTCTTTACCCTTGTAAATACGGGACACTAAATCATGTCTCAACATTCCCCTGTTTCAGACAGTATTTTTAATATTTATTTTTTTATGCTTTCTCGTAAGATAAATTCGGAGCTAGTACCCACACACCTAATCTGTCAAAATAAATTGTATCAGTAGAAATACAATTTTAAAAGTAAGGAAAATTGAGTCATTTTTCAACGGCACTGACTGAGGGTAGGGTATTTACATTTTCGGGGTTTTATGGGGTTTCAAAATGGGAAAAATGGGTTTTTGATAGTTTTGACCAATATTTTTAAAATTTTACAGTTTTGACTAAAATTGTCTAAAATAGCTCTAAAACAAACCATTTATCTTGAATTTTTAACCTACATACTAGCTATGGAGAACATTCAAAAAACGTTTATCATGTTATAGAGAAAATTAAGGTAAAATACAGTCCTCTCTAATTTATTGTTGTAACTTAATAAAATTTTGTATGTACCTTCAAGTGGCAGGGATTAATTTAGGCTATATTTGTTTACAACACTCCTATGGCAGCAAATCTACATGCTCATTCTCCATGGGGTTTTTATGGGAAAGCTTAGAAAATAAAAAGATCTTCATACAGTTTGGTATGTACTTTTACTAAGTGGCACTTTATATTGGCTTATCAAACTCCTAAATGCAGCAAATCTACAATGTTTATGGTTGAAATAACAAAATCGCCCAATTTACTTCAAATTTAGTAATTCACTTAGTACGCAGGTCTGCTGCGAGGAGGGTACTAGTTTACAAAGTACAATATTACATTAGTTATTTACTGATTTCTCTATATTGTTGACAGGTAGAGCTGGCCCATTATGAAAAGAGACTTCTAAAACTTCGACACTTGCAAGTGGAGGCTGCGCTGGCAGCAGAGTCGCACAAGAAAGTCGCCGGGGACAAACTGACTGTGGGCGACGTCAACGACGAGACCATCAAGAAGCAGGCCCGCAAAGTTGAGAAACTGCATCTGGACTTGGAGGCTCGCATCATGCAGAAGCACATTGAACTGTAGACTCCATGACAATATTACTTAGCTAAAGTATGATAAGCTTTGGAAGAATACTGATTCTGATTTAGTGATTTCAGATACTCCTGTTATTTTTAAGCTTTTACCTTTAAAAAGATATTACTCGTATTCGTTTGATGTCATATGAGTACAGGAGCATTACTCAATAATTTAAATACTTTAAGCGAGGTCATAGAGTGGATCATGGAGGATCAATGAATTTGAACCTCAACTTTTGTAGGATACAAAAAATCCGATTCAACCCTTTAATTTCTGGCTGTTTTGGAATCTTAACTAAAGAAGACAATTCAACCTTAATGTTCACCCCTTGAATATTGTACTTCTTACTCCTTAATCACTGGACTCTCTGATTGGCACAAGTTCATGTCGTTTTTTTCTTGTTTCTGAGGGTCAGAGGAGTTATGTTTCCCTCCAGATTTTCCTTTACTTTGCCGTTTGGCTGCTACCCTACAACTAGGTTTCACTATAATTAGGTGGGTTCACTATTGCTACAGCTATGCGAGGTGGAACTGGATTCCTGGCACTTGCTGTCAGAATCTCTGAGAAATTGGCCGCACACTATCTTATATATATAATTGTAAAAAATAGAATTGTTACTTTTTACACAATTTGATGAAAAGTCTAAGAAAATGGGTTCATAATTTCTGATTATGCGCAAATATGAGTCCATCATCTCACAGCTATAATGTTTCTGCAAACTGTGAAGTAAATTTGGTAACTTTATGAGTTCCTTAAAGTTCAAGGGTCAAATCATGTACCAAACACATTAGAGGGTTGGATTTGGAAATCCATTCCCTCTTCTCAGCTTGTTTATTGATTATGTGTTGTCTATTGTCATAGATTTCTCTTATAGCATTGTCGTAAGTGTTCTTGTTGTCCAAGTCTAACATTTTGTTAGGGTACTGCATTTACTCGTCCTAGTATTTTTTAAATTAAATTTGTAATATTTTTATAATGTAAATAAATATTATTATAAATCAATACATCGGAATCATAACCTTCATACCACACTTAATCCTAAGCTAAGTTTATACATGAGAGTTTTTAACTCTTAGCAAGTTATTGCGAGTGATAAGCAATGTGTAAAACGGTGATGAGATTAAGCTTGCCGACACTCAATTCTCTCAGAGAGCCACCTTGCGAGTTGTGGATTGTTGTGTGAACGGTAAACCACAGAGAGTACGTCTCGTCACCACTCTTGCACAACAAAAACTTTTCTGACATTGTCAGAACAGTTTAGCCCACTTAAGAATACTTTTGAGCGACCATGGACTGCCATATAGACCATATAGACCGAAATCCACTATTCAAACACTGTAGGGGCCGAAGAAAATTCCTGAAGTGATACTATCGCATTTAACAATATTTTGTGTATCAAATTTTTTTTATCTGCCACTTAATCTAAATTAAGTAATGCAAATACAGGGTGTTTGGTAGTCAGAGTCAAAACATTTAAGGGGTTATCATGCTTGTGAAATGCAACAAAAAAACACAATTTTGTCAGTTACATCTCAATCTACCTTCTAGTAACAGTTATTTTTAAATTATTTCAAACTTATTGACATTCTTCACAAAAATCTTGTTTTTCTCACCTTTTACCAAACTTATTCTCACTTTTAATGACATTTTCAGAAAGTACACACAATTGTTTATTAGAATAAGTACAGTTTGTTCCAATTAAGCTCTCATAAAATTGAGAACGAAGTTTTGGAAAATTAAGAAAAAGGACACTATAGTTGATTTGTGTTATAAGTGGAGTAAACTTTGTGCACCCTTGCTTTATAAAATTGGACAAAGGTAGATTATTGATATACAAAACTATTTAAAGTTACAAATCATTCTAATTGACACAAAATTTACAGTTAAACAATGATACTTGTAAGGTATTTAATTTATAAAAACAAAATTTTTAATTATTCTTACTTCACGGCAGCTTAATTCCTTGAACACTTTTTCCATATTAATATTGTATAAAAATATTACCTATACAAAATATTATAGCAACCCAAATATTTTTTATGTGTTAAAATACATTATTGAAAGTAATCTAGTGCAGTAAAAATATGTGTGGAAGAAAATATTATTTGAAAAAATGATTTTGTTCACTTTTTCTGATTGTGAAGGCAACCTCCGCTTGCGCCCCGATGGCTTTTCAAAATTCTAGTGCCCAATGGAGGATTATATAATGATACAATATTGGTAAACAATAAACACGAGGTGGCCTGTGCTTAATTGCGCATTTTATGATTCTGTATGAGTGAAACACAGTACGTGAATGATGATTGTGAAGTGACAGATATCTATTTTTGTTTACTATCTGGTTTTTAAAATTCATCTGAAAGTAATCAGCTGTTAAATTTCAATTCACATTATAGAACTTGCAATAAAAGTTGGTCAACATTTTAAAGCGCACTCTAGAAATAAATCAAAGGCGGTTCCGAAGGCCGAAACAGGAAGACCTTTTTAATTACGATTTGTCACGATTTGATATCTTAAGCTTTAAAATGACACCTCAATCTTAAATATTGGTTCTGTAGGTCGCGAGGAAAAGGGACGTAACAGACAAAACCCTCATAGAAATAAGAAGATAGATAATATTATAACACAAACAAGCAACGAAGCGAAGGCATATGCCATTGGTGGACCTCGAACCTGCCTCCCAAGGGATCCAAACCAACCATCGGTGGAGCTCGACCGTCGTTTTTATGACCCTGGCTGACGAACGGCAGAGCTCAGCATCTCCCTACTGTTACACCATTGACTACATACACTAACAATAGTGCCCACGTGTAAGTATGTTTATGAACTTTTTGTAATTGTGTTGTTTATGCAATTATACTTATTCATAATGTATTGCTGATTTTTAAGTTCATTTCACACAAATTACTAAAATGAAGTAAATTAAATTTAGTAAACACTTTTGATAAGCAAATCACTACGTAAAAATTATGACTTTGCTTTGAAAAATAACAAACAAAAATCATCAGTAGCTAAAAATTAGTCATAACTCTTAAGCAAATATGAAAGGGGGGGGGCTGCATTAAATATTTAAATATGAAATTAAATATTACAAGTTAGATTTGACTCGAGCATACAACAAACTCAAACAGATCTAGGCTTGAACTCAATAATAAGATATTCGCCGGGACGCCATTTTCAACTCTGTCATTCTCTCCTCCGGCTTAATGATCGGTATGATTTGTCAAAATTTGATTTAGTCTGTGACTATATCTAATAGGCCTATAACCTTCTTTCAGTCTCAAAGTGATACATTATTGTTGAAATACATGTGTTTAAGTTTAGCTTTTTTCAATATAGTGCAAACTCATTTAACTAAGACCTGATGATGTACAGTTGGCAAACAAGTGACACAAACAGTAACAGTAATTTTAAGAATTTACAAACAACTATCCTCAAACCTAGATGCACAAAAAGTGTACGACCAAGGGGCACCTAACTGTTGAATCCCTGGGTCCCCTGGTCATTGTTGAAAATCTGTTGGTTAACAGAGCCGGAAAGATAGGTTTCAAGTGCTTTAAACCCTCACACACATTTCCTTTTGAGCAAGAAGTTTTTGTGTTGAATGTACATCATCACACGTGTGTTAGATACAGATTCTTTCAGATGATTCCGAGAATCTAAGAGTATTTTTGTAAAAATATATAATATATATTTTCCAAATTTTAAATCAAGTTGTTGTGAAATGTAAGTAACTTAAGATATTAGGGTTGTTTTGTAAATATCACATTATTTTAAATATTTACTATGAAGAAATTAAAATAGCCTAAAATAATTTAAGATAAATTTTTATTGATTTAAATATGACAAGTATGGAAGAGGAATAGATATTTGACAGTATAGAAATAGATTTTCATAAATGCACACTTACTCAGACCCACTGGGAAAATTTTCAGTAATAAACCATGGAAGTCCTTTAAAGTTTGTAAAACCTGATGGTACCCGACTATTAGTTTGCATTATAGAAGAAGATTTTGGTCCAAACTTGGAAGTTTTTGCAGACTGGTAATTTTCATCCACGGTGAATTTTGTTCCAAATCGATGACAACTGGTTGTAGAATACTGGTGATTTTCATTCACTGTGAATTTGTTCTGAATCAATGATCTAACTGTTTAATTGGTTGTAGAATGCTGGTAATTTTAATTTCACTGTGAATTTGGTTCCGAAACAAAGACATAAAAAATACTGGTAACTTACATCCCACTATGAATTTGGTTCGGAATCAATATCATAACTTGTTAACTGTGGTATAAGATAGGTAATTTTCAGTATGTAGCAAATTTTGGCGAGAAACAAAACCTCAGCTTGGCATTACTTTCAACTTTGAAGGAATTTTTTTTGTATATCTGCAATGTTAACATAAAATTTTATTCCTCTTGAATTTTGAAATTTCATTCCTCTTCCATTTTATATTTGGCTCCTCTTGAATTTTGTCATTTCTCTTCTAAATGTCTTAGCCACAATTTAACATCCTCCCATCTAAGTGGCAATTTTTATTTATTTACAGAAACTAAACAATGCTTTAGGACTTCAGAATATTCTTGAAAATTTTATCACACTTCAGCCTGTGTCAAAAAGCTTGTCCAATATATCTAATTTTTATAACACAATTCAATCTAAGATCTAAAAAATTTTAAATATGATTAATTTAATTCTAGAATTTTGACTGTTTAAATTTAGTAGGATGTGGTTACTATGGATGCAAAAACTAGATATACTGTTATAAAAAAAGGAAAACAAAAAAACTATCATGATATTAAATTATTGTTAAATTTATTTTAAGTCAATGATTCCAGATTGCTATCCTCACAGCATAAACTAACAACAAATTGGTTTAATTCTGATGGTTTTCTGCTTAAAGCAGCGTACGCACTGGGTGGGCGAACATGTTCGACATTCGTGGAACTGTGTACTGTCCAACTTTTACAATTCTGTTTTCCCCTTCCTGACTAATAATGTGAGAGATTATATTAGTCCAAATCCGGGTAGAATTAAAATGTATACTTCAGGGTGTAAAAAAATCAAAGTAAGTGTTGGTGTAAAATTGAGTTGCCTTCTCCTGATGTAGGTGTTGTTTATTCATAACGTAAATCATATGGTCAGTAATTATTCATCAGATTTTTTTTTGTTTCCTGAACAAGTTTGCCACGAATGTTCGGCCAGAGCGACACAATGAGCGTGGCTTTACACAAGTACATTAGAACCTCAATAGTTTGACATGCCTTAAAGTTCAAACTGTTCAACTTCGAACTTCAAAAAGTTGAACTTGACATGTCATTAATGACCAATAAGCAGGGCCGGATTTAGAAGTATGACGCCTGTAGGCTATATCCATTTTCTGCCGCAACCCTGAGACTTGGAGACAGACTCAAACATAGTTTTTATTGTCACTTATAGGAGCATAATCATCTTAAAATATGCACAAGATTATGCTGGTGTTTCAATATCAAAGTATCAAATACTTTATGAACTGTATATTCTTTAATTGAATACTTAAGCCAGAAATCACAACATGAAGAATCAAAGTGACTTCACAGGAGCAGCCAGAACAGCAGACAGGCCAGACAAGAGCATCCCAATGATAATGTTGGTCACAAGCTACAAAACATTGTTCGAACTACTTTAAATTTCAATTTAAGCAAATTGAGCTAAATTTGGACACTTAACATATTTACATAGACCTACATCTTTTATGTGTAAGTAAACGTAAAACCTTTGAGCAAATAAACATTAAATCATAGCAAGTACGATTCACTGTTTGGCAAAGCTAGAGAAATAGAAATAGCAATAGCACGGTGCCAGAATAACAACTTATATGTCTTAAAATAAAACTTTATTAAAAATAAATGAACATCCCAGAAAGTTGCCTATCCAATATTTTCAACCTAGAGCCGCAACTGGCATCACTGAAATACACATTTATTTTTTACTGAAAAAAACAAGAAAAGTTTGAAAGGTTTCTTGAGACAGCATTACAGTCCAACACGGTTGCGACACTCAAACTTTTTAAGTCTGGGATAGAAGCAGCAAGTGGTCCCTGGAGTGTAGACTCGCAACTACTATTTTTATTTTTACTGTTGATTCTGATGTTGGTGAAATTTGGTTGTTGGGTGAGACAGATCTGTCTGGCAAGTATTGCGGTAAAACTTTTGTTCTGTTCATAAATATTTAATATCATGGGGAGGTTTATTTTTAAATAAAAACCATATGTTTACTATACTTTGTGGCCAATCCACTCGTAAGATTATTAAAATGAGTTCCTCTTTCTGGGCCCTGTTCAAAATTGAGTATCCTTAAGGACAAAACTCGCAAACAGTTTTCATTAGTACTCACGGAAAACTGTCTGAGAGTAACTACCTTGTAAAGTTCGCACGTAGTGTAAACACTTCTGCGAGTACCTCCTGAGAGTTAAAGACTCTCACGTAAAACCCTAGCTTTAAATAATAAATCATCTTATTCATGGTTGCCAATCTCTCATAGCCTAAAACACTTTTCAATTTTCTTGTAGGCCTATTCTGGTTTATTTTAAAGAGGTTTCAAAAATGTTAATGTATCCATTAGCACTCCTGCCCTACAGTATTCTCTTTAAGAAGAAGGCAATAATTGTATACCCCCAAGGGACCAGAGAAATATTCATTCGGAAATGAGAAATATTTAAAATGGTTATGAATAAAAATACTATAAACTAGTGTACAGGAAAAGCAGCCATACATGCCAACAGACTTGCATATTAAAAAAGTAATTTATACTGCCATTGTGTCCTGACTTTTCCAAAATAATGTCATGTGTACTGGCAATCAATACAAACGTGTTCACACATGGACTTCTTGCTTAATCTTATAAATTGTTATGACCTTATCGCCAACCCAAAACTACTAAAAACCTATAATTAATAAGATCAATTTATTTAGACATGGTTTTAGATTTTTAAAACCTTTGTTAAAAAGGGTTTTCGAGGGAAAATTTCTTGATGTGAAGAGTGTAAATTTGAATCAAATCACAATTCTCACATGATTCAATTACAATTCTCACATTGAAATGATTAATATTTGTTATTAACACTCTTAAAGCAGCGGGTCTCCAAACCAATCTGCAACATTAGCTACTTATGCAAATGGAATAGGATCAATCGGATTGTAACAGTGTCATGACTTGCTGTTGAATTAACTCTGACACCGATCGCAACGACCGCTAGTGAATTGTCAGTTTGTTTGGTTATAGGGAGAAGTGTATTTTAGACGTTTGACATATGTTTGTTTTGGTGTGAACTGTAGCATTAGTTTAAAATGTAAAAGAACGTTACTATATTTAAACTTTTGTGAATATAAATAGTTTTTAATGTCCTAAATGCCCTATACATTTATAAAATATATATTTCAAAAGAATTTCCCAAGAAGATCTAGATTTTTAATGTTTAAATTTTAAAATTTTAAGGTTAGGGTGTTACAAGACCCTATCCTCACACAAACAAATTTTATTTAATGCAAGTAATCTCGGATTATCCAAGGTAGAATCGGTCCAGAAGACCTCGCATAACCCGGAGTGTATTTAAAACAATATTAACAATTTTAATTAGTCTAGCCTTTTAAATTTGCCTTTTTTGTAAGCCTGTATGTGTCCCTATTTCTTCAGGTGTAGGAATAATAAAATCATAGCACAGTGCTTAAAGATATATTTTAAGTCTTCATGTACAAGCAATATTACATAATAAATCCAATAGTAAATTCCCATTTCTGGTTGCTGGGGCCCAGTGCAGGTGGGCCCCTCCATACCCAGACCGCCTAAAGCAGCCTCAACACTACTATGGTATTATATTATGAATGTTTAGGTTGAATAAGCTAGATTCTCATTGCGTTTGCAACATCGGTTGTCTTGTAACTCTCGAGGCTTTAAGATCCCATACTTAACACGGAAGCGTACACACAACTACCGGATTAGGAGTAAATAAAAATCAATGGATGCGGGTCGGAAGAAATCAGCAAGTATTTCAGTAGTTGCATGACGTTCTTCGCAGGGAAACAGGCTAGGCCCAGATTCCAACGAGTATCGTATTTATTTACACCAAATCCAAAGATAATAATAATAATAATGATATAATAAAAATTCATTAAATTATACACAATTCTGCTTCGCTACTATGAAACGACACAGTGAAAACGTAAATATCGGGAACATCGAGACGTATTGAGGGCGTTCTACGCGAACAAAATAATAAAAGACGAAGCGATGTGAGCTATTGAAGGATGATGCCATACATGCTACTGTCAGTAAAGTTGAGCGTTACACATCTAGTGGCTCCACTTGGTCCAGCCCTGCAACAAAAATACACACTCGTCAATTCCATATTGCTTAAAATGTTATTATGTTTCCTTAGATATTGTTTTTTCCTCTCAGAAAAGAAGGTAAGCAAATATAAACAATTAACATTCAAGTCTCCTTGTTATGAGCACAAACATTGTATGAGAATGGTTATTGCATCAATGAATCTTACTTCACAATAAATATCTGAGTAGGCCTGCAAGACAAATAGATAATTAATTTTCAGTTATTGTAAATCCTCTTCGATGTGGTCATAATAACAATAAGGGAAATAATACGGTATTATGAACAAATTTGAAATAGAAATGAAATTTTTGAAATTATAAAATTTGATAATCATCCTATTTTAGTGACAAGCACTTTAGCATTTTTGGCATGATTCGATAAATCTTTTCTGCCAATCCCCATGGGCCCAATGATTGTGATCTTGAGGTGTTGTAATGACATTAGTCATATTGGCAAGTCAGGTCCACTTTAAGACTCTGCACTACCTGCGCCATCTTGGATTTTTAGTCCCATAAGAACAATGTTAAATTCAAAAGATTACTGTTGTCTTTGAAACACTATATCTCGATAATCTTGCATCGGATTTGCATGAAACTTGAATATGTTCACCATAAGGGAAAGATGGAGTGCATGACGTGGATAGATTTTCAACAAACCTACCTAAAAATTGTTTAAAAGTAGTTTAAAAATGGTGTTAAATATATTTATATTTTATTCGTTATTCAAGTGGATATTTGTTTTAATTAATTTTCTTTCACGTCAAGCACTAGATACTATGGTAACATTTAAAATGACATCAAGTTTGAAATTTTCCGACGAAAAACAAACTCACAGTAATGTTTCAAATTTAACATTGCTCTTATGGGACAAACTACCAAGATGGCGCAGGTATTGCAGACTCTTAACCCTAGAAGCGGCCATTGCCGGATATCCGGCAATTTCATTTTTGCGAAAATCGTCAATTGCCGTATTCCGGCAATATAGGTCATTTTTTTTTCAACCACTCATTTCACATTGAAGACGATCTATAAACGTTATAATATTGATACCATTTTAAAGAGGACATTCCAAACTTTCATTTTCGTACATAATCGAACCTTGTAGCAGTAATTGATCGACGCAATTCGTATTATAATTTGAACAAAATTTAGCGCGCGAAAAATTTTCGACTCAAAAATCACGAAACGTCTAAAAACATATGTTTTTAAAAAAATTCTAGTTTTTGTATTTTTTGACCAATCAGAAAGCCGTTGGTACAATTGAAAAGAACACGATTTATTCTTTCATTTACAGTGGTAAACATTTGTCATATGACGTCGGAAAATAGGAAAAATAATTTTTGAAATCAGCTAAAATGTGCGGTGCATAGTTTGGCCAATTTGCCGGAAATACGGCAATTTATAAATCACGTATTAAAACAATTAATTATGAGTTTAGCGTGTTATAAAACATATAACTTTGTTCTTAGGAAAAAGTTATACATATTAGTAGCGATTCCTTCCTCTATGGCGCGTCCGGTGGTCTGTGGAAGAAGACGGAAATAGTTGTATTGCTTGGCCATTGTGTCTATTGCCGGTGTGTAGCCTAACCTATGTCAGATTTACTATTTCCTTATACTTATACGTTACTATTTCCTTATACATATATATATTTTCTTGTTCAGGATGATATGTACTACAAAAATATGTACAGTTGATCATATTATCAAGTTGTATGCAAATTATATAAAGCTTTGAGTAACTAAATTTGGTTTTTTGAAAATAAAAATAACAAATTTCAACACATATAAAGTAAAGAACAACATTTTTTTATGGTATGAAAACGCATTATTTCCAATAAATATATTGTACAGTTTAGTAATATTACACATATTCTATAATATTTATATATTATTTACTTTTTTTATCTTTCAAATGTACAGGGCACTTTTGTAAATTTTGTTCATTTTCTGTATTTTCCCTTATATCAGGAGTAAAAAAAATATTTCTGACAAACTAAACATATTTCCACGTAGGGAAATAAATTACCTACATTTTGTATATCTTAGATTGTCTGCATAAAAATCAGTGTAAAAGTTCTAGCCGTCTACTTTTGAAAAATATTTCAAAATTTTTCAAAAAATTTTGTTTTTTCGCATTTTGTGAAAAACGTACCAACAGGGATTCTATTCAATTTATTTTATAAATAATCTACGTCTTTTTCCGAACAAAATGAATATGCATATGACTAGGTTATCATGAGTAGTTTGGACACTGTTAATTTTTAAAAAAACGTCTGCAAAATGGCCAAAATCGGCTGGCCGCTTAGCGCACACGCACCGATTTGGCCTGGCCGCTCCTAGGGTTAAGTAGAGGTCTGCGGGTAGTGATTTTTCAAGTCGGGTCGGTTTCGGGTCGGGTAGTAGATTAACATCAATTTTCGGGTCGAGTCGGATTTGAATATTATAAGTTAAAGAAAAATTCGGGTCGGGTTCGGGTTCGGGTGTGTGAGTTAAAAAAATCTCGGGTCGGGTTCGGGTAGCTTATGTATGTAAAAAAAAATCGGGTCGGGTTCGGGTATTGTAAGTTGAATAAAACTTCGGGTAGGATTCACTATTATTTGTCAAAAAAATGTCTAGGCCTAAGTTATTTCATTTTAAAATAATTGTTGATGTGCCTACTAAGCTTAAGTATAGTATTAATAAATACAAGGCAAAAACCTTCCACCTACTAAGTTAGGCCTAGGCCTAACAAAAGTTAAAAAACTATAATGTATTTTATTCTAGTATAAAAATTTCAAAAATTCTCCTGAGCCAATAACCTATCAAGCTAAGGGTTCCTTTAGTCATAAGTTACTTTACCCAATGTTAACTTTTTCAACAAACATGACAAATATACAATTTATATTGTACACTGTTGAAACTAAACAAAAACCACTTTTATAAATGTCAAAATACCTTAGATGCGAATTATCATACCGAAGCCTATTTTTCTGTAGGCCTGATAATACACAAAGTTATTTTATTATGAAAAGATTATGTGATTATACTCAAACTTGGCTTTCAATCAATATTGCCATATCCTATTTTCAAAACAGACTTAAAATAATTGCATTTTATTTCTGTTGGATTACTTTCGGCAAATTTGTTTCTTTGCTTGAGTGATTCCAAATAGCAGATGAATGCCCATCCACGACATTTTACACTTCCCAAATTTTTGGTTTCACTAGTAGGACTGTTAGTAGATACACTGACATTAGCATTCTCTCAATTCTGTGGCTTTTTAATATTTATTTTTCATATCAGGAAAAATTCAACATCACTTAAGTAACACAAATATGAATTGAATAAACAAGAACGAGAGGAAAACCATCTATCAAATCATCAATGCAGACGACGGATCGCGCCATACCATACGATAAACATGGAGTACCATAACTATAAAACTACATAGAGAATGAAGAAATCTGTCTATGAAGTGTCCAACCATTGACTATGGATATCCAACTGTTACATTATCCAAGAAATTGTTTTCATTGGTTAGCAATGTCTTAAATGTTTTGACAATTTGCAAGATGGAATGAGAAATAATTCGGCAATAAAACCAATTATACCGAATAGTCATATATTGATAATATTTCGTAAAAATATATAAACTGATGAATTTTGTATTGTAAAAATAATGTAAACACAAATCTGTATAGATTATTTACTTTTGAAAACATTTTGCCTTTGCTATTTACCGGTTATCGTGTAAATAGTACCAATGTCACTGCTACCTTGATTTCGGTTTGTGCAGTTGGTGACGGTATTGGCTACGCCACAGTCTATCTTTCTGGCCTAAGAGTGTGAGTCAGTCACGACACTGAGCAGTTCCTTTAGGTTAGAGTGAGAAAAGTATGCTAGCGCTACGGGTGTCTAGGCTTGCAACAAATTATTTGTGCACTATTTTTTGGGCATAAAATAGTACTGTACTAAGGAATACAAATGTTCCTACGTCAAATACGATCTTTCATGATCAAAATGTTCTTTGTTTTAAATTGAACATGAAATATGGCGCACCAAATTATCAACAAAACAAAATTGCTTACGTTTCTAGGCACCAGAGACCGCTAGCTTCTTTCAGAAGCCACATTTTCATGTGTGAGTGTCGCGAATAGTAAGCTAAGGTATTTTCATCCACATCCACCTCAGTAATGACTGGCAGTTATGACCACTAGTCTAAAATAGTGTGTGGAACGATGCCCATTTATTCCGTGAACGTTGTAATTCACAAATTTTGGCTGTAAAATAGTTTTAAAAACCCGGGTTTGTTTTTAATAGGGATGGACGGGTCTCGAAATTACGAGAAATTTTCGAGAAATTTTTAATCTCGTTCACCGAGACGAGATTTTATTTTGATCGAGATTTTTCGAGACGAGAAATAATTCGGTAATAACGAATTGCTAGGCCATATTTTACTAGCAATTTAATACTGAAAAATGAATTATTTTGAAGCAATGTGAAGTGTTTTATTTTCGTACTACAAACTTAAATTGCCATCAGATACGGTTAAACTATGGTTGGACTTCCAAGATTTGGACTGAACTGGAGACAGCTTGACGGCTGCATTTGCACTCTGCCTGCACGGACTGTTAGTGGTAGTGAGTCAACATAGCTACTGATTTATATAATAATTCATTTGTTTGATAAACCTTTAGAACATTGGAAAAATTTTATAAATAATACACAATCATTATTTGACATTAATTGCTTCAAGACGATTATTTAAAACTTGATTCAAGTAATTTTTGTTAAATTTAAGAGCTGTTTTGACATTAGCAGTAAGAATAAGTAGTAGTGACAATCAGATGAATGACAAGATGGCCAATCAGATTTAATAATGGCTAACCTCAAATAAATATCCCACGTAATACACCATTCCTTTCACCATTGACTTTACATCTAAAGTCACCGTTGACTTTAGATGTAAAGTCACCATTGACTTTAGATGTAAAGTCACCATTGACTTTAGATGTAAAGTCACCATTGACTTTAGATGTAAAGTCACCATTGACTTTAGATGTAAAGTCAATACTTTCACACTCTTTGCAGAGTTCAGCAATTTTGAGCCATAAATGCTTAAAATCGGCTGATGGTTGATTTATTTCAAGGTTTGGATACTAAAAAAACTGAATAGGCCTATTAACAATAATTGTTGAACAGCAATAAATAGGTTGTGTTGAATACATAGAAAATCAATGGTCATACCAGAACTATACAGGCTTCATGGCTATACTAATGCTTGCCTTTATTCAATTAGGAGCAAAATAGAAACCTTACCGCACTAGCAGGGCAAATCAGTGCAAATCGAGGGAATTACGTGAATTCCAAAGCAGTGAAAATTATGTATACAGGACTTGAATAGTTTGGAGAAATAACAATGAATAGCAAACAAAATGAGAGCTGAAGATTTTCTTATGGACAAAGACAAAGAAGAAGATAGAAATAAAATTCAAATTTAAATCCACCAATGACAAGTGATTTCTTGTTAGCCTCCCGGCCTCTAGACTTGTGATTTGAAGTTAGTAGGCCTATGCCTATTACAAAAACTGTGAGTGAGGAAAAGCTCTTACTTGGAAACATTTTAAAGTAAGTTAAAAGTGAAAAGTGTGAAACATGAAAGTGAAAAGTAAAGTAAGTAACTGTAACAAAGGATTCTCTTTTTATGTTCTATTAAACGTAGGTCTGTATGGTTCATGGTGAGCCTAACATATATCTTCTCAATCTTTTTATTGGGTACATTCCTTTATAACGCCTAGACCTTTTGTTAAGAAAGTGACTTTTTTAACTTCAGTTTATAATATAATCAACAAGTTTCATAGAAATATTTGTTCCTTCACATAAATCAGGATTTAACAATGTTACAAAATCAGATTAAAATCCCGAACGCACATTTCTCGTAATGTACAAGAAGGAAAATCTTGTCTCGATCTCGTCTCGAAATTATTTGAGAATTAAAAATTCTCGTCTCGTCTCGTCTCGAACTAAAAATCCAATCTCGTCCATCCCTAGTTTTTAATGTCCTGTCGGGTACCTACAACCCGATTTAATTCGGGCATTAGGTACCCGCCCGACCCGGCTTAAAATAAAAGCCCGCCCGAATAAAGCCCTGACGTGTCAAACCCGCCCGACCACTCGGGTGCACGCTAATACCAGGAGTTACCCGAATTTTCGGGTACCCGCAGACCTCTACTCTTAAGTCTCTTAAACTGGTTTTAGAGGTCTGAGCTACTGAGTGAGTTAATCTTCTTGTTATTTAGGTTTGATAAAAAGTTGGAAACATCAACGTCTCTATCACAACAGATCTCCTCGATCAGCAGCAACAAACAAAGTTTTTGGGTTTTGGGAATATCAAATTGAAAAAGGATCATTGAGTCAGGGCCTAGGTCTGAAACCATAAGCTGACATAGTATAGGGAGTTCCCTAATGGAAAGATTCACTAAAATATAAAATCATAAGCAATTCCATGTCCTGATATCAAAATTGAATCTATAAAGGTTTTTTTAACTTTCAGACTAACATGTATTGTAAAAATAAAAAAATGTGAGAAAAATTATAACACGGGAAACATTTTGGTTTGCTGCAAAGCCTTAGTAAATATTAAGACAATTTAATTTTTCTCACAAAAGTTTGTAAAGGGAAGAACTATGAACAATAAGTTGGCTTAACATAAGTTTTTTGTGCATACAGTAAAACCCTAACAAATCAACACAAAGCTGATTCAGACACTATCGTATCGAGTTTGGTTAAACGAGTTTCACAAAGCTGTTATACACTCCCCATTTAGTTAATGGTCAATTACATTTACATCGTGTATATACATGTAAGCTATCAAGTCGTGTAACATCGCCGCATAATAATGATGACCATTAACCCATTGGCTTCCTTGACATTAGACACCTGACTAGCCCCTTAATTTCCATAGAAATAAGACAAAAATAAATACTTTTATTAAAACTGTCACTGTAGCAACAATTGTTGCTCAATTTTCATGCTTTTTTCACTGTTTTTTTTAGAAATTATTAATCTTTAAGAAGATATTAATAGTTTATACATGCTAAGTACTTTATATATATTACTGTGTACACATAGTTCTATATAAAAAAAGATAATTTTTAAAAGCGTATTATATGTAGAGAACTAAAAAAAATATTTCAGCCCACAAACGATTATATAGTTGGTTATTTATTTTTTTACGTGAAAATAAAAAATTATTCCAATATATGTACATTTGACTTGGATATAACATTTTTTCTAAAAGCGTCCTTTTTTGGCGTTTTACCTATATTTGTAGACGGAGCATTCCTAGCTAGAAAATTCCTCAAAATTACACAGTAAAACAATTATACCTCCAAATTAAATTCTTATTGGAATAAAAATATGTAAAGAATGTTTAATTGGTTCACTTAACAAGTTTCCATACAATGAAAAAGTGCGGCAAAGTAAAAGAAAACTCCCACTATATAATTCATAACTTGTCGCCGCAGTTTTTATTATCATCTAAATCACCCTCAGATTCACTTTCAAACAATAGTAGTGAGATACAATCCTGAAAATTACTCATTTAGTTGAAATATCAACACACAAATACATCGATCACAAGTTTTAGGTTACGGCAAAACACCGATGTAAACAACAACATAATGGCGCGCTGTGTTAAACATCGCCAGCTGATCAGCTGATTTTATATGCAGTATTGTATTATGTCAACACGTAAATAAAAGATTAAATCTAGTTGATACACTATATATTATGTTTAATAAAGTGTATAAACACTTCTAGTCTTAACAAATTACGATAATAATGGAGCACCTATATTTTATTTACATCATTACGCAATCACGAGTATACTCGGGTTCACACGTCCGGGCCACTCACGGCCGCCCCGAGTATACTCGGGCTTGTTAGCCAATGGGTTAATTATTATAACAATGGCCGCAATAGCGACAGACTCGAGTCTATTGACCGTACATTAAAATATCGATGGTTGGGCTACAAAAACACAGCCTACAGCCATTTGGCAATCAGGCGATGCACGGTCAAGCGCTGTGATTATGTTCGGAAATTTGTTATCCAGAGTGTCAAGTTACTGAGAGCTGTGATAGTGGGGTTTTACTGTGATTAGATTGCATTGAAGAGAGTTTGATAATAATGTTGAGTCAATTAACACACAAATCATTACTATCGACCATAATTTAGTCTATTCGCTGCAGATGATGCACCACTCACATGCTGTTTGTCCTGCAAGTCCCACGGCGCCTCGAGCTTGAGAGCCTCCGCGGGCACCATGTCTGGATACTGTGGCAGTAGTGGCATTGTAGAGTGCAGCACCGTACCGGGCGGGACTCCGTTATAGTGCTGGCTCTCCGCTCCTCCCTGCTGCTAAAAATCAATCATCGTGTTAGTCTTTGAAGTTTTCTTTTCGGTTAAAAAATGAAATAGGTCTAGTCTAAAGCACTGTTTGTTCGAGCAAAAATGTTTTTCCATCATAGTATTTATTATTATATTTTTTATGGTTTTGTTAGCCATTAGGAAGAAATTTGAGCTGGTCCCATGACTCAGAGAAATACAGTTTCAGTCTATTCAAAGTGTCCATGTTATATTTATTAGCATTTTTTGTTGCAACTTAATTGAACAAAAATTAGCTGATAACTATAGAAATAAACCAAACAATATTAAATAAACCAACATGTTACATTTTAAACCTGTAGTTCATTAAATTTTAAGCTTTGGCCTGGCGAGAGAGCGGGGCAAATGAGCTTGTCTTACAAGAGTACCAAGCAAATGCTCGGTCCCCTCTTGTATTTTGATATCACACTTGACAAATTTTATTCAGCTAACAAGATTCTTGGAAGACACATAGTGGGATGGATATTAAAAAAATGTTTTTCTAGTTTTTTTTTTATAAAGGGACTCCTCCCTCCATTCTGGACCAATTTTAACAATTAATTGAGGTGTCAAAAAATTCATCTTGTTTCATAGTTTTGCCAAAAAAGTTTTTATATTTCCATTCTGAAGTGTATGGGCAGCCCTGAAAGTTTGTTTTTCAAGAATTTACGACTGTTGATATTAAGACAGTGTAACTGGAGAATTTTATGTAACATGTGAAAGTAGAAAGGGACCAATCGAAATTACTGAAATGCAATCCAATCTGATTAAAGCTATATCAGGCTGCATAGGCAACCAAATTGAGAGTTATTATTATTATTTTATTTTATTATTTTTTTTTTGTAGAGCTTAAATGGGCGACATTTATCCTACCAACCTGGTAGGCGGTGGCAGTGTCTATGATGGTGGGCAGTTCGTGCGAGTGCGTGTCCGAGGGCAGCAGCCGCGTGTGGGTGTGTGTGAAGGGCGTGTGGCCGGTGCTGGCGCGGTGGTACACCTGGTGTCTCTCCGCGGCCGCCGTCGCCCACAGCCACGATGCCGTGCTGTTCATATCCGGGTCCAGCCCTGCGGTGGCGCCGCCTACCAGCCCGCCGCTGTAGTTCTTCCATGCTCTCTCCGTGCCGATAGGTCGTGGTGGCACCTGGAAAGCATTACTCTCACTGTTAGTTACAAATAAACAATAAAGTGGTTGACTCACAACTGATTGCTTCCAAATTAAACCTGTATGGGATCCAAATTTTATAAATAGCCTACATCCCAAAACTTATTAAAAAATGAATTAATATATAAACAAATTCAAAGGAAAGTTAGAAGTAACATTTTCAGTCATGACATTAAATATTAAATAATCTAGCTGTCCAAATTAAATTGCTCGTTTGTGATCACAAGTACAGTTAATTTTGTAACAAGTTTTAATTTTGTTTTGTTTGTTAGCTGTGTTGGAAGGTAGGGTGGGAGGTGAATTAACTGAGGTTGAGTTTGGGGGGTTTTCTTCAGTCTCAAAAAATTGATTTTTCTTCAAGAAATCGCCCAAACTTCAACCTCAGTTAATCCACCTCTCACCCTACCTTCCAACACAGCTAATAAAATAAAATTAAATCAAGGACCAAAGTGTGTTCAGTTATTAAGATGGTTACAACATGTTTTTCTTATAGTATTCTCATAGTTGTCATAAAAATATTATGGATTTTGTGGGAGAAATGCACTAAGTTGGCAACACTGCCGTGAGAGAGAATTCAAGGACTATTATGTAACTGCCACTTTCTCTCTGTTTGAAAAAACAAAAACCTACACAGGTATTCTAAATGTATCAGACTTTTTAGTGCTTTTTAATGTATTTCTGTCAAGCTCATCAATACTTCTCAAGGTGAGAGCTGTGTTCTATCTTTTTCCTACAAAAATGTTCATACAAAGTGCTTTTCCCTTTAAATCCTAACCCTAATTCTACTGTATTTGTGTTTGTGTACTTTTTTTAAATAAAGTTTCTAAAATTTTGGCCAACATTGTTTTAGAAAATTTATTTATAGGAAACAGACTACTACGGTGGTGATCATGATAAATCCTATGACCTAAGCCCTTTACCATAATAATTTTTTTCATTTTAAGGTCCCTAGAAGCCAAAACCGATGTTTATTCAAATTTGTGTGTCCGTGAACCTAACTTGGAACAAAACCCGCGATTCACATGAAATTTGATACAGACGTATTAGGCAATATTTATTTATCAAGTTCACGTCCCATTTTTGTTATTCTCATATAAAATCAATGAAACCATTACTCATTTTTTTGCAAAATGTAATAAAATTTAATATATCTTCACTACAAAGGGTGCAACTTACTTTTGCTTACTATATCCAAGTATTTATTCATTCATTCATTCATTCATTCAAAATACATCACATTACATCAATGAATTGACAGGTGATAAGTCAAAATATCTTAAAGCTATTGTTAATTGTATAGATAAAAAAATAGTTGTAATAATAAATTCATGAACAAAATGTTTTTCTTCTTCTATAACAGTTAAAAATAATAATAATTATTACAGTAATTGGACATTCTACTGGCCTTCCAAAAATTCTTCTAAAGAATAATAAGCCTTCTCCAGTAGCCACTCTTTTAAATGTTTTTTTGAATTTGGAGAGAGTATCAATATTTTTTATAAAAATTTGTAATTTATTGTATATTTTAGGGCCCATGTACTGAGGAGACAAATGGAATAATTTGAGTCTGTGTTGTGCTGGTTTCAATGAATTTTTAAACCTAGTGTTATAAGTATGGGTTTGTTGGTTAAGCATGAATGTGTCAAAACTTTCTTTTACCATTAGAGCTATCTGATAAATATATGAGCTGTAAAAGGTGAGGATTTTAAATTTGATAAAAATTGTCTTGCAATTAGTAATTTGAGGAACTTTTGCTATAATTCTTAAAACTCTTTTTTGTAAAATGAAAATCTTTTTGGCTTGACTAGCTGAGCCCCAAACAATTAGTCCATAATTCATTATTGAAGAAAAATATGCATGATAGACAGAAATTTGAGTTTCTAGATTTGTGGTATCTCTGATTACACGAAGGACGAAGGTAGCTGAGTTTAAGCGTTTGGATATGGTTTCTATGTGTGAATTCCAATTTAAATGTGAATCGATTTTTATACCTAGATAGTCAACAGTATTTTGGGTATTAATGGATGAAGTGCTTAGGTTAGAGATAATTGGCGAACCCACATACTCACACCAATAGTTTTTATGAGGAAAATATAAAAAAATGCCAGATCTTGAAGCAATTTAACATGTCCCTTCACTATTAAATAGGGATTAACCTATGCTTGCTTACTAAACACTACTATGGCTGCAAATCTAGATAATCAGTCGCATAGTGTTTACCGGGGAAATGAAAAATGAAAAAAATATGTAATTTACTGAATTCTATGGGAAATTATCTTGAGTATGGTCTGAGGTTACCTTTCCCCGGTCGTCGAGTGCGGCGGACTGCTGCGGGGAGGAGGGGGAGGGGGAGCCGACGTTGGTGTTGTCCAGGACGTCGTGGTGGGCGAGGGACGCCAGCGTGGCGAGGTGGGCTGTTGTCAGCCCCACCACGTCCTGCGGCCCCGCAAACTGCCCTGGAGCCGGCCCCATGTACGGCCATCTGCACACCACATCGACTCAGTTATACAGTACAGAGTCGACTATCCAAACTAATTGGCACCCGGGTCTTTTGAATAATCAGATAATCAAACTGAAAATTATTTACCAAAATGATAAAAGCGATGTAAATAGGGTAGGCATATAGATACTGTATATCGAGTAAAGTGCTTAGAAAAGTTTTAAAAATATCATGTGATAAAAAGATTTTGCTTGTTAAATCATTAATTCTTGAGATCCAATACAATAATTGACTCAATTTGTGAAAATAAACTAAAAAAATGTTTTTGTTCAATAATTAATTGAGTAAAATATAAAAAATGGTTTGAGAATCATTTACTAGAAAGCGTTCTCTTGCATAAAATACCATGACATTTACTGGATGCATAACACTAGGGAGTGCCCTAGGAGATTTTTATCTTTTATTCTATCTCCCTGTTTCAAATTACAATTGCCTTTTTTTATTACAATATTTTTGATGAACTGTGGTGAGGATCTTCTCAGCAGTTTAAGTTATTGGCTGAGCTGTTACCAAATGATCTCATTAACTTTTTAACAAAATATACTTCCAAATGATATAATGGCTTAATCCATGCAGAGAAGTTTTCATTACATGTTTAGAAAGTCAAAACTGCTGACCAAAACCCATTGGACTGTTGTAAACTACAGATTACATTAATTGATAAAATAACAACATTTATTAATATCATTGGACTCACCTCTGCGTCTGCCCATTTGGTCGTTGCTGGGGAGGGAACTTGCCGAGGGGGAAGGAAATGACGTTGTTATTGGCCAGTATGGCCGCATGCGGCGCCATATAGGTGGTGGGGGTCGGTGCACTGTACACCGGCTGTTGTTGTTGCTGCTGCGGCTGCGACGCTGGCGCTCGGAAGTCGGGCGCTCGTGGGTTGAGCCGCGACATGGTGACGGTGGTGTACTGCTCCTGGTCTGGGTACATAGACTCGGCGTAGACGGGCACCCGCTGGGTATAGTGCGCGGGCGACTGCGCCGGCGGGCTGTACGATGGGTACGACGCCAGGGATGGCAGCGATGGTGGCGTCGTGCTGCTCTTGCTGGACACTGGGGAACACACCGTCGTGCCTCGGTAGCCCGGAGCCTTGGCTGCGTCCACCTGTCGGGGGAAATACAATGTTAGTAACAACAAGTCCTCCCTGTAATGATATAGTACAACCTTGGACTTGTACCGTAGCATATTCCTTCAAGACCATTATACAGAACCACCTCAACAAAAAACAGTCAAGTATCAACATTGACAAACTTTTTTATGCTTTGTTTTTAGCAACTGTAACTGAAACTGAAAAAAATAAGATTAAGCACATCATAAATAGTTTTTTATTTTATTTTATTTTTTTATCCAGAAAGAATGCTGATGCATCAAGGAGTTGACAAAAGATTTCTTTTAATTTAGAAAAGTTACTTATTTTTCTACTTTTATAAAGTAAACTCCCGATTATCCGCGGAATTGGGTGGCGCGGCCGCCGCGGATAACGGAAATCGCGGATAATCCGCAAAAATGTTGAAAATGGAAGAAAATAAAAGAGAAAACATTTATAACATAAAAAATCAATTTATTTAAGACAGTAAGACGTAAAATAACGTAAACATTAGTACAGTACAGTAGTTTAATTATTAAACCCTCTTAAAAAAGTCAGTTACTTGTTTTTGTTTCTTGCTTTGCAAACACTTTTTTCTTATCCGTGATTGAATTTTTCGCATCATAAGTTTTTCAGCTAACTGCGCGTCTTCGTCCTGTTCCTCTAAATAATGGAGCAGTCCGTTGACGTGTTGTAATGCCTCTTCATGTGTCATCCATGCCTGTGCATTAGCATCTTCTTCTTCGCTGTCGCTTTGCCGCTCTTCTTCACTCTGAACCTCACCCATTGCTATTTGAACGATTTCCTCATCCGTCAATCTTTCAAAGCCGGGATTGTTTTTGTCACACTCCAACCACTCTTCAATGTTCTCGTCATTGACGTTCTCACCACCAGGAACAGTTTTTACTAACTCAGCCAGCGTTGCAGTAGTCATGTCCACGTCCTCCTCACCCTTGTCATTGTTTTCTTCATTTAGTCCGACTTTTTCTTCAATCTTGGGGAAGATTTTCCTCCATGACTTAATGAGGGTTGGTTGTTTCACTGATTCCCATGCAGACGCAATATCGTAGATGCTATCCAAGATTGTGTATTCTTTCCAAAATGTTTTAAGATCACAACCTTCTACAATTTTGGTCATTAGAAGTTTGGTGCCGTATTGTCTCTTCATTGATGCAATCACTCCTTGGTCCATCGGTTGTATTAGAGCAGTAACATTAGGAGGGAGAAACATTGCAAAAAATTTGCCATCAGAAGACTTAAGCACACTTGTACTGGGATGAGAAGGTGCGTTGTCGATCAACAGAACCGCCTTTTCTGGCATTTTTTTTGCTTTGAGGTGTTTTCTCACTTCAACAACAAAGATTTTATCGAACCATTGTTTAAAGATTAATTGATCCATCCATCCTTTTCTTTGGTTGAAATAATCAACCGGCAAATTTGCTGCTCTAGTGCCTTTAAACGACCGCGGTTTTTTAGCTTTTCCAATTACAGCAAGCCTAAGCTTATGACTACCTGTAGCGTTACTGCACGACATGATGGTGTATCTTTCTTTGCTACTTTTGTGTCCATTTGCTTGACGTTCACATTCAAATGCTAACGTGCGGGTTGGAAGGCATTTCCAAAAGAGTCCAGACTCGTCAGCATTATAGATTTGTTCAAATGATAACTTCTCTTTTAACACTAATGCTTCAAATTCCTGTTGAAAATCGTCCGCTGCTTGCTGGTCGCCACTAAGTTTTTCCCCATGAAGTCCAATCTCACGAATTCCATGACGCTGCTTAAAACGAGTTAACCAGCCGGAACTTGCATCAAATTTGCCTTCCATGCCTAACAAATCAAAAAAAACTTTTGCCTTAGCCGCGATGATCGGACCGTTTACGGGAGTTCCCTCACTTCGCACCTGAGATAACCACTCCGCCAAAGCCGTATCTAGTTCATCAAATGTAGACTTCTTCATAGTTTTTCTTTTTTTCATTCCGCAAACACTGTCTGACATTGATGCAAAGTTCAGTAATTTTTCTTTGTTCTTTAAAATGTCACGTACTGTTGTTTCCCCGATTCCATAATCCAAACACATCTGCTTCCTCGAAGCGCCGTTTTCTATTTTTGATATCATTTCTAGTTTTTGGGCAATCGTCAAAACAACCTTTTTACGCTTATCAGCCATTTTAAATCCGCAACGAAAAAAAACCAGGCAACACAATTACTAAACACGATAAACTACGAAAAATACAGTAATCGACCGTTCAGCGTCAGAACTCACTCGATACTGAAGTGTCAGATGAAAGGCGATACGGCGATAGTTTGGACACGTGAGTAGGCAGGGCCTACGGCTGTAGGTGAGAGAGTAGGCGGGGCCTACGGCTGTAGGCGAGAGAGAAAGGGGATTGGAATGGTGGGAGGGGGAGTTCAGCGACCTTGGCGGAAGAACTACTTGCGTATTGTCAGTGGCACGGAGGCCTGCGCGCGCTTTGCTGTGAAAAAAACTTGTCAGTTTGGTCTAACTTTTTATTAATGCGTATTTTATCGCTTATCGTAACACGCGCGGATAATCCGCACTGCAGTTAATCCACTCGCGGACAATCGGGAGTTTACTGTACCTGTGTTATTGTATAATGTACCTAAACCAACTGACATTGTCAATGCAATCTATAGAGCTTTACAACAAATGAATTTTCTTGATTTTGTATGTTTATAGGTCTATTTAGGATAAAAAAATTAATGACTTCCCATTTATTCAATTTAACACTAAAAGACTACTAGAATTTCTCAATCATTATAAACCACGCTTCTAAAATATTTTGATTTTTTTAAACAGTTTGTGAAGTATAAAGGACACAAGCTACTGGGAAAAACTGTTTATTTTGAGGATACCCAAATAGAAAACTATATTTAATTTGTTTGGTATGTTATTTATTTACTCTAGAAAAATTAAATACTTTAATACTATTCATAGGGAATTTCAGAGATGTTCTAGGACTTTGTACAACAAGTAAAAATATCCACATGTTAGAAGAAAATTGTTTATCTCCTATTATCTTGTGGAATGTTTAAATAAAAATTAATGTAAGGTTGGTTATATTTTTATGAATAATCTCCGCAAAACAATAAAATGCCTTCCAATGAAAAGGTTATTATAGGGTTAGAATTTAGTCAAGATCACTGCCTTTTATACTGATTTTCATTGTTATTGTTCATTACAAATAATTCTTAATAAAGCAAACTCTAGCACATGTTTTACATCTGCGTTGCAGCAACAAATTATTGTCGTTAATAATATTCGTGAAATTAGACTAGGGATGGACGGGTCTCGAAATTACGAGAAATTTTTGAGAAATTTTTAATCTCGTTAACCGAGACGAGATTTTATTTTGATCGAGATTTTTCGAGACGAGAAATAATTCGTGACGTGAATAACGATAAAAACAGCGAATTTAATACTGCAAAATAAATTATTTTGAAGCAATGTGAAGTGTTTTATTTTCCTATCCTCCTCACAACTTCAAACTTAAATTGCCATCATAAACGGTTAAACTACGATTGGACTTCCAAGATTTGAACTGGACTGGAGACGGCTCTACGGCTGCATCTGCATGGACTAGTGGTACTGACAATCAACAGTAGTGGGCGGAGTCAACATAGCTTCTGATTTATAAAATATTTCATTTGTTTGATAAATCTTTAGAACATTGGGAAAACTTTATAAACAATAAACAATCATTATTTGACATTGAATTGCTTCAAGATGATTATTTAAAACTGATTCAAATAATTTTTGACAAATTTAAGAGCTGTTTTGACATTGGCAGTAAGAATAGTAGTGACAATCAGATGAATGACAAGATAGCCAATCAGATTGAATAATGGCTAACCTCAAATATCCCACGTAATACAGAATTTAATTTACTTTCACACTCTTAGCAGAGTTCAGCTATTTTAAGCCATAAATGCTTAAAATCGGCTGATGGTTGATTTTATTTCAAGGTTTGGATACTAAAAAAAACTGAATAGGCCTATTAACAATAATTGTTGAACAGCAATAAATAGGTTGTGTTAAATACATAGAAAATCAATGGTCTTACCAGAACCATACAGGCTTCATGGCTACACTAATGCTTGCCTTTATTCAGTTAGGAGCAAAGTAAAAACCTTACCACTAGCAGACGACAAATTGAGGGAATTACAATAAATTACATGAATTCGAAAGCAGTGAAAGTTATGTATACTGGACTTGAATAGTTTGGAGAATTGACAATAAATAGCAAACAAAATGATGCTGAAGATTGTCTTATGGACAAAGACAAAGAAGAAGAGATTGTTTTAAAATTAAAATCCTCCAATTGAAAGTTATTTCTTGTTAGCCTCCCGGCCTCTAGGCTTGTGATTCAAAGTTAGTAGGCCTATGCCTACTAGAAATCTGTGAGTGAGGAAAAGCTCTTATTTGGAAACATTTTAAAGTAGGTTAATAGTGAAAAGTGAAGTAAGTAACTGTAACAGAGGATTCTCTTTTTATGTTTTACTAAACGTAGGTCGGTAGGGTTTATGGTGAGCCTATATCTTCTCAACCTTTTTATTGGGTACATTCCTTTATAGGCCTAGACCTTTTGTTAAGAAAGTGACTTTTTTAACTTCAGTTTATTAACATAATCAGCGATTTACAAAGAAATATTTGTTCCTTCACATTAATCAGGATTAACCATGTTACAAAATCAGATTAAAATCCCGAATGCACATTTCTCGTGATGTATGAGAGGGAAAATCTCGTCTCGAAATTATTTGAGAATTCAAAATTCTCGTCTCGTCTCGAACTGAAAATCCAATCTCGTCCATCCCTAAATTAGACTATCCCGATTTTATCTCTCAACCCAATGGAGTCATAGAAGAACAAAGTAGTTTGAAACAACAAAATTCTGCTGTAGCGTACCTGAGGAGGGGAGCTCTCCAGGTAAGAGTGCACGCTCGGCATCTGCTGGGGTCCCGTGACCGGGGCTCCGGTGGCGGCGACGCTCGCGAAGTTCATGCCCTTCTGCGATGGGTCGTTCTCCCGTCCCCACATGCTCTGCTGAGCCACCTGCGACAATCAATCCATCAGTACAGTCAGTCACTAGCAACACAGCTCCATTTGAGGAATCATTGTTAATAACTAAAGAACGTAGAGCAAAAAACTAAAACCTTGAGTTCGTAAATTATCATTAAATCTGATGGGATTATTTTTTTACTAACCTTAGTGAAAGTATCGTTGAAGAGGGAATACTCCAGTGTGGCTGTGCTGGTGGTGGGAGGGGTAGGTAGGGGTGGAGTGGGGGTAGCCGAGGGCTGTGGAGGGGGTGGCGGTTGGGGGGTCGGGGCCTTGACAGGGGCAGGGGGAGGGGCGGCGGGGCTTAGCTGAGGTGTAGAGGGCAGAGCTGCCGTCGATGACGTCACCTGCAATCCACAAAAAATCATGGTAAAGATTAAACCACCATTTATGTGATTCAAGTAGTCTCTCGTGCACGATAAAAAACCTGCCATATTATAATGACCTCATCACTAAAAAAATTGATGAAATTGGTGTTATGGAAATATTTGTTCTGAAGTCACCATTTTCTTATAGCTAAATACCCCCGTCGCAGCAGACCTGCGTACTCAGCGAATTTCCAATGAAATTTCAGATTATTTACTTTCCCCATAAAAACACCATAGGATCGAGTATGTAGGTTTTATGCCATTGGGTGTTGTTAGAAAATCTAAGTTAGTCAATAATTGGTGAATGTAAACACAAAATTGTATCAAACTCTGGCAATTTTTTATTTTCCCCATAAACCCCATGGGGGTGAGTATGTAGGTTTGCCGCCATATGGGTTTTGTAAGCAAGTATAAGTTACACCTTATATAGATAATGTACATACCAAATTTGATTAAGTTATGTCAATAAATAAACAAGATATTAGGGTTTTCTTGATTTCCCATAAGAATAACATGGAAAACACATTTTTGGATTTGCCCCGTAACCAGTTATGCTATGATAAAAATTCAAAATACCAAATTGTTTGTTTGTTTAAGCTCTTTTAAATGGTTTCAGTTAAAATTGATGCATTTTAAAAATTAAGGTCCAAAAATGCCAAAAACCCATTTTTGACTTCTTTGAAACCCCATAAAACCCCGTTCCCATAACCCGACAATGCTGGTTCGCGAACTCATGAAAATAGACCTGGTCTTACACCTCCATACCAAATTTCATCAAAATCGGAGGTCCCCTTCAAAAGTTATTAGTACCACGGACACATAGATATATAGATATATAGATAGATAGATATGTATATATATACATATATATGAAAATGAACGAATGGTGTTTTTGGCTTCTGGGGACCTCAAAATGAAAAAGTAAAGTGGTCCCGGGCTTAGGTCTTATCATGGCTACTACCGTAATAGCGTATTCCCTATAGGGAAATTCGCTAAAACAGTTCTTTATTTACCTCTACACTTATTGATGTGAAAAATAGTGATACTTCATGGGGAAGAATAAACATTAATCCTACATTGTTTTTTGTCAGAGTATCTCATCACAACAATGAATTCTCTCTGATTTTCTTGGTGCCAAAAAATTACAAAACTATCCCAGGAAATTTCTTGAATTTTCTTGAAGCCTATTGACTCTTCTATATGCTGTGTTGGGCATTTGCTTTCTATCATCATTGATAAGAAACCAATAACAGTGAGGTGTCATTTATAGCCATTTAAAGCAAAACTTGGCAAATCGTGGGCCTACCTCAGCAGTGAGTTTGGCGGCGAAGGTCTGGCTGGTGGTTGGGGTGGTGGTGACAGTCTTGCTGGCCCGACTGGACGTCATGATAGCCGTCGTGTAGGACATGGTGGTCTTGGTGTTGCCGGCCGCCATCTGCGCCGCTCGCTTCTCAGCTGCAAAAAACCACCACAACATCACCATAAAGAACCATGCACAAAACTGGTAAAACGTCCAACCGGAATATCAACCTTCAACAAATAACACAATCTGACCAACAGAATATAAATATTTGTTTGATCTCATAGTTTTTTAAAGCATGGATTAAGTATGAGTTAACATTTCAACATAAACATAAAACCTTGTGTCACATACAATAATAGAAGGAATACAAGTGGCATCTATATTTAATGATTTTACAACACATCTTTAAGTGTTTTAAAAAGGACATTAAGTAACAATGCGTCATGTGTCTTAACATCATCATATTGTCAGCCACTGCAGTGTGTTGCAAATATTAAAATATCAGTCGGTTTTTAAACTATGAAAGTTAGGTTTTCCTCTTTAACATAAAGTAATAAAAAAATGTGTTTTGTATTAACAATTTGTTTTTAATTTTTTTTTTAAAGACACGTTAATTTCCAATTATTGAAGGTTCCACTGTACTGTTAGTTTGGAATCTCTGATCTCATGTAGTGATCTCATGTGGTGATGTTAGGAGGACGTACCCTGTGCAACGAGCCTGGGAGCAGTGACACGAGAGGTGGAAGTGTAGGAAGGGGTCCCGGAGCGCGCCACCGTCACTGCCGCCGACACACCGCTCACTACACCACAACAATCAACATTTATGCTTATACTCGGTGTGTTTAAACAAAAAGGGTATTAGAAACATTTGCTTTTGTTTATCCTTTATAAAAAAATTTGAAGTACGTCAATAAAGTAAAATGTTTATGCAACAAATGCATATTACAACCTGAGTGAAGCAAGTGTTTTAAATATCTCACGAGTGGCTTAAAGGCTGAATACAATCGTTGCTTACACTACTTTATCTACAATCAACTAAAATTTGGTGTATTATAGTGGGATAGTAAACATCTAAAAATTTTATAGGATATGGACGACCACCTATTTAAAACGAAGTCCCACAGATGTCACTTGACCAAGAACATTGTTCTCACTCACATAAGATCGTGCTCTTTTGTGTTTAGACGCATAAACAACTAAAAAATTAAATTAATCGTAATGGAACAATCAGCTGATGTGCCACTTGTGTAATTTCTATTAAGACACTATTTTTGCCAATTTCTCTTGTTGGTCTGAACTTGAATACAATGTTTTGGACATTAAGCAACGAGAGTGTCATCAAGCAACAAGTTATAATTTGCTTTCATAATGTACATGTTTATGATGCTACTAGTAATGTTATTGTTGGTGATTATTGTAACGGTAGTATGTAAATAAGTTAAATATCCTGTACGAAGACCAAATTTGTATTTATAAATCTGTTAATGATATTTGAAACCTGCGAGTAACATATATCTACTAGATAGAAAATTATCAACTTAGGCACGTACCGGCAACAAGGGGTTTGGCTGAGGCAGAGGTTACGGCCGGCGTGTTGGCACTGCCGACGGACAGTGTCTTGGCTCCGGAACTCTTAGACTTGGAGTTCTGCTGCAAGGTCAAGAAAAAAACATCAGCATTCACTTAAGAACACATATTAAGCTATATACACTTTTTACACTCAACTTCAAGCAACAAAAATAATTTATTTAATAAAAAATATGTACGAGACAGAAGTAACTTACTCACTTCAATATTTAAATTAATCATAAATATGTGAAATAAAAACTGTAAAGCAGTATATTCTTTTCAATGCAAAGAACATTTTATTCAAGGTGAAAAGATTTTGCAATATCACAACAAGTTTAGGTTAAAAGAAAGTTTTTGCTCCACAGAAAGGAATGATTTCAATAAAATAGAAGAGTGCTGGATCATCAGGAGTCTTCTGTATGCACTAAATTTATGAGTATACTTTAAGTCCTCACTCGAAAACATTGTACGGCTATGCAAAAAAAAAGTTTTTTAATCATTAATAACACTAACATACAAATTACAGTTCATCTACTTTAGACCTTTGTGTATTCTTAATGTAATTAAATATTATGCATTGTGTTCTATGAATGTTACTGAAATTAAAACCTTCCTATGCAAAATATAAGGAAAAATCATATCTGTTGTACACACTCGTTCATACAAACTATTGTAGCAAATGGCAAGTAGTAGTAAAGTTCTTTACTAAAACAAATAGAATACAATGTACATATTACATATTAAAATATGGTATTATAGTACATACTACTACTACTAAAATATGAACATTTACATTAACTTAAGCTTGAGACCAGTAGTATTGTACTAAATAAAAATAATGTAGGCCAAGGTACACAGTATTTGGAAATCATTATTGTCCACATAACACAGGTGTAGTCACGACATTAAAGTTGGGAAGTGGATGTTTACTTCCTGTCCCCTCTCCTACTTCTATGCGAATACAACAGTTTTATGTGAAGCGGGCAACAAATAACATATTTTGAAGGAGCTAAAACTCAAAAACTAACATTACGTTGTTACATCCACATAACCCATTCTCTTGTCGTAGAGTCGGATGAACGAGAGTGTACTATAGTGCTTGGCAGGGCTTGTAACAGTTCTTAAAGTTAATAAAAATAAAAAAAGACAACCAAAATTATAAAAAAAAAAAAATTATAATAACCTCGAATAAACCCAAAATGTTGCTAAAAATTCCAAAAACCGGCTTTCATCGGGATATTATATATATATATGGACAATAAAAATGCTGTACGATGATTTTGAACTAGGTAAGTAATAATCTACTAAAGCAATAATAATATTGAAACAATTTTAAAATAGAAAAAAATCCTCCCCAATTAATTTTTTTACTTTTTTCCAGTTTTTTCTTTTTTAAACATTTATTTTTAGTTTTTATGAGCTTCGTACAAATTAACCAATAAAACCTAATTGCTAAAAAAAAAAAAAAAAAAAAAAAAGCCAAAATCCTCGAAAAATAACAAAAATATTAACATAATAACCTCTTACAAGCCCTGGAGCTTGGAAAAGTTTACACTTACAGCAGACTTGTCCCAGGTGGCGGTGGCAGCCTGCTTGGTGGCCTTGGGCAGCATCGTGAGGATGTCCACCTCGGGGTCCTTGATGAGAGCGGCTATCAGCGTGTGAGCCTGCCTCGTCGACTCTGTGGAGCCCCTGCACACACACAATAGACGTTAGTGTCACATCACCTCAGTCCAGAATGGGAAAGGCAAAGGAAATTGCTCCAGCACAAATTGTTGAGATTTAAAAAATACACAGTAACCTAATTTAAACAATATCAATAACTTAATGTTCGTTTGAAAGAATATGAGAAGTAAAATATTCATTGCTGGTACAACAGTAAATTTCACATCCTCTTCTGGTTATTAAAATATTTTTACTAACACTTTCAATAACTTCCTTGGCCTGATACAAAATTTGTGATGTTTTAAAAGCTTTTAAGATCGGTAAAATATTTTTTGAAATGCTAGAACTTATCTACATTGTATTACAAAGTCATATAAAACATACTTTAAAAGTATTAAAAATTCATCTAAAATTTAAACTATTTTAACTGTAAGATTAATGTAGAAACAAGGATAAGGTTACTATTCAGTTGAGGAGTTTCTAAAAAAAATCATTATTTTGAATATGTAACTACAATTCTATTTTGACCCAATTTTTTCACTTGTCATTAAAATATATCCCTTTTTATCTATTATTCTGTTTTCCAGTAGGGAGATGTATTTGGTTGATTTTACTGTAAGGGTTGTTTAAGATAGGAAAAGTTTTAACAATACCATCCGTCCTGGGCTGGGTTTGTTAGCTGCAAAGGAGTGTATATTTTCCAATGAAGCAATTGTTATTGTTACAATCTTTGAGAAGTAAGACAGAGGATGAGCAGACTGACTTGATGGTGATGATGCGCTCGCCCTGGCCCTTGCTCTGCTTCTCGACCTCGATGTGGGCGCCGGTAGCACATCGGATGGCGTTGATGTTGCTGCCGCCTCGACCGATCACTCGGCTGATGGCGTTCAGAGGCACACTCACTTTCTTGGATCGATACGGCGAGTTCAAGTACCTGCAAACACAGCCCAGCAAAGTCGTATCAATATTGGTTGTGGTCAGACGTGAGTGGGGCTCATGATCATAATGAAAATCAGAAACATTACATATCAGCTGTAAAAATATAAAATGAAATATCACAATAAGTAGATAGGTTATGCTACATTTAAATGTTAACGCTACTACTGTGATCATAATATGACATAATATTATGACATCAAGTCCGAGATGAAAGAAAATTAATAATATACTATACTAACAAAAACTATTAATAATATTTTTACCAACCCTAGTACTTGTGAATATTTAAAATATTAAAATTTTTTATTGATCTGGTGTTGCCAAAATCTTAAAATTAATTTAGGCCAGCCTGGTGTTGGCCAGACGGTTAAAAATACCTGTGCAAATAGAACACTTGGAATTCTTAATATTTCGAATTTTTTAAGGCTTTGCGCCAAAGAGTTATTTCCATCATGGAAGAATTTCTAAAAGTGTTAAAACTTGGAAACAAAAAAATAATCAAACATCAACAGGTAAATGAATCGTTTAGTGCAAAAACCCGTCAAATGCCAAAAATGTAATTTTACAGTATTCAAAAAAAACCTTATAACAATTGTAAATTTATTTCAATGTTTAAATCAATTTGGGTTTTAAAAGTATCCATTAAAAGAACATTTTTTGTGGTGAAATAAATATTTTTATAATAACTATATACATATGGTTATTATACATATACATGTACGTAAAAAATTTTTGAAAAATTTTTACATGACGGGTTTTTGCCCTAAACGATCAGTATTCATTTATATATCCTCCCAGATGTGTGTGCCTTCCTTGTGGATAACTGTGACACAACTAACAGCATGTACAAATAATTGTATTTGCAATCAACCATCATTGCTGCCAATTTTCAGTAGAGCAAACAAAAAAATCTCTACTATTTAGTGCAAAAACCCGCTAAGAACACTAAACATGATCATATGGAACATGACGGGTTTTTGCACTAAACAAAGATTTCAACCTGTATTTTAGTAGCATTTTTGGAATAGAACATGAAGGATTTTTGCACCAATCGATGTGCTTATCTATTTTGTACAATAATATAGTCTTAACTCAATTTTGCCCAATTTGGCACTTAACAAGTTTTTGCACTAAACGGTTCAAATTAAGTTCAAGTGCAAACAAATTTAACCAACATTACAACCAAGAATGAATGAATGTTGTTTATGCAGATTATTATATTATATTTGGTCAGTTTTGTTAGTGATCACTTACTTTCGGACAACTTCTCTCCATCCCTCCTCTCTTTTGGTGGGTTGTTTGGGGCTGGCGACAGAACCGCCTTTGTTCGAAACACCCTCTCCTTCAGAGTACGAGTTCCTGAACAAAAACAAACAAGCATGTTAAAATACCGACTGGTACACAACAAATAAAAATACAAAATTAGAAAATTTCAATAGTAATAACTTTTTTTATAGTAAATAAATTGTCACTGCAAGACATTTATGAAAAACAATAAACATTACATAATGACTCGTAAAATTATTTTTATTTGAAGGAATTGATCAAATCTAAAATTTTACGAAACCCTCCACCCCTGAATTACTTAATAAAAATAGATATTACATGAACTGAAAAAATTTTGTGTCTCGTTGAACAAACTCCTGGTCCAGGAATGTTTCTATTCCCTGGACGATTTTCTGCAAAAAAATTGGTAGGGTCATCTCTTCTTCTTTTTCTTGACTATTGTCCCCATGGATGAATGTAAAATTCCTCCCCCTCCCCTCCTTTGCGGTAATTTCCGAGGAGAATATTCAACTTTGATAACTGATCCTATGCCGTCTTCTGCGGTCTACGGGACGACGAGGGATAAGTAAGTAAGTAAGTAACTACGTAGCAACCCACATATTGATCATGGTTTTTCACAACATCAACAATGCTCAGTAGTGGGTGTAGATTGTGTTACGTACAGGTAGGAGTTGCGCTTGCTCTTGCTGTTGGTAGGCACGTAGGTCTCATTGCCGGTGGCCTCAAAGTCCTCTCGGTCCGCGGGGTGGCGGGAGGCCTCGAAGATCAGCTGGATCTTCGCCTTGGACCTTGGCTTCTCTTGGTAGTAGCTCGCGCCCTTGTCCGCGCGACCCGGGGTTGAGCTTGCGCTCTTGTTACTGCTCGACTCATGCTGCGATACTCGACTGCTCCCCACCTCTTCCCTACTTCTCCTCTCCTGCGACACAAGAGTTCAAGGATAAATAACTATGAATGTACTGTAAGACAACAATTAGAACTTCATATAACGATTCTTGACTTAAAATTGATCTATTTTAAACTGATATATTGTAATATGGAACCAGATTAAAATTCAAAATTATCAATGACTGTTCCATTGACCATCAGCTCATGCAATTTCTAAGAAGAGAACTTTTTCAATCATTCGTGTAGGTGATAGAGAGTCCCTTTTATTGGTTTAGAGTTGATACATATCATCTTCTGATTTAACAACAATTCCAACCTACTCATATAACAATAAAAAATCCTTCTTGTTCACACTATTTCTTTGACCTCATTGGAAACATTCTAAATATAACAAACTTTATAGATTCATGATTCCTACTTCTGGCTATTGAGTTGGATTAATATAAATACATTATTTACCTTTTAAGACCTCCATGAATAAAGATATTGAAAAGGTAAAGAAATGTATCTAAATTAAAGAATGTATCTATATTAAACGTTTCAGGATTTTAAATTTTTTTTCGTAGGCCTATTTAAGTCTGTCAAGCTCATCAATACTTTTCAAGTTGAGTCAGCTGTGTCTTATCTTTTTCCTTCTTGAAACATTATTGACAAGGTAACTTTAAATATAAATCTGGATCCCAAATTACAATATTTAGTTGTTGGCAGTCCGAATTTACTTCATAATTAAAATTATTAAGTCATGAGTCAAAAATACTTTTGATCAATTTACTCATGTCTGCTTCCCTGTTTTTCATGGCTGATTTAACCTGTTCTCAAACTAGAAAATCTCCCATTATTCAATGGTGTTGGCCATAATAGACCCTTGGGTGGTACTAATATATGAATGGTTAAATAAAAAAGTAAAGATACATGATTTTCCTCAGTATGCTTTAAGTGATTAAACTTGAATAAGACTGGCGAATGCCATTATAGTGAATCTCCGATTGCGCTCACCTCGTTGGCAGGTTTGTTGGTGGCAGGGGTAGCGGGGTGTGCGACGGGTGGAGGCGCAGGCGGTTTCTTCTTCTTCTTCTCTTTGCGGCGGTCTTTGTTGGTGGGCTTCACCTCGTTGCTGCTGCAGCTGCCCTGACTGTTGGCGTCAATGCCGCTGTCACCCTCCTCGCCCTCTGGCCCCGGCCGGCCGGGCGACTGTTCTCCAAGGGTCACCTCCACGCCCCCACCGGCCCGGCTGGTGCTCGCCTTCTCTATCTCCACTGTAAAATACCAAGAAACTAAATTAATCACATTCACCATCCTGCAGGTTGGTTAAAAACCTCACAGAGTTTTTTGTACCAGCACGTGAATGTCAAGCATAAACTTTTGATGGCCATCTGCATTAAAAAAAATATTTCTTGACCTCGCCCAAATTTAGTCTTAAATAATGTGGATTTGGTATCACAGTAAATGGGAGGTTCCAAGCTTTCTCCCCAGGTCTAAAAGGCATTTTTTAAACGCTATTTGTGATTATTTTTTATTGAACTGATAGCGGCATATACATGCTTAATATATAGGTAGAAAGACTTTTACAAAACAAGAACCCTAAAAACATGGTTTTTAATGTTCTCATTTTTTAAGTCTTTTGTGTATGTATGGTTTTAATGATTTGACGAAAGTGACATGGATGACTACTTAAAGTTCTCTGCTTGAAATTGGACCCATTAGAGGCCCGAAATCATTAGTAGCATATAACCAAACGAGGATCACTTGACAGTGCACAGGTATTTTAAACCTTTTATTGCAAATACCTAAAAACGGGAAGTAATGTTTTTAAGCTTGTGTCGCGTCCTATTCGTCTTTGTGTGTGTTAGTGTATTCTCAGTGTTGGTTTATTTACTTATTTTAACCTTTGTTAAGAACATCAAGTTCGCCTTCATGTTTTAACCTCAAGACAAAAAATGTACTGATGATGCCCTTGACAGATAGGGGTGAAACAATTAATTGTCCACTGGGACCAAATATCTGGATTGCTTCAAAACGGTGAGTTTTCCACCTGATTACTTTTTCTTTTTTATTTGTGTTAGGGGTGTGTGAATACTTGAGTATCGAGTATTTTTTGATCAAAGTTTCTAACACTCGACTCGAAACTTTTGGAAAACACTCTTTGGCCAAGTCGAGTTTTATAGCTCAAATAAGGTGAAAATTTGAAACAAATCTCTGCATGAGGGCTAAATGTAAGCAATGGCCAGATTTAAATTCATTCCAATCTCTTTTTTTTTAAGAAAAATCATGAAGTTTGATATTACAATCAACTTATTAGATTATATTGTAAGATATGAAAGAGGTTGTTTCATTGTGTACATTAACTACCTGTTTGATCCAAGCGAAATAAAAAATAACTTAAATTAATGGCGTTGTGGAAACAGAATGCCAGTCTCATGGCCATCACTTACATGGCTGCCACCTTTGAGTTAGGAATGTTTGTAAAATAAAAATCAGTACTATAAAAGAAATTTCTTCACTATGTCATTTATAAAACATATTAATTTTTGTATATTGATTATTTTGCAAAACATAAAAATTCAAAATGTATAATAGTTAGGAATTCGATGATTATGATTTATTTAACTCTTTTGTCATTGATTAGGAACTGTGCACTCAAGATCGATTGGATACCTTTTGTACCTGAGTATTGATCGAACAGGTGAAAAAATTTATAAATGGGGAGTGATAAAAGGACAATTTCACCGTGTTTTCCTAGATTTGTCCGTCATATTTTTAAATACTTACAATTATTAAAAACCCCAGAAATAAATACTCACGTAAATACAAGATATTCTTATTATCTTTAATTAGGAACACTGTATTACTTAATAGTAAAAAACTATTATCTTCAATAGTATAAAGATAATTCTTTTCTTTATATATTCATTAAATATAATTTTCGGTATATTTATGATTTGGAAAAGTTGGACTCGAAAAAGCTCGAAACTCGCTTATTCAAAACTTGGCTCGACTCGACCTCAAAAATCAGTGCTCGCACACCCCTACGTGACATAAATAATTACGAGATATAAGATCTAAAAGTATTTGATGTGCTTTTAGGCGTTGCTATGAATAAATCAAAAGGAATTTTTAACAAACTCATTTTCTTAATTCATAGTTTTGCTTGGTCAGTGGAATATTAGGAACTCAATTATCGCAAAAAGATAGTGTCATCTACAAAAACTCTCCACATTTGGACTGATGCCTTAAACCTGGAGGCGGACAGAGTTGAGCATTTAGGCTTTAACTAAAAATGGACGGGTCTCCAAATTTCTCAAATTTTTGTGCAATTTTAAATTTTGTTTTTGAGATAAGAAATGTTTGGTGAATAACATTTTACACTATAAATAATATACTCATTGCCAAGCCTATTCTACTAAGAATTAAAATAAAAATACTACAGTAAACTTCCTCTAATCCGGCATATGCCTGGGACTTGACACATGCCGGATTACAAAATTTTCCAGATTACAGAAAAAAAATTCAAGGAAAATTTATATTAAAATATGTATTTTATTTTTACGTACTGTACATGAAAGTAAAATGAGGATTATACAATGTCACCCGAAGTCAGATGAATACGCCTCCCCTCTTCTCCACGAATTCTAAAGTGCTTTGTATGGCACAGTGTTATCCCCTTGTGACTTCCGGTCCCAAATGAACTTTAACACTCATTTTTTTTATACCTATCAATAAAAATTTTCTGAAAGTTGTGCTAGATTGTACGATGTTGGATTAAAGGAAGTATTTATTTCTAAAGAAAAAAAAACAGTACAATGTCTTCCTTTATTTGTAATAATAAATTATTTGATACTGAACGTGTGCAATTAAATACTGAAAACATGATTTTGAAACAAAGTGATGTGTTTGATTTTCTTTATTTGAACGTTTATGTCCCAAATATTTATGTCATCAAGTTTGTTTTTTATTGATCACTTTGTCTATGTTTATATTTATGATTATAACACTCATTTACAATTATTTTTGTTTTGTCACCATCTGTTTGAGAAGTATTGTTAAGCGTAACTTGTGTGAGACATATTTGACTGAATATTGTAAAAAACAAGACACACCAAAAAGACAAGACTGAAATTGTAATTTAATACTTAACAAATAAGACTGGTGTTTCAATTTAGTAAATTTTTCATTTTTCAATATTGTATTCTAACTCATATTGCCATATCTTAGCCTATGTTTAAGATTTATTTGTAATAAGGTACTTAATATTTATTTTTATACTGATGTATTTTTAAAGATATTTCTAAAAAAAAGTTGTTAAAGTCTTGCTTGTTGTAATTTTCATTTTTCGCCAATTATGTGTCATAAATCAGGGTTTAAGAATGTTAAAAAATGAGATTAAATTCTGAATGCACATTTCTTGACATGTACAAGAAGGGAAGAATGGTCTTGAAATTTTATGAAAATTAAAAAAACTTGTCTCGTCTTGAACTAAAAAATCTAAACTCGTCCATCCCTAGTTTTAAGTATTCCAAACCCCACACCCCATAGAAAACATTTACACCAATTAATTACAAACAGAAGAAGTCAAACAATTTGAAAATAGTGATTAATTTGGCCATTGGATTCTTCATCAGGAATTTGTAGAGGTCTGACTGCCTTGGTTTGGAAGGGGTATAAATTAATGGATTTCCAATTATTATTGAAACTACTACAGTTAGTTTACTGCAGTTTTTATACATTTATACAAATATTCTTGCTGTTTTTTTCTACTATTGGTTTAAGAAAGGAGGAAATATTTGTTTGTTTGTTGGGTGGTTGAGAAAAGAATGAAGCCATTTGTCTTAGGATTGTGTAGATTTATGTTGTTTTGGATTCTACTTCATAACCCATAAACAGGACCCAATACAAAATCATTAATACAAGACCAAGATAATCAGACACCTCCCACCCACATTTACTATCTTAATTGAGAAGAAAATGCTAAGACACTAGTTGCGTACAAAATTCAGATAGCTGCCGCACCATAGTGAGGGAAAAGGAATTAATTCAAGAATGTTATAAAAGGTCTTATGATTTCTTATGGAATACTTTATAAAACATGAAAAAATAATTTTTTTTTTTTTTTTTGCAACATAACATGTCACAGTTCAGGAGAGCTTTTAATCAGGTTATTATGATACCTTTTAGATGACTGACTGTTAAATCCTGTGCTACATTATGCATATTATTATGGCTGTATATCCCCCAACCTCTATAGATTTGATTAACTTTAAACACCTTGTATGCTTTAGGTGATAAAAAAACCCCTTTTATATTATAAATTTGTTAACAAATCTAGAAAGTTTAGTATAGTGGTTTAAATACCTGAAATATGTAATCCAATTGTTGTTAATAACCACAAAAAAGAAGAAATTTTAGGTTTCGGGCCTCAGAAAACCACAAGTTTAAACCTTGAACCAATCCCATATTTGACAACTAATCTCAAAAAGAGAAATCAATATGCGGACTTCTCAGTGATTGCATATTTCAATAAAATGTGTAACAATAAAAGAAAAAACCATTGGAAAATATGTTTCCTTCCATTAGTTTTTTTTATTATTTTTTTTTTTTATTTAGAAAATAATAACTTAAAAGAAAGAGAGGGTAACAACTGTCTTATCTTAAAAGAGAATAAACCAATGGAAGTTTAAAACTTCAAATAGGAAATAAAAGGTAGCACCAAATCATCCTGGCAAGGCTTATTAAGAATTATTTGGATGGATTTGCTTAGGCTTGCCAGCAATCTAAATTTGAAATCACTGCTAAAAATAAAAAAAAAATTAATGTACTGACCATTTACATTCTTCCAACCCTTCCCACACATCTCATTCACAATCTCTCTGTACACCACTCAGATTAGTGAGCAAAAAAAAAAAAAAATTAATTGTCATAAAACAAATAATGAACAATCTGATTCACTATCAATTTAATTCATAATAACACAATCAAATATTTTTTGAGTCACATCTAAAACTCTATTATATTGCATTGCTTGGGTAAAAATGTACATAGCATAAGTAAAAAAAAAAAAAAAAAAAAAAAAAAAATAGAACAAAAGGTAATGAAGGTTAAAACTGTTTTTAAAAACAAGTGTAATGCTAAAAAAGTCTTTAATATTAAGTGACTTTGAACTTCCACTGAAAATGAGTAATGTCCAGGCATTTATCAAGCGGCGTACAATGATTTCGCTGAGCTATGAACATATTTCTCACCCTCTTCAGCCTCCTCCTTCTCTTCTTCCTCTTCGTCCTCTTCCTCCTCAACGTAGGTCATCTCGTTTTTTTGGTTTTCCTCATGCAGCTTGCGTTTCTCCTCCTTCTTCTCCAGTTTCTTCTTCTTCTTGCGCTCACGGCGGCGCGCGGCAGCGGCTCGCTTGCTCTCTTCCCTGTTCTTCTCCATGTCAAGCTCCTCCAGCAGTATCGTCGCGTTCTTGTTGGCCTTGGCCGCCTGCTGATCCTTGGCCACCCGAATGATCTTCACACACTCTTGGCACTTCTCCAGCAGTTCCTACAACACAAAGTCAATTTGTGAATAAACATACAAAGGGCTTTTAGAGTCAAGCCTTTGGTAAAGGGTTAGTGGTTGGAATAGCCAATTTAAAAAGGTGATATATCGGTTGTGGGATTGTAACTATGCACACACAACCAAATATTACAAGGAGTCAAAAGCGTAATTTGTATGAAAAATTTTTAGAAAACATCTAGCGCTTTGACTAAAAAGCATACGCAGGACATTTGTCACAAGGATTTGGTCAAATTAAATCCTATGGTACTCAAAGGGGTTTATATTTGCTTTTCAAAAAAGGTGTTACAGCTTAAATTTACCAAAGAAAAAAGTTTATAAAATGGTCTGAGCTGTAAATTTTTTATGTTTCTAATCACGCCTTGACAACTTGAAGATGGAATTTGTGTGAGGTGCACCACATTCTCGATACAAATCTGAAAGTACTGAGCCCTATTTCCAAAATTTACAAAAAACTTTTATCGGGTTTACCTTGTCATTGATGGTGGATATATATCTGGACATCTCCTGATCGGACGGGAACTGAGTGACGTGATTCACCATCCATTTGACTACCTTCATGTGGCCTTTCCTGAATGCTGCCATCAAACACGACACCTGCAAATTCCATATAAATGTGTTTACAATTGACCTTTGCATAAATTGTCTTAACCCAATGTTCGGCTTGGTAGTATAGTTTGTGTATTCAAGGAGTTAAGTGCAATTTTGTATTTCTGAGGGAAAATTTTGGCGCCTGAGCTGTAGTCTAGGGTAACTAATTGTGTTCCCAAGGAAGACAATGAACTACAGTCAACTCCCGATTATTCGGGGGCAGGTAAACCGGGTTGCGGATTAACCGGGGTCACAAAACGTCAATTTCAACTTCATTTATTTTCTCAGTTTTGACAACAATACCATCATTTATCAATCTTATTATGTTTAAATTACTTAAGAAGAAATATCTTTACTAATTATTATTTGATTTATCAATGGAAAAAAGCAATGAAACACGGAAAATAATCTGTAAATTATTCGGTGGCGAAATTGTGGTCGTAGTCATGTGGTCGTGGAGGACGAGTCAGAGCGATGGCGTGTTGTGATGGGGATGGGACGCACAATGACGGGTATGACCTTGACTGCTAGGTAATAAACAACTCGTTGCCCGCCGGGATGAGCTAAAAATAGAAACCAAGAAAGGTCCTATTTACGAGGGCTATTCAGAAAGTAAGGAACGTTTTCATCTTACGCCGTTATATGAGCGCGTATCGAATACATTAGGGTATGAGAGTGCTCGGGGCCTCAGTGGCTATCCAGCCGTGACACTTGGAGCATCGTCGCGCCGCCCGTTTTCTTTCTATTTAAATTCAAAATGGCCGCTTCCGTAAAAAGTCCCGCCAGTTGCGAAGTGCGATCGGTAACACGGTTTTTGTTGACAAAAAACTTAAAACCGATAAAGATTTATCGAAAAGTGTGTGGAAGTATGGGAACAATGTCTTGAAAGAAAGTTCTGTGCGTAAGTTGTGTATTCAGTTTACAAATGACCGAACCAATGTTCTTGATGAGCAGTGGAGTGGACGACCGAGCATTGTGACTGACGAACCGGTCACTAAAGTTGACGATAAGATCCGTGAAAACCGCTGCTCCACCATAACAAAGCTTTCGTTATCTTTCCCTCAAGTTTCACGGACTTTGCTGTGTTGAAATTGAAAGAATAAAAATCGATAAATCTCTATTGGTTTGTAGTTTTTTGTCAACAAAAACCGTGTTACCGATCGCACTTCGCAACTGGCGGGACTTTTTACGGAAGCGGCCATTTTGAATTTAAATATAAAGAAAACGGGCGGCGCGACGATGCTCCAAGTGTCACGGCTGGATAGCCACTGAGGCCCCGAGCACTCTCATACCCTAATATATTCGATACGCGTGCGTACAACGGCGTAAGATGAAAACGTTTCTTACTTTCTGAATAGCCCTCGTAGTTTCAAGTTTTGTCTGTAATTATCGCTCTGATTCGTCTGCTGTTCAGTGACCCCTATTAATTTTAACTTATATCATTCAAAACAACACATTTAAAAATGCATTTGTTCTGCATTTAAAGAAATTTTTGTTAAAGTACCGTAACATTAAAATTTTAATTGACAAAGTTATAAATTTACTAACCTAATTTAATAATTAGCATACATTTGGGACAATTGGCTGTTATAACATTTTTAACAATCGATTAGACAAAAAGATAAACCATCACTCGTTTTTGTATGCGTGCTCTTATCTTGAATAAATTATCCCAAGCGACCCTCCCCCCCTCACCCCACCCACCCATTCCCGATGCCAAACAATAGAACACCTTGGACCCTTTTATTGTGTTCCTTGTTTACTCAACTAGATCTGTTTATTCATTCCGATAAGGTTTGGTCAATAACAAATAATAAAAACTGGAAACTCGCGGACTCTTAGTTAAAACTTATTTGTTTATTTCGTGTTTTACTTAATTTGTTGAACTCTTTGTTTTAACCATGGTTTCGGGTTATCCGGGACCCTTCAACCAGTCATTACCCCGGATAATCGGGAGTTGACTGTATACTCCCGAAATACAAACGTTATCCCCCACCCGATAACCACCCCCTTCCCTCCCCCCGTGGTAATAAATAATAGCACAATCCATTGTGTTTGTTATCCGAACTTTAAATTACTTTTAGGGCAAAGTATCACTCTTTACTACCTTATTAAAAGGAGTGAAGTTTACTTTTCTAAATAAAATTTCTTTTAAATATATACTTCAACAAACTTTAACAAGCAATTGCCAATAGCAAGCCGCTGAAAGCACTTTCGCGACTCAAAAAACTTGTGCAGTGATATTCAATACCTCTGAGTTGTTTAACAATCTTAGTGATATTTAAAAGGTTTTGAATCATTTTCCTCTCAGATATATTCACACTAAACCGGAACATTGTATGCTTGATAACTGTTCAAATTTGTCCAAGATTGCATCAAGAGGTCAAAAGAGGTACTTTTCCTTTATTGGAATACATCAAACTAAAATGATCAAAATTATTTCTTGTTAGAATACAAACTTGAATCACACGGTTAGCCTACTGAGCTGACCTTGCGGTTGTCCTGGGAGTCGATGTCGGCGCCCACGCTGTAGAGCAGCTCCACCACAGCCAGGTGGCCGCCGTTGGCCGCCAGCCACAGCGGTGAGTTGCCCTTCTTGTTCTTCACTTCTACCTGGGCGTTTCTGCACAGATATATCAAGATTAAGCTCAATGCAGAATAGATAATTTATTTTATGATTCAAATAGTGTTATAAAACTTTCATCTTTAACAATTCTGAGCATTCTTGGGTTTTATTTAACTCTTAGGTAACAATTGGTTTATTTTAAGCTGAGATGTAATTAATTTAATCTAATGATTGACAGGAATGTAACAAATCTCCTTGGAAGAGCCATCTAATTTTTTTTTTACTTCTTTTGTACAATATTTTAACCTATCTTATATTGATTTTATGTCTTTCATGTATTTGTTTCGAGTTGTGTATTCTGTGATATGCAGTAGAGAGAGTCCAAATGTCAATTTTCTTAACAGTCCATTATCTAAACCCCTGAACTGCTTATTAATTTAGTGTTCAATATTAAAAAGCGTATTGTGAAACAGCAAACATAGCGCAATTGTCTACTAATACAAGACAAATGTGTACCAATTTTTTGTTTTGATTTCTTTTTTATCAAAGCCTATGGATTATTAGGATGATTTTTTTAACAGTCAATTAAATGTTTAGTGATTAAAAATTGGTAAACAGTTTTGTGTGTTTGTGTTAGTTATCCGAACAATTTAATTATCAGAACTAACCCAGGTAATAATTAGTTATGATAATCGACTCTCTACAGTATAGTTTGTACATTTGTGTAATCATTAATTCACTGAATGGGAAGGCTGTTTTAAACCAAAACAAGAAGCCCTTGGAAGTATTTATCAGGATCATTTTTATGCTACAAAGATACCATAAGCGATTTTTAATAGTGCAATTTTGATCAACAACAAACAGAATAGAAAAGTCATAAATTCTGAAAAATATTTATGAAAAATTATAATTGTGCTGTGGATAAATCCTATAGAAACTATGATGAAAAAAAATTATTGTTTTTGCATGTGCATAAAAAAAATTAAGGATTCAGCTGATTTACCTGACAATATGTTCAAGCAACACACACATAAGTAAGCAAATAAGCAAACCCACACATTTACTCACATTTCGTCCTTATTAGATTTCTTTAGAGGAGAGGAGGAAGCTACTGCTCTGTAAATATTTTTTTATGTATGTCCCTAGGATGCTTGAACATTTCCTCAGGTAAGCTACATGAACCTTCCTTGATAACTAACTTTTTTTCTGTTATTAAAAAGATCACCCCACTGGATTTGGTCTACTGACCGTTGGAGGAGGAGCTCGACGAAGCGACAGTGGCCTTTGTCGGCGGCGATGGTGAGGGCCGTGTCCCGGGAGCTGGGGACGGGCGGGGCGTTGACGTCCGCCCCCTTGTCCAGCAGCACCCGGCCCACCTCCACGTAGCCCCCGCTGGCCGCCTCCATCAGTGGGGTCAGCCCCGTCTGCAACAGAAATCTTAATATTAGGATGGTCGGGGCCCGAAATTTGGGGAACATTTTCGGAAGCAAAATTGTCCTGATCATCAGACAGGAGTTTTTTTAGTCGGGAATTCATCGGGACACAAACTGGGGAACAATAGATGTTTACTGCCCTTCTAACGAGGAAAACATGGCACAAAAACCACATTTCGGAGACGATCTATTGTCAGTTTGTCTATTGTTCCGGCAGTAATTTATTTAAGAGGGGTGTTTTTGCTTCTAGTACCAATTGCTACTTTCTGAACCAAATGTCATAGAAAACTAAGAGATGGCTCGTTTCATTACATTCGTTGGCTAATTCTTACAAATTAAACAAAGCGTTATCCAAAGTTGTGTGACTTTTTAATCAAAAGCAAAGTGGAAAAGTATTGTTAATTAAATCATTCTTAAATACAATTACTGTTTTCTAATGTTAAAAACATCTTATTAAAATTTATATAGTTTTTAATTAAAAAATTAAAGTCCCATTAAATATATTTTTACAATTAAAAATACATTTATTAAATTGTGAGGTTCATAACTTTAAATTTTCATTGTGTTTTATTGATTTTTCATCATACACTACTCCTTATTTTTTCTGATATAGCAAAAATAGTTAAATGAATGCATATAAATAACAATACAAATATTTAGGTCTAATAATTTATATTTTCAATGTTCAATTTCTATGATAATCTCTAAGTAAGAAACTGTCTCAGTCAAATAGGAAAAACATTTCTTACGGTTACAAATGGCATTGGTTTGTTAAACAACTCCATTCCTTAGTGTTAATATTTACCGGTATTCTAATTTCAATTTGTTGTTTTTTGTTCTTTTTTATTTGAGCAGGCGGGGGGCGTCAATAAATAGGAATTATGCCTATATATGTGATAAAGTTTTGTTTTCTTTACTATTTTTTTATTGTTTTAATCTATATTTTTTATGTACGACATAATTTTTATTTCCATTCTTTGTACCAAACGTTTAGTATTTCATTCAACAAAACTTGTATAAAATTTGTAATGGACATTTTTTTTTATATGTATATTGTTTAGTGATTTGATTACAAATTTAATGTGATAAAATTTCTTTGGTAACAAGAATATTTATGTTTTTTCCCTGATCTCATTGTATGCTATAAATATAAAAACTATATATTTTAAATCTTTTCAACAAAACGACGTTCATTGTAACTTATAGAAAAACAAGTGGAACAATTTGGAAACAGAACCCGTTTATATTTAAACATAAATTTGTCTTTATACAACAGTCAGATAAAAATATAAAAAAATATTTCCTGATAGCTGTGAGCTGAGCAATCCCGTCCCGAATATGAACGGAATATAAAAGTTCCTGTCCTGTTTCGTCCCAAAACAAAAAAAAAGCTTTCCCCTCCATACCTAGTTAAAATAGTAAAATTTTAAAGATTTTTTGGTAACATTCAAATTAATGTTTTAATAGTTGACAGCACACTGTGGCAGTTAGGTTAAGTAATATATTGGTCAATTTACCTCAAAGAGTTTCCCTAATTCAATCTTATGTCGATAAAACATAATTCCTGCTGTCTGGGCAGCTATAAGTAGACCAAGGTCAAGGAGCATCCTTTAGCCACTCTGTAGTCACAGTTGATTTACCAAGTGTTCAGGTAAGCCACCGACTCGCCCAAACACTTATTTAAAGTTATTTAGTTGTTGTTATTCCTGTACCTTTGCTCGGTGTTCGACGTTGGCCTTGCGGTCGAGCAGGAGGCTGACGACCTCGTGGCGACCTTGGAAGCACGCGAGCGTCAGCGCCGTGTTGCGGTTGGTCTCGATTTGTGCGTTGATGTCACTGCCCATGTCCAGTAGCAGCTTGACAGCCGCTGTGTACAACAGAAACACAGTTAAAACTTGGTCCACTCAAGATTAACGGCATATTATGGCGAGGAAGACAGTAAGTACAAATGGACATGTTGGCTTTGTTAACGAATTTAAAATATTTGCACATTTGACGATGTGACGTTAATCTTTAAACAACTGCCATTCCCAACCTGGCCACTCTTTTTCAGCAAGGGTTCTGGCTGTATGCCACCAATTACAAAATTTGTAAAATAAGTATTAAAAAATGGAATTGTTTTTCAGGCCTGAAAATGAGTTTAATTTGTTATTTCAAATTACTTGGTGATACTGAAGAACAATCTTGAAGGAAAAATTAAGATGTAGTATTGCAATGTCAAAATTATGACATATTAGTCGCCAGGTAATAAGTTAGTGGTATAGAGAACCAGGTGTCCCAAAAATAATTTCCCGTTACTTTTATCTCTTATCAGCTGCAGATAACAACATTACGTTCCAAAGAAGTCTTAGTGGCCAAGAGAGAAAAACTGAGTCAACATTTTTAATCGCTTTCCTAGGAAGGAAATTGAGATCAACATCATTAAATTCACAGTCTAACCTACGCAGTTAGGACACTCCAATTGAAACTAATAGTATATTTCGTCACAAGGGCCGAAAGTGGCGTTTTGCCGGCCCCGAGATCGTGTTTCAAGTTCGAGACGAAGTCGAGAACTTGAAACGATCGAGGGTTGGCAAAACGCTTTCGGCCCGAGTTACGAACGATATTTTTCATCACACTACACAATGCAATAAATATTATACTAATGAAAAAATATTTTATTCAGAGTCAAACAACTAAGCCAAGCATAACTACTAACCTAATCTAGCGGGATGCAATGTGTTTCCGGTTGCTAGGCAACCAATTCATTTCATTGTTGCAGTCACATGTTTTTGTGATACAACGTGTTGTGAATGTTTTTATGTAAGGTCTAGGCCAGCTGATTTTGCAGGCCTAGGCCGGAAAATTTTGCCGGCCTAGGCCGGCAAAACAGGTGTTTCGACGGTACAAACGAGGGTCGAAAACAGGTGATATCGATGTAGTGTGATGAAAATATATTAATGTGTCCCTCAAGTTGTTTAGTGCTCCCAAACCAATTATGTTTTTCTAAAATCTGATAGATTAGCGACTTAAGTGGATGGAATAGAAACAATTGGATTCTATTGGTGTCGTTATTGGCTGTGTAGAAATAACTACGAACACCAATCTCAACGTGTACATGTGAACCCTCACTACGGCTCCTGCTACTGGAGTGTCAGTACGGAATGCCAGGTTGCAACGGGGGACGCCAGAAGTGACTGAGTGTATGACTGTGGTTCAGTTGGAAGATATTTTATTCAGCAGATATCGCGTACCGGTGTGTCCGTTCATGGCGGCCAGCATGAGCGGGCTGATGCCCAGCTTGCTGCCGGTGCGGGAGTTGATCTCGGCGCCGTGCTGTAGCAGCAGCTTGATGATGTTGACATAGCCGCCGGACGCGGCCAGGCTCAGCGGTGTGTAGTCGCTCACGTTGCGGTGCTCCTTGTTGGCGCCGCGCTGCAGCAGCAGGTCCACCACCTGCACAACATAACAACCACAACTCAGACCGACCATCTCACATTTGACAATGTGCCAGTTTCATTTACTGTATACCCACAACAAAGTATACCCATAAACAAAACAAACTCGAAAATAGTATAGTCAAAATAAATACTAAAATATTAAATTTAAGGTGGTTATAACTTATTTTGAACCGAGCAGTATATTTGCACACATCTACACAATATATATCACAATATTTGCTCAGATAGATCTAGTATATGATCTCAAAATATATAGTTTACAGTCAATCAATGAAATGTTACATAACATATAAATCATACAATAACAATTTTTGTATATTTCTATGTTTGCAGTAAGTAAAAGATATCAACCTTTTGAAACCCAAGTGTTAATTTCCAGATCAAAATCCAGAAATTGGCTGCAGTAGGGCAGTTAATCCTACAAGCGATTAAAGCAAGTACCATACAGTAGAAGTCCGATCGTCCAAAATCCGGTTATCCAAGCCGCAAAGTTAACCAAGGCAAATATTGAAATTAAAAAATTTAATATTTTTACAAAGACGTGAAAAATTTATACAATAAGAGTGCAGAAATTAAATTAATAAACAATACTGATAAATGAAACCCAATTTTGCTTGCAGTCAATGGGTTTTCTGAGAGTGTTTTCATGCCAGTCGATTCCTTGCTTTCATATCAGTTTATCTGCGTCGGGAGCACGGTCATAGCTGGTGTATGAGCACTGAGCACTATATTTCAGCATCAGTGCAGTGTTTACGTCTCTAAGATGAGTTGCAGATGTTAAAGACTTGTAATATCTTGGGTATGTGATCCAAAGCAAGAATTTAATCAAATTAAAAGGTTGAATAGGAGGGAGAGTATTCAAAAAGGTTATAAACAAGTTGGAAGTTGAGAAACGAAGAAAGTACAAAGCAGAGGCCCATTGAAGACTGTAAAATAATGGTCGGTAATAGTTATACCTACAAAAGGGTTGCATTTTATCGTTTTACTGCATTACTTTTACTGCATAGTACAGTGACTATTATTTGTATTAGTTTTAACATGTTTTATGCTCAATTTTCAAAGAACTTCAAACCCTTTGTATTATCAGAGTATTATGTTTTTTGAGGTAGTCCCCATTTAGCTCGGACAAACGGACTTATACTGTATGGTTAAGAGTGTTTTGTACGGTAATATCAGTTAACGCATCGCTGTTGCTGACCTCGTATCGGCCGCCAGAGCACGCCAGGGAGAGCGGGGTGTCCTTGGTCCGCTCCGACTGGGCCTCCATGTCCGCTGCATGGTTCATCAGGATCTCCACCACCTTCTCGTGACCGGCCGTCGCCGCCAGGATCAGTGGTGTGAAGCCCTTCTTGTCCCTGTGTTCTGAAACACGCATCACCAACACACGTCACAACCACTGCTTTGCAAACTAAATACCAAAGTTATTAGGTAATCTAAATTGCTAATAGAACAGTTTTTTTGTTAAAAGACCCATAAGAAATCATGGCAAAATTACATGTATATGCCACAGAGAATTGAGTGGTAGTACCAGGTATACCATACTTAAGTAAACTCTTTTAGGGAAAGCGGTCCAAACCAGGAAATTGAACTTATCACCTCTTGAACCGTAGTCCAAGACTCTAACCGTTAAGGAAGCCATATGACTTAAAGTACCATACGAAAAAAAACAAATAAATAAATAATAAAATCTTAACAATTTCCATATTTTTTTACTAAGGGATGCAGGTATAAAAAATACAATAACTGGAAAAAATTACTATGTAAACTTCAAAAATGTTGGCACCAAACAAACATATGATAGCCTATTTAAAATTATCTTTCTTCATGTAAGATAATCTGGATTTAAATTTTCTATCCCCTTAACGTTTCTTTTATTCACCCTTATCTTTAAAAAAATTCCCATATTATCTGAATCCAAAATTGAAATTTATTTATTTACTTTATTACATATTTGTGACATTGCCAAGTTTAGCATAAAATTTATCAGCAAGGTAAAATGGTATTCTGATCAGTAGTTCTGCTCAGTACTAAAATAGTATTTTGATGGTTTAGAAGATGCTTTCCATGATTTTTCCTGACATTACCTGATTGTTCCTAGCAACATTGTACATACCGATTGTGGCGCCCCGAGAGAGCAGCAGCTCGACGAGCTCTTCGTGGCCGCCTGCACAGGCCAGCGTGAGAGCCGTGTCGTGGTTGCTGTCCGTCTCCGAGTCCACATCCATGCAAGAGAACGGAGGCGTGGCCGGGTACTGACCGTCCGTGACGGGGAAAGCGGCTGCAACATCACACACAACACTCACTATCTCACGTCAAAAGAAAACAGTTACCCAATGCGCTATTTTGATTATTTATTTGTAAAATGGTGATTATTTGACAAATCCTTGTTTATTGTCAATTTACTACAAATGTGAGAAAAAACCAAATTATATTTTTGAAACCTGTAGTTCCTATTTAACTATTTATAGACTAGGACAATGTTATTTCCCTTACAAGATCTTCACCATCTCAATATTCATCACTACAAAACTCTAAGGTTAACTTAATCTATATTTAAAATTCACCTTCCCTTAAATTATAAACTACGCATTAATTTAATTAATTTTTAGTTTTTTTAAGAAACAGTAAAATCTTGCAAAAGTGTGTTTTAAAGAGTTACCAAGATTTATATTGGATTCGTAGTTTAGTTGCAAGCCTTCAACAGTGCTTTGGAAATCATGTACATCATCTCTCGAGATGTAGAATTCATTAATGTCATCAAGTCCTTGGCCTATAGCCAATTATTGTGTTTTCTTCTTTTTTAAAGTTTGTGTTTGTGTTAGTTACTCACGAGAGGTGTTGTTGTCCAGCTGGAAGTGCGGCGGGCTGGCGGTCTGTGTGTTGGCCGCTTGTATTCGCTGCTGCAGCTGGAACCTCGTCTGCTTCTTGGCCTTGACGCTGGCAGGTGCGGGTGAGGGTGCGGGCGCGGGTGACGGTTTCTTGGGGTCGGGTGTGGTCTGGGTGGCGGCCACGGCCACCCCCGCCGGCTCCACGCCCCCAGCCCCCGCCACCAGCGGTGTGCTCGGCAGCAACGGGAACGGCAGTGAGGTGGATGCCGGAGACACACCTTGCCTCGCCTTCATCTCGCTCAGCTGCTGCAGGTCCTGCCGAGTCACCTGGTATTGCACTTGGAAACTGTTGGGCCCACCCTGCACCTGCGACAACAGTACATATTTCAGTCTAAGACCACTGTATCAAAGCCATATTTTAGTTGTAAATAGCCAGTCGCTCTAAGAGGAATAGTATGGGCTTCCATTGACTGGACAGTGCAGAAAATTTAACATTTGACTTTTAAGGGCAGAAAATTCAATAATTATCTCCATTAATTAGTTACTAAAATATAGATAAATAGGACAGAGAAATCAAGAATTGTTAAACCAACTAATCCTACAAACAATTAATTACAATTTAATTTTTAAAACAGAATAAGATTTGATTTGAATATTTTTATAATAAAATACACTGAGCGGCAATTCTACCAACAAACTACGAAATATTGAAAAAAATCAAAGTTTAACATATCTATAAAAAGTTAGCAAATAGGTAATGTTCAAAACAAGAATTATATACGGTAACTAATTGATTAGGTACTACTATTGGATGTTTTATAAAGGAATGATTTGAGGAATTTTATTCTTTGTAAAAAAAGTTCTATAAGAAAATAGAATAAAGACACTGCTCAACTGCAACAATTATTTGTAAAAGAAATAGATAAATGACGACTTGGATTTTTGGCCGTAATGTTCAACAGCACATGGTCAACACTGACCTGTACGGGACCGGTGGGCGAGGGCATGTAGTACTCGACCTGGTCCTGGTCCGAGTTGAGCACCTGCAGCCGGGACTTGGTGAGCATCTCGATAGCGGCCTCGGCGCCGCGCGCGTACTCCACCTCGCCTGCTGCGTACGCCGCCGCCGCCAATTCCCGCATCCGCATCCCCTCCACGCCGGCTACGCACAAACACACGACATTGAAATACCACCCATTATCTGTAACTCTTACACCTGTTATTTACAGCAATTCAAGAGTGGTTATTTTGTTGTAGAAGTTCGAAAATATCAAAGAAATTTTGTTTGGATATTATAACAAGAATAAAACAACATGCAGTCAACTATTGCTCACTTAAAATTCACAGGAGAAGGGCTTTTCTTCAAAATTTAGTTAGATATATACAGATAAAATTAGTGGAGGTAAATGTTGATTTTTAAATTTGACTTATTTGACTGAATTTCAAGTTGTAGAAGTAATTTTTGTATCTCTTCGGATTAAAGAGGTAAAATATTAATATAAAATTAATTTAAGTATAATTTTTTTTTTACTTTGAAAGGTTTTACAAAGGGGATTGAAATTTAAATTAATTTGAGATGCTGAATACTTAAAGTTATTATGGTTTGCGTTAGCGAGACTCGAAAGATTATACCACATTTTAGGATCACCTTTCTTACACTAGCCGTCACGAGAGAAGTCCGTTGAGGGCGGGGCTTAGCGGTCACGTGATTTTGAACCAACGAATGAGATTTATGCGATGTTGCCGTACTTATCCTCGCATATTCACGTTAATTACGAGAAAATCAAAAGAGTATTGGGTGCTTCGGCTGTGTTCGGCAACACTCGGGTTAACCCGCTGTTTTAATCGTGATTCAATCAGCTGGCAATGGAAATTACAGCTATTCTGGCGAACTGATTCATTTGAATCGTTCGTTTTTATGAATAGAATTTTGAACCTATCCATTTTGTCCGTATGATACAGTTGTTTTTCCACACTCGTCTAAATGTGATAAAATCGGATTTCATTGATTATTTGACATTAATATTCTGGGACGTAGGCCTACTTTTGGGTTACGTGAATATTTAATTAATTAATTTTAAGTTTGTACGTCACAGTTAAAAAAAATTAAGTCACCAGGATTTACTGTTTGAAAGCATCGTTAATTACAGGGTTCGTGCGACGTACATGACTAATTGACTAAAATGATTGACTAAATAATTGACTAAATGACTAATTTTAATGTCCTTTTCATTATGACAATTGAATTACGAATGCCGAATTATACTTTTTGTACGTTGATTTCTCACCCATGTGATGGTCTGATTAAATAATTAAGCCGTGGATATGAAAGCTAATAAATTTAGTTACGGTATATTGTTTCTTCACCCAGGTAATTTAAGTTAGTTGATTGATAAATTTAATAGTCGAAGTAGAATAAAGTAGATTTATAAAACCTTTATTAATAAATCGTAGTTATAATAAATAGTAATAGTTTCTTCAATCAAGGTAAGACTACGTCGAATGACTAACCACCTCCGTCGGAGTCACTTCCACTCGGCTTGTATCCCTACCTAGTCGCCTTCCCTCCTTCACGTGACTCGTCCTCCCACTACTCTAAAGTCTAAACCCTCCGCTGTTCAAATGTGGTTGTTTCAATTCTTTCACTGTATAGGCCTACGTCAGACATCATTGTTCCATTTTGTGAACCGATTGCGTTCATACTATAATAACCAAGCGCAGTAGCGGATCTAAGGGGGGCGGAAGGGGGCTATAGCCTCCCCCCTTGGGGGCCAAGGTGGGGCGCCGCGCCGGTCCGGTGTCCTATTTGCCACAAACACTGTTGTTAAGCGAAGTGTAAAGCATTACAACGTTGCAAAAGACAAATTGATTGCACAAAGAATTTCCGTTACATCCGTTTCTTTTAATACAAATGTGAGCAATTTATTTAAAGTAAACCTTTACGATTTAGTCTTAATTTTAAAGCAATCAGCTGTTTTACATAATTAAGCAACTTTCTTTCCATAAATGACAATACATCATAATAATAGTAAACCTTTTTAAGGTACTGGCCATAATAAACCAGATCCTTCATGAGCTTTTGCTCATCCACTGTATTTAGACAAAATACCTCGTGTGTTTACAATCAGCTGATTGAAAGCGTGTAAAATAAATAAATTGTAAAGGTTTAAAAATGTCGATATTTTTAATTTAAGGAAGTAAGATAACGTTTAAGTAAATAAAATCTGTTAATATACCAAGGTTTACGTTTTATTTGGTACAAACTGCGTGTAAATTGGTCCAGTGGAAGTCTCAGACGAACTGTTTAAAGGATTGGAAATGTTGGCTTTTTCCCCATGTTAAATCTCCATAAGAAAAGTTAATTTTTCATTTTTGACCGATTTAACGTAAATATTTTTGAAATACGAATAAAACCTACTAATATAGAACCGAAAACGTTTATTTTGATACGAATCGCCTCTATGAATCATTCATGGAGCCGATTAGTCCCGAACGTACCCGAACACTGCCAAAGCACCGCCAGTCCCAATACTCTTTTGATTTTAACTCAACAATTGCATAAATCACCTGTTTTCAGAATTAAACTTCCAAATGTAAACAATATATGTAAACAGTCCAAAATACAATCTCTTTTGAAACCCTTATTTTTTTGTTAAGAATAAGTGTTGAATTTTAAGTAGGCTATTCGTTTCTTAACAGTGTAATTTTTAAAGTAATTTGTTTCAATATGGATAAAAAAACACTTCCCGCACTACCTGCTAATAAAAAAAGGGAAAACAGTGAACAGTTACGCTTGATGTCAATGCTTTAAACTCAGCGAGATGGGTCGATATTTTCGCATTCCAACGTCAGCCAAAAGATTATGGAGGATGAGGGCAACTGGGATTGTTTATCACAGTTCTTACGTGGCATTCATTTTGAAAAAAAAACCGATCTGGACCGCCAAGTGGCCCAGATCCCTTGACCTCGAAAGGCTGGATAAGGAGCGAGCCCCACGAGCGTAAACCTAACATAGGTTTAGCAAAACTTAATGTGATAAACAATTCCACGTTAGAATCCTAAAGAGTAGAGGAGGTTTTTTTTAGTGGGTAACCTCGTTTTCTAGGGGAGTCCCACACTACAAGCTGGCTACCTGTGTGCGTAATTATAATTTTTCTTGCCTTTCCCTAAAAAAAGTACCATTATGTTGACATGACAAGTATTGTATTTTTACAATATAACCCAGGAAATGTTAATTGAGAAATTGCTCATTTTGTTGTCTTGTCAGTTTCCATATTATATAAAGTCTCCCTGTATATTATATACATATTGCATACAGTATCCACAATAGCGCTATTGACTCATTTTATGTACGATTTTAAAAAATATTCCAAGATTTTTTACAGGTGTTGATAGATTAGAATATAGTCTTTTGATTTTATACACAAGCTATTCTTCAATATCAGTTTTTAACTTGTACTTTTGGAAATGTATGATTATGTAAAAACATAAACACATGAACTATGAGCCTTTCCCGTTTTCAATGTACAACAGGCTACATGTTTAAAATACGGGACGTACATATTAGAGACAGTTTTAAAATCAGGTGATCGCTCCAATGAATTTCGTTTATTGTGATAACCGGCGTTCAATGTGGCAACACTGCGCTTAATTCCTATTGGTCACAGCTCAACGGACTTCTTTCGTGACGGCTAGTATAAAACTTAATTGAAAGTTGATTGGGGCATTTAGTATGCAATATTGTATGACCAGAAGTAAATTCATTCTCATTATAAGTAACTCCCAAAAATTGACTATTTTAATAAAGTCCCACCTCATATTCATTTTATTAACTATATCTGGATGAATCCCAAAATTTAGGAATGTTACATCCTCCGCTAATTATCGAATTAAGTTTAATTTTAAATAGAGGTGTGCGGATAGTGAAATTTGACTTCGGATCGGATAGTCTAGTTTCGGATCGGATTCGGATCGGATAGTAGGGGGTTCGGATCGGATTTTATTCGGATTCGGATACTCGCGCGGACAGAGTGAACTGTTATATTACTCAGAATTAAAATACAATTAATTAACAGTAAAATTTTAGCACTTTATTCCTAGGAATGCATGAAAAATGTTAATTTTATTTTTGTTTAATATAGAAATGTAGGCATATATTGATTTTTTTGTTAAGTATTTGTTCAAAACTAGAATTATAATTTACATTTTGGACAAATACTTTACAATGATGAATAAAGAATTTTAGTGTGTTTTTAATGTGCATGTTTGATGTTGTCCTTGAGTTATTATGTTAAGTATGATACCATTTCATATTTGTATGATTTTGTGTATTATAGGCCTATTATAATATATTTTGGCCTATATAATATAGTTTAATATATTCTACTAACTACAGTAGGTCTCATCCAAAATAAATTCACTACAAGGCTATCAGTATCAAACTAAGTTTCAACATAAGGTAGGCCTATTGTTTAGCTCTAAAGTCGGTCAATCAATAGGCTACATTTGTAACTATTTGTTTATGGTGAGAAAATCTTTTTCGAAATTTATTTACAAATTTGCTTATATAACCTAGATAAAATTTTCTCTCTCAGAATTAGGTCATTTTCAGGCTCATTTTTGGTTTGAATACATTGATAGTAATATTTTGAGTAATAACTTAGAGTTATGACAAAATAAGGTCTATTTCATTCATTAGGCCTAGGCTATATGCAAGTTTTGATATCTTTGAGTCACTGTGATGACATTACTGCTTAACAGTAAGTTTAGCCTAGGCCTACACCTTCATGTAGGCTACAGTCTTGTTTGATGTTTAAAAGTAGATTGCTAAGCTTACTTAGGTTCAATAATGCAGTAACATGTAATACTTTTAACAATTTAGATTTTAAACTTACATCCCAATTTGTTTTAGGCCTATTACAATGAGCTTAGTTAAAATAAAAACTTTCCTATCTCAAAGAATGTATGAAGTGGAAGCTAGTCACAAGTCTCAATTTCAGTAATAATAAAACTACATTATTTTATTTTTCTACAAAGAACATTTTATTATGTCTTAGTTACCCTACCCTTAGGCCTACCTTTAGAACCAGCTTGCACAATTAGCATTCCGCCTGTTCTTGGTTTTTCTCAAAAGATTTCCGAATCAAACTCTTTTTCCTTCTTGGCTCCATAACTGAGTAGTTAACAACTAGCCTATCCGATTCTAGAAAATTAAGTTGATCACATTAAAAGTTCGTAACTTCAATTCAAATTTTATCTCGTACGCTGTCGGCTGTAGCAGTATTCCCAGACTTCAAAACATCGTACCACACGATGATAAATTATTATTGCACGCCACAAAAATGTCGTGTCTATCAATGTAATTAGTGATTGATGTCGGGAATTATTTGATTTTGTAATATTTTAGGTACGCAAAATCGATCATTTTCCAAAACTATCATTAATTATCTTGAAAAATTACGACAAATCTTTGGAAGGAATCAGTGTGACGTCGGAGAATGAGTACAATAACAAATTATTATTGTGTACTTGGAAACACTGTCGTCTACTGCGCAGGACAACAGACTCAAATAACCACAGACTAAATCGTAACACGCTCAATTCTGGTGTTCCCCATACCAGTTAATTCCAAATCGGTGGCTGTGGAGTGCTAGCGAGGGTTCACTAGCGCTCGTTGTGGTTGGAATCGGAACCTAACTCTACAGCCAATCACGACCACTGTTAGAATGGGTTGTTTACTCCATCCGCTTGAGTCGCTAATTATCAGATTTGTTTTGACAACCATTGCCTTGAGTGCGCTATATCTCGGGGACACCCTAATGCCTGGAGTGTCAATACTAGTGTTGACTGACTGTCTTCAATTTTCAAGTTTTCGAGAGAGATGATAATAATTTATTCATTGGGTCGTGTTTTAATCCAACATTGTATTCATACCTAGAACGAACGCGATTGTCAGTATGATTCCAAATGTAGTTTTTGGGGGGGTTTAAAGGTTTTTATGCTCATATACACTATCTATCCGAAAAAATCGGATATTTTTCGGATCCTATCCGATGCCTGTTGTACATTCGGATCGGATCGGATATCCGAATCCGATCCGGTTTTCCGGATATCCGCACACCTCTAATTTTAAACTTTTCTTTTATCTGACCGCTAAAAAAACTAAGGGGGTCCACTAAAACTAAATGCATTACAAAGTTAATTCCACTGAAAACTTTTAACAACAGAAGTGACTACTTACATGCAGTAACATCATCCAGACTGAAGGACTCGAGAGATTCCACAAGCACGTCGGTTTGGTCGGGTTTGTTCTCGTCTGAGGTGAGCAGATGACAGCTGCGTTGAGGCATCACGTCACACGTAGGGCAACACACTCCGTCCTGGCGACACACGGGTGGCCATCAATAAAAACACATCACACCCGACACACAAATCCAGCTATTCCAACAATAATGTTTGAAGTTAGTTGGCCAGACAAGAGACAAAATTTAAAAACTAGTAGACTTTATGTGGCAACACCCAATTCTGAGGTTCTATATAGGAACAAGAACTTATATTAACTGTTGTTGTTTTTATTTAACTATTCCATTGATCCCAATTCTGCGCCACTACAAAAAAGAAGAAGAGTTTCAATCTGACAGCAGCGGATTTATTTCTATCTTGGTTGTGGAACCTAGGCTCATTAAAACGAGTCATTTTCATTTAACATGCTGTTTTCTCAATAAAATGAGGTGTTTGAAACACATTAGTTAATTTTCCAACAGCAGACTCTACGTTTACTTTCCTAACAAAGTAAAACCAAAATAACAAAAATTACAGAGAAGAAAAGACCAGATGATACAGGCGTATAGTTGGGTGTCAAGACTACAACACCAGATTCAACATTTGCAGTCCCAAGATTTGCCGCAAGAGGGTAGCACCATCTTCAAAAGCTCCTCTCACTCCACCCTCCATAATCTGTGGCCCGCTTCACCAACATGCGACTGAAGTAGAAGAGAGAGAGATATCTCCCACTACAATCACGGCTGTTCCTGATGGTCTCTCAAGCTCAAACTGCACCGATGTACGGTAAAACCCCAAAAACTAAATTCTCGGTAATGTGACACCTCCGTGCACGCCTTCAGTGCTTGGCCGCCGACCATGTGACTTGCTAATGGTTATTCGTGTATTTTTATCGTAGAATATCATCGATATTACACAGATTACGGTGTATAGACGCCATTATGGCATTACAGCGGCCAATTTTTGCGCTATGAACATCGCTGACATATGATGTTGCAATGATCAAGAAATTTTTCAGGGCCATTTAACATTGCTAATGGCCACTTTTCCTGTGGTTTGATTGTTATCGAAAGCCAATAGCGCAATGTCTGATCAAGTAAACAGTGGGAGTAGTATCAACTCAGGGAAACATGACTCCCACCGAACCCAACAGAGCCTCAGTCCAGGTGAGACGACTGTGTAGTGAGTGTGAGCTGAGCGTGAGAGTGAGCCGTACCTGCTGCAGGGTTCGTATCTGCTTCTCCTGGTGCAGCAACTTGTGGTGGGCGAGGGGCTCGAGCTGCTGTATGTGCGCCATCAGCTGGTTGGTGTTGAACACATTCTTGGCCCCCACCACGCCCACCCGCTGCTGGTCCATCTGCTGCTGCTGCTGTAGGACCTGGCGACACAACAACCGCACGCCACTGTTAGTGTTAGTCGTAGTTTTCATTAAAAAAGGAAAAAGTTTGAGATTCATTTGTATTAAGTTTGTAATGTTATCAATATTGACAAGGAGCTAAGTCAACTTATTATTTTTAATACAATCAGTAGACAAGCGCTGGCCCCTTCATGGAAGAGTGCTGTTTTGAAAAATCGTTCAAACTAGCTTGAAAGCACAAAGTTCAAAATATTATATTTAGAATAGCTATTGAGTCATAAAACAAATTATAGATAGCAAATAAGCAGTGGTGTTAATTTTGGTAGATCACTATTTTTAATGATAATGGTTAACTTAAATCCACTAAAATTAATCATAAATTATCCAAATTAAATTCAACTTCTGATTCTAGAGCAGGTTGTCTACTGACAAGTAGATATAAAAATTAGTGACTTTTTGGTGACTTTTGGGGGTAGAAAACGTTAAAAATCAGTGACTTTTTTATGGTCTATTTAGAAAATTTTGGAGTGAAATTGTTAAAGTCGCAAAACTTTTCCTCACAATCCCATTATTTTCTCAATTTATAAAAAAAATCACTGACTTTTCTTGCATTTAAAGGAAAAATAAGTGGCTTTGGTGACTTCCGTGACCACTAAATGAAAGACATGACTACCAGAGACTTTTGGTGACTTCAGTGACCAGTAGACACCCTGTAGAGTTAACGTCTATGCAAATATCACCAACATAAACATCTTCGTTTGACAAGCTCAAAGTTTAACATTTTCTTTAACTTTGCACTGGAATTAAAAATAACCAATTAATAATTAATACTCAACAGTCTGACTCTTTATCTTCTGTCATTATTTCTCCTCAATAAAATAAAACACTTAGAACGCTGGCAGAACATGTATTCGAACCTACGACATCATTACCATGAAGTCCAAAGAGGTAACCACTAGGCTACCAGATTAATTGTTGTCTTTAACAATAGAATTGTGACCAACTTTATCCAAATATTCAAAACTCAGGACTGGTTTTCTGCTACAATAGTTTGGTTTATCGAGAGTTATTGAGAGTTTAACAAGGATCAGTTGAGTTGGCCTACCTGTTGTTGCAATTGCTCATTGATCTGTGCAAGGTGCTTGAGGTGCGCCGCCTGGTTCTGCTGCTGTAACGCCTGGTACGCCACCTGCTGCTGTTGCTGCTTGCGGAGATTCTTGCCCTCCTTCTTGGACACCGGCTTGGCCTTGGGCCGGTCACTGATGGCCGTCGTCTGTAAATAACACGTAAATAAAACCTTAAATATAAACCTAGAGCCACCATAAGAGTGTGAGAGAGGTGTATTTTACAATGAGTGAATCTGTTTCATTAGGTATAATCAACAATATTAAAAATTAATCATCGTACTTTTAGAGTAAAACAATTTGTTTTGTAAAAAAATTGCAACAACTTTTGTGTAATTTTGTGTAACTACAGACAGTCTCTTATATACTACAATTCTTGACTGCAATTTACTTTATTTTAGAAGTAGAATTGTTGTGTTAAGAGACTAAATCCAGGCAGTTTATTTGTTTTCTGAAATTAATGATTTAAAAGTTGATTTTTTCATTTGACTGTTTTTTATATCACTAAATTACCCTGTACGCAGATTGTACGTCGCTTGGCTATGGTTCTAACCTGTCCTGGACTACCGAGTAGCTTGTGTTTTAGTTAGTGAGTGTTGTTGGTTACCTGAGAGACGTCCGCGCTGGCGCTGATGGGAAGGTGGGGGGTGGCGGACGGCTGATGGGCCGCGTCAGACTTGAACACACTGTTGTGCAGTGGCAAGCTGTTGTTGCTTACTATGGCTGCACCTAACATCAAACCTGCGTTCACAAAAGGTAAACATTACCCTACACCTAGCCCCGGACCTGGATACCGTACCAAACACACGCACACACACCATGCCAAACGTCACACGTAACACTCACAACAACACAAACCCAAAAACACTTGTTAGGCCTAATAAAAAAATGTTCCATTTATATTTAGTCCATTTATAATTTTGGTAATGTTTATACAAAGAATTTTGCAGCAAGAACACAATTTAAGTTTTAAAATAATCCAACAAATTGTACAAATAAAAATACAATAAATAAGGAATAGCCTAGACACAAATTTGACTCACAGATCAGTTTCAGACAAGTCAGTTGACAAAAAAAGTTCAAATTTATTTACATCAAGAATTTATTGCTATGTAAATTTTTAATAAAATCAGTTTGGTTGTTGGTTATGCTCGTTATTGACAATACACAAACTGAAAATTTAGAAATGTTTGTTTATCAGTTTTTTATGAACAAAAATGCAACAAAACACAAAATAAATGACAAATTTGCTAGGTGTTAAAGGCAAAGCAAAATCCACCACATATTTAACCAAATACAATACCCATATTGAAGTGCTGTATTATAAATCACGAAGAATCAGAACATTTTGGTAGAGAAACTTATAACAGAATAGTATTTACTGTAAAGGAAATTCAAAGCCACAAATTAAACAAACTCATTATGATACAAGAATGAATTAAATTTATTTTCCATTTCAATAAAGATGTTCTCTCAATTTTGGAGTTTACAACTAATTTTTCTGGACTGATATGTTGTTCATTAATTAATGATTTAAATTAAATATCTTTCTGCATAATATAAAATGAGAACATGTGGTTTGTATATCCCGTAGCACTATTTGAGTTTACATAAATAGATTGTGTAACAATTGTGTAAGTTTAAAATAAAAAATTCAAGCTCAAAAGCACAAAAAATTATTGGGTAAGAAAAAACTGGTAATTATTTTTAACAGTTAAAATTGTTTTTATTAGGCCTATTTAAGAATTTTATCAGATGAAGCTAAACATGAAATATTTTATCTTCTGGTACTTTCAGGAGACACTGGGTTACACAATTGTTATTCTTGGCTCTTTAAAGTATAAGTAATGCAAAGTCCCCTGGCAAACTAATTATTTTCAGATCATTGGAGGGATACTATTTATGATGTTAGTTTTCAAGGAAAAGCTTTTGGGCTGATCAAGTGTACAAACAAGGAAAAGGGACTCAGCTCGCTTACCTGATAAAATTATGTTCAATCAGCTTTTAGACACATATACAGTAGAGGATAGATTATCCAAACTGATGGGGGATGGGGGTGGTTCGCATAATCAAACACAAATATAATTCATAACCACTTACCAGTTCACTGACTGTAAAAAAAAAGAATACTTCTAAATAATTTATAAGTTTGAATAAAAAAAGAAATTGAAACAAAAAATAGTAGCCTAAAATGTTTTTAAAATTTATAGACACTTGTGCTATGTTTGCCAATTTACTAAAGGGGGTTTTTTTTAATTCGATACACTGAATTAATAAGCTGTTTAGGGGTTCGCATAATTGACTCTACTGTGCAAGAAAAGCACATTTTCACTAACATTTTATCCCAAGGTGGACATCTTCAGAGGAAATAAAATTGTGTAATTGAAATTTCAGTTACAAATTCAAACTGTCCCTCAGTTTGAACAGTCAACCGTTTCTCAGTCAGGAACAGTTTGTATTTGCAACCGAAAACTCAATCACTTCCCTTTTTCCTCTCCTCTGAAGAAGTCCCCCATAGTGACTAACTATTGACAGTGAGTATTACTCATATGTGTCTTTAAGCTGGTTTAACATAATTTTATGCGGTTACCTAGTTGAATCTTTATTTTTCTTATTTTTTTGTAAACCTCTTTGTGACGACACCGGTGATGGTGGTACCTGCGTGACACTGACCTTCCAGGTACTCCATGGACTGGAAGGAGGGGCTAGGCACGAGGGTGCTGGACGACACGGCCACAGACTCCAGCAGCTGACAGCCGACCGCCTGCTCCTTCAACTCCTGTTCCACCCTCTGCAACACAACCGACAAACTTGGAGTGGAGATCACGAAATGAGGTAGATAGGGAAATGTTGAGATGGATGCCTAATAGATTGTAGGGAAGAAAAGTTTCAAAATTTAAACTGAATTTGTATGTTAGTTTTTTAATTTTCTAAGCTTGGTTAAGGCCTAGATTACATATGATGTAACTATTACATTTAAATTCAGTGAAACCTGACTAAGTCTACTTAATATGGTCTTAGGCAACATAAAGTTTAGTGAAAATAGAATTTTCCCGAGCCAATGCTCCTGCCATTTACTTGACTAGACCGTGTAAAACCAACAATCAACAAAGATCGGACATAGCTGATACTAATGTCATCACTTAAAATGGCCGAAAATACTTATTGATGAATGTATTATCATCTATCAACGACAGTCGTATCGCAAAAAAGCAGCCACAGTAGCGACGGAATTGCATCTAATGATGTAAATCTGTGTACTATCTACGATTGGAAGTATTGAGTTATCCTGAGTTGAGTTTGTGAAATTTTACTGTAGGCAAATTTGCTTGATTTTGTCTTTTTAAGACCAGTAATAATGATATAGATCAGTAAATAGCAAAAGCAATACCGCCACAAAATGTGGGAGGATACCAAAATTTCTGCACCAACAAAAACAAAAATCCAATACCCCGGATTTCTAATATTTACATCGGCCCGTCAGGTGTCTTTAACTGACCTGGAACTCCTCGACGAGCTGCTGCTTGTGGAATATTTGCTGGTCCATGGCGGAGGCGGAGGCGGGGACGGGCTCGGTGCTGCCCTTGTCCAGGATGTTGGGGTCCTCCTTCGGCCCCTCGCCTGCTGGTGCGTTGCGCACCTACACCACACAACACACATCAGTCATGCATCTTACAACAATCTGCAGTTCACTAATAAAATATTGTGAACTCTCAAGAAGGAAAATCACTATTTTGTTTGAACAACAGTTGAGCAATTAAACAAAAAAAATTGTAGGATTAAAGAGTTTAAACTTACAAAAAGAAGTTGTATACTACCTAATGTTTGAATATTCAGATAAAAATTCATAATTTTTTTAAAAATAAGACTTTACTTTATATTTGATTAAAGATATAATTTTTTAGACTATGGTATTACAGAAGGGTACTTAAAATTCTTAAGACAATTCAATATTATTTAATTTTATAACAGTTCTTAAGTAGGAAATACAAATTGGTTAAGATAACTCTACTGTCTATATTTTAACATTTTACAAGCTATCATAAATCTTGAATGAATAAAGTTTTTTTTTTCCTTGCAGTCGATTAATTTATTTGTAGACATAGACATAGACATAGACATTCTTTATTTGCACATAACATTCTTTACATGTGTATACATACAGAATAGGTGCATCGTCAAAAATAAATAAAACTAAAAAGTTTCTAAACTTATGCAACACTACTTTTTTGTACATTTAAAAAAATTAAAAAAATAACTAATTAAACCAAAGGATTGTCATAAAATTCCTGCAATGAATAAAAAGCTCTGTTGGTAAGTTCATTCTTTAAAGTATCTCTAAAATGGTTATTGTTCATGGATTTAAAATTTAGTGGCAATTCATTATACATTTTTAAACCAGCGTAGAGAGGACTTTTTTCGAAAAGAGTCAATCTATGCTTTGGAAGTCTGAATATGGTGTCATTTCTAGTACTATAACTATGTTGAAATTTAACCGAGTCAGGCAAAGACATTTTTGTCTGGTGAATATAGGTTAATGTTTCGTAGACATATAATCCGGTGAGTGTTAGAATTCTTAAATTTTTAAAATAGTCTCTACAGGAACTTCTTGGATGAGAATTTGTCATAGTTCTAATTATTCTTTTTTGTAATTGGAATATAGTTTTGACGCCCGAGGCTTGTCCCCAAAGAACCAAGCCATATCTTAAAACAGATTCAACATATGCATGATAGACTACTTTCATAGTCTCCATCGGGACACAGTCCCTTAAGTGGAGGAATACAAAAGACATGGATCTAATTTTTTTCTTAATAGACTCCACATGAACTTTCCAGGTTATATTTTCATCAATATGTACACCTAAGAATTTTTGTGATTGAACCAAATTTGGAAAATCATTTACTTTATTTTGATTTCGTGCTGAAAATTTGATCAGTTGTGTTTTGTCTAGATTAAGTTTCAAACCATTATTTTCAAACCAACTATTTAATTCCTGAATTGTATTTATAAGAGATGTAGACAGTTGTAAAGAATCTTTACTTTTGACAATAGCAGAAGTATCATCGGCAAATAAAATTAAATCTTTATTTATAGCTTTAGGAAGATCATTTATATAGATTAAAAAGAAAAGTGGGCCTAAAACTGACCCTTGGGGAACACCAACTGACACATCTTTCCATTCTGAGGAGTGTCTAATTCCTTCAACTGAGACTATAGTTCTCTGTTTCCTTCTTGAGAGGTACGATTTTATTGATTTTATCAAAGAAAGGCAGCTTCCATCAATTCCATAATCAGTTAGTTTCAGTAAAAGTACCGCATGATCCACACAATCGAAGGCCTTGGATAAGTCACAGAACACTGTAATTGTGCATTTTAAAAATTCGATTGCCTTTAATGTAATTGGAAACATCGTATGGAATTGTTTCACAGTTTTAAAGTAGTAAAAATCCAAGTACAAATGTTCAACCACAGAAGTTGAACGTTATTTTGCATTCACGGTGGCAGTGGATTACCTGTTGGACTTCTGGCGAGGTGAGGCTGTTGTCAGCGAGGGCGGTGGAGAGGCGGTTCTTGCGCAACAAAGACTTCTGCGGTGGGTTGTGCTTGGGCTCGGCCAGGCGGGGGGCGATGGCGGCCGGTTTGGCAGTGAAGGGGCCGTCGTCCGGGGGTAGCCCCGCCACGCGCACCGCCTCGGGCACCTCGTGCAGCCCGGCGGGGGGGTGGGGCGGCGACATCATGATGGAGTGCGGGTAGTCCAGCAGCAGCTGCACTACGGTCGTGTGGCCACCCTTCGCCGCCTCTATCAGCATCGTTGAGTTGTCCTGCACAAAGCGTCGTTTAACAACTCAAGTGTTCTTAGCCAAAATTTTTTTTGTTTTATTAATTTAGAGCAAAAAGGTTATATATTGTTATTCCATCCGAAGTTGGATGAATGAAGTGAACTTTATTATTCTAAATCTTGTGACAGATAGTTTTCTGAAAAATTTAAGTTTTTTTTATAACCCCTGAATTTAATGTTTTGTTTTTCTACATTTTTTTTAGTTAAATTTAAAGTTCTTAAGCACATATCTTCTTTTTTACACGAATTGGGCTAACTGTAAACCTATAAAAACTTCACTTAAATTTTTAAAAATGTTAAAATTTTACCAACATATACAAATGCTAATCGATGAATAAATTCTGTGAAAAAATTGTTTCCAATAAATTTTTCTTTAAAGTTTTAAATTACGAGGTATAGACAAAAACATGATATTTCTTTTACTTGATAAGAATCCAGAAAACAAACCTCCATTTAACTGTTTAGGCAGATACGCATAACAATAACTTTTTCTCTAACTGGTTAGTTTTTGGATAGGGCAAATGCCTAGGTAGTTGGATTATTGTGAGGGACAGGATAAGCAGGCTTAACTTAGAAAGTGAAGGCATCCTTATAGCACACATAATAGACACACAACTAAACAAAAACTTGAATATTTCAAGGCCACTGGCCTCTTTGTCAACATGAAGATGAAAACTTCATGAAAACATGAAAATGATTTCATCTTCATGTTGACGTTTAATTAGCAAAGCAAATGAACCTGATCAACCAATAATTATAAATGACTATGATAGGTAAACATAGTTGACAGTAGTGGTGTACCTTGAGTTTGTGGAAAGGGTCGGCCGAGTGTGCCAGCAGCAGCTCTACGACGGCCAGGTGGCCGCCGGCGCAGGCCAGCGACAGCGGCGTGTGGTCGTTGTTGGTCGTCTGCCGGTTCACGTCAGCGCTCTTGCTGATGAGGAACTGGACGGTGCAAAGGTGTCCCGCGCGGCAAGCCTTCATCAGCGGCGTACGCCCGCCCTCCGACTCATGTTCCTATCAGACAAACACACGTATGTAGGCCTAGTGACATTCAAAGTGAGAAGAATCAACATGGATTTGACTAAGGCCTAAAGATAATCCTTTACTGTTGACTCTCGCTCACAACAAATTCATAAGACTATGATTTTCTTTGAGTTATCTATATTACTTAGGAACAGTTTCAGTTGCGGAACTAATTTTTGTTTAATTCCACTTAGTGGTAATTTACAGTATGTAGCGTGATAACGGACGCTGCGTCTGATGTGTCATCAACTCGTAGGGACCTTTGTGCCGGGGTTTAGACTTACAGAAATCCACAGGGGGAATATTCTAGAAGTAGAGGTAAAATTCAACCGGTGGATGTAAAGGACACATTCGCATTCTGATTTATCTACCAAATTTTTGGTATAGAGGTATTTTGTTTAGCTCTTTGGCTTATAGAAATAAAATATAACCATAAAATTAATTTGTGTTGTGTAAGGTTTACTCTGCGATTTAGTAAGAAATTTTTTAATATGTTGAGTCTTTAAGGTTCAAGATAGCGTGAGTCGACTGTAATACTATTCAAATAGCTAGTAGTCCATTGATAATTTTCCAAATAAAGTCATTATCGTTGAAAAAATCTGAACATTTTAATTTGGTTTAAGTGCAAAAAACTAATAAATTTGGTGGGATTATAATTTGTTTGTTGGTTTACTAACCAAGTTGGCACCATATTGTATGAGCAGGTCAGCGACGTCGGTGTGGCCGTTCTCACAAGCATAGGTCAGTGCGGTGTCTCCAGTCTGTGTCTGAGCATGCACATCCGCTCCAGCCTCCAGCAGGTACCTGTCCCAACAAACGTGTAAAACGCACTGCGGAAACAACATATCAGAATTGGGAACAGATTGTTAAGCTGAATTGTTCTTTAAATTAGGAAATGGAGGTCAGCTGAAGGGGGCTTTTGAAATGAATGTGAATTCCTCTATAAAATAATAATTTTTCAAGACATTATTTTGAATTTACACTAAAATAACAAACTTTTCTTATAGAATTACGAGTTTCCCCGACATTCACCACATTGCCACTTTTGCCTCTAACCATTTTCAAATTCTAAAACATTTCCTTGCTCAAAGTATAAACAATGAAGAGGTAATATACGTTCAAAGATTCACACAATTGATGAGCTAACTCAAAGTGGCATCACTTTGTAATATGTTTGAAATTTAAGCATTGAAAACATAAAAACAAGACAAACACCATACACTTTTTAAAAGAGGTGTATTTTTCCAGTATAAATATTGTGCATTAAAAGATTACTCATATTCATGAAAGATTTTAAAGATTAGCATTAAAAGAGGTTTTAATACCTGCTTACTGGTAATCCTATTTTTTTGCTACCCCAACTAATTTTGCATTTCACGTATGCAGGATAATACGAGTAAGTGTCCTACTCATCAAGGATGTTGAAAAATTTCTAGACTACCCGAAATTTCAAAGTTTACACTTGAGCCCCCGCCAGGTCACATCGCTTTTTTTGTTTATGTGTATAATTCTGTTTTCATTGTCTGTGTGTATTAATGTGCTTGTTTATGTTCTAATGTAGTTAAAATGAAAGCGATTAAGTATTTTAACATCCTTGACGTCTAAAGATGAATTCATCAGCAGGAGTCAAAACAAGTTAGCAACAAAAATGGGATTACCAGGAAGCAGATATTTAAACCACTTCTTTATATTTCTCGGTTATTTGAAGGATAATGATCTCAAAATTAGCATTAAACCTATCGCTATAACTGATGGTTAAATTAAATAATCTAAAAATAACGATATTCTGTTACGCTTGTTAAACTGTAGTACCTGACGAGGTCGAGGTGACCCTCCTGGGAGGCCTCCATGAGGGGCGTGGAGGCCCCTAGCTCCAGCTCTGCTCCGTTTTTGATGAGGAAGTCGGCGACCTCAAGGAAGCCTCCGCAGCATGCAAGCGTAAGGGCCGTCTCTTGGGTCTCCTCCGTCTGGGCGTTGATGTTGGCACCTGCGCACACCAACCATTATTTAGTAACAAAACAGGCTATAATATATTTTATGATTCTGATAATTATACCTTTCACATAAATTGCTAAAACAACGATCAAATTAACTTAATACCATCATAAAGTAAACAACTACTCGATGGAGTTCTCAGAATGATGATAAATAAAAACGGTTATTCCAGTCCTCTTTCCAGGTGGGACCAGGAAGCCAAAAATTTTTAGAAATTTTGTTCTTTTCAAAAATTAGATTTATTTTATGAAGATGGTTGAGTATATTTTTTGTAGGGATGGACGGGTCTCGAAATTACGAGAAATTTTTAATCTCGTTAACCGAGACGAGATTTTATTTTGATCGAGATTTTTCGAGACGAGAAATAATTCGTATATAACGATAAAAACGGGTATAAATAATCTACGAATTTAATACTGCAAAATAAATTATTTTGAAGCAATGTGAAGTGTTTTATTTTCCTATCCTCCTCACAACTTCAAACTTAAATTAATTGCCATCATAAACGGTTAAACTATGTTTGGACTTCCAAGATTTGGACTGGACTGGAGACGGCTCTACGCTCTACGGCTGCATCTGCACGGACTAGTGGTACTGACAATCAACAGTAGTGGGCGGAGTCAACATAGCTTCTGATTTATAAAATAATTCATTTGTTTGATAAATCTTTAGAACATTGGGAAAACTTTATAAACAATAAACAATCATTATTTGACATTTAATTGCTTCAAGACGATTATTTAAAACTGATTCAAATAATTTTTGACCAATTTAAGAGCTGTTTTGACATTAGCAGTAAGAATAGTAGTGACATTCAGATTGAGGGATCACCCCATAGTATTATCACCCCGGAGGATACACACAATAGGACTGGAGACACCGCCCGCGCATGCGCAGAAGCCCGCAGGTAAGCTAAACGAGCAAGGACTCAGTCTCAGTCGCCGGAGGGCCGGGCAGCCACATCATGAAGGTTCTGTGAGTACTTTCCAACTTTGGGGGGGAATCTATCTGGGGGAATAGGCTAACCAATACTTTTCTAAATTTACGGCAATGATGTAATTAATTATTTAAGCATATTCATTATCTAGTGTTCACCCTTCTTATCAGGCCAGTAAATTATCTTAATAACTTGTTTCTCACAATAAAATGTCCCTAGTCGGAATTAATAGATTTATATGTAGGATCAATACTCATCAAAGATGGCTTGCCTTGTCAGGGGTTTGCGGGCGTTTAATATTTTGCGGATAATCCTCGCAATTAATTGTGCCTCCGGCATTGCTTCTCAGGCCCATGCAGGTAGCCACAAGGCTACCGGTGGCCACAAGATGAATGACAAGATAGCCAATCAGATTGAATAATGGCTAACCTCAAATATCCCACGTAATACAGAATTTAATTTCCTAAGCCATAAATACATAAAATTGGCTGATGGTTGATTTTATTTCAAGGTTTGGACACTAAAAAAACTGAATAGGCCTATTAACAATAATAATTGTTGAACAGCAATAAGGTAAACCTACCAAATACCAAACAGTTTAGGTTAGAGTGGTCTGTTATATACCAAAATAATATTTTTTTAGATAAATAACCTTGAATTAAGTAGTATTTTTATGATCTGCAATGTTTTCAGAAGAGGAAGGCATGTTGACAAGAAATAAAACATGTGTTTTTATCAATTAATGACTATTTATTCACCACAAGGCAATAACAGCTGACTTTCCTAATTACCGAACAACACATTCCTAAAATACATTTTTCTCCCCATTCAAAACAGATCACAGTGTTAAAGTTATGCTTCCTTGAGTCAGACTCGGCCCCAGAAATTTAAAACAGCTCATTAAACCAAGTTTAGCCAGGTTCACCCAGTGGGTTTTCCCCCCAAGGGAACAAATCATATGAAATGTCAATTTATAATCTAGACGATTTACCAGACACAGCTACGTGGATTAAGGATTTATCAGCCCCTCAGGCTATCCAACAATGCAATATTTTGGGCCTTCAGCCAGCCGGGACCCTTGAGGAAAACCGAGTCATTTTGAAACAATTTGTGATACAGCGCAAAAAAGAGAAAGCTTGTTCAGCGGATGAAACAACTCAATCAGAACAGGTGTTAGCGTCAAACATCTTTGTCACATCAACAGCGACACACCCAGTGGTGACAACAACCACTGTGTCGCACAATGTGCCTGTGTGCTCCAACATTTTCCCCTCACTAAATCCACCAGTAAGCACTACACTTGCTATGACCCAAGTAAACACTATGACTACCTCAACAACGACAGTTACGCCTATACAGACCACCACACTAGACCCGACTTTACAAATACTTGTTCAGTCACTACAGACCATGACGTTGAATGCTGTTGCACAAACCGCCAGCACAATCACCGAACAAATGAAAACCCTTACCACAACCAAACCACATGATGAATCCCGATGTCCTCCCTTTGTCCGAGACCTATTAAAGGAGCTTCCTAAAACTTTTGGTAACGATCCTCATCAAACATTAAAATTTTTCAAGGAACTTCACAAGATAATAGAAATGAATTTAGTGCCAGAGAAAATAATAATACTCAACGTAGTCCCCTACACCCAAAACAGACTTAGGGATTTTTGGACAACAGCAACCGCCCAAAACCACAATTGGCAACAATTGCTGCACAATGTTCGCAAGGTCTTTTTCACACACGATATTTTGAGAGACATGCAAAACAAATATTTGTACAGGCCCCAAGAATCTCATGAACTCTTACTAGATTATGTCAGGGACATCCAAATATTGTATGCCATTCTATCCCCAACAACTCAGGAATCTGAAATTTTTCAGACAATATTCAGAGGAGTAAACCAACAAACAAGAACAACATTCGCAGGCCTTAAGCCAATAACTTGTTTACAGGATTTGATAGATATTGCCCCACTTTCAGCTAGCCTGACAACCATTCAACGCTCCACCTTCAACAACCATTCCCATAGATTTTCTTCACCCAGATCCCAACAGTTTCATAGCTATCATTCCAGTTCAAATAATTCGTATAGGCCCCAACAAATGAGTTATCACCAGTCAAATCAAAATCAAAATCAAAATCAAAATCGCTGGCAGGCAACACCCAGACATACCACCCCCCAAGATTCCAGACCTAACAACCAAACAGCAACTTCTTACCCCCACCACCAAGGAAGAATGTATGCACCTCGCTACCCATATCATCCTCATCAAAACAATCAAAATCGATCAAATTCTTCCAATTTCAACAACCGGGGTAATTTAAACCCCAAGCGGGGAGGTCATTAGGCAGCTCACTTCCCCCAACTTCCAAGCCTGCCTCTAAACCAAATCAGATAAATCAAAAGTTAGTAACACTAAAACTAGTACGAAATAGCAGTTTCCAAAACATTTCTCCACCCAAACCTGTCAGTAAACTTAAATCCGACCTCACCAAAACCGCACGCCTATCATTGAAAATTGGTCCCCACACTGTCCCAGCCTTAGTAGACACAGGAGCATCTTGCTCAATAATTTCCGAGGAATTATTTAACCAAATAAAATGTATCAAAGGCGTGGTAACGGAAAAGCCGGTACCAATTTCGTCTTCTGCCACAACAGCCTCGTCACACCCATTACATTTGAAATATAAAGTGAAACTTCATTTTAAAATTCAATACCTCTCATGGACTTTCCCATTTTATGTAGCAGATCAATTGCCAGTAAAAGCCATATTAGGGATAGATTTTTCGCAGCTTACCAAAGCAGTTATAAATGTAGCCAAACAGACCATAACCTTCCCATATTCACACCCTCTAATATTAACTTTAAGTGATACACAGTCAACCGATGATCAGCCAAAAGAGCCCACTGGTCCCAAATATGGTCCAAACTTAAATGATATGCAGTTGCAAAGATTAGGAAAACTAGTAGGAGAATTCCCAAACATCATTACAAAAAAACTAGGTAGGACTAATTTAGTAAAATACCATATAAATCTTAAACCAGGGCACACAGTCAGATCCAGACCTTATCAATTTTCTCCCATAAAAACAGAAATATTACGCAAGCATATAGATGACCTATTGAAGGAAGGAGTAATAAGAGAATCCATGTCACCCTACGCTAGCCCCGCCTTTGTTATTCCAAAAAAGGGAGGAAAAACACGAATGGTAGTTAATTATCGAGGTTTAAACAGTGGACTAGTTCTAGAGGCTACCCCAATGCCAACGTTACAGGCGAGCTTCGAACACCTTGGTAAAGCAAAATGGTTCACCCTCTTGGATTTAAACTCAGCTTACAACCAAATTCCGCTAGATGAAGAATCAAAGCCTTACACTGCCTTTGTAGTCCCCTGGGCTCAATACGAGTTCAATTATGTCCCTTTTGGCCTGGCTAATGGTTCAATGGTCCTTACAGATTTAATGAACAAAGTTTTCAGTGATATAAAATTCAAATACGTGTATTCATTTTTTGACGACTTAGTAATATATTCAGATACCTTTGAGGAACACATAAAACATATCCGTGAAGTACTAGAGCGGCTGAGCAAAGCCGGCCTTACGGTAAACCCATCTAAAATGACAATAGCGTCCAATGAGATAGAGTTTTTAGGCCACGTGATTAAAGACAATACACTTTCCATCAGCAGAGAACGGACCAAACCGATAGACCAGTTTCCCACACCTAAAAATATCAAACAGCTCTCGAGATTTTTGGGAATGACAGCATTCTACTCTAGATTCATTCCAAACTATTCAAGCATTTCCGAACCCTTAAATAAATTAAAGAGAAAAGGTCAAAAATTTATATGGGGAAAAGAGCAAGAAGCTGCATTTAACCAACTTAAAAGTGCACTTACGGGGTCACCAATACTAAAAATGCCCAATTTCGACCTTCCTTTTGTGTTACATACCGATGCCAGCAGATCCAGTATAAGTGCAATAGTCTCACAGCGATATGATGATGCCCTACTCCCAGTTGCATATGCCTCTCGCCCCACCAATAGACATGAAAAGAATTACAGTGCATTTGAATTAGAGGCCTTGGCAATCACATACTTTTTGGACAAATTTAGAACATATTTAGAACACCGTCACTTTGAATTATATACAGATTCAAATGCCTTAACTTGGTTATTAAATCATCCCCGACAAATCAATGGTAAAATCTCCAGATGGATTACATTGATAAATGCCTTTCAGTTCACAGTACATCACATAAAGGGAAAAGACAATGTAGTGGCAGATTGCCTCTCCAGAATGTTCGAGGAGCAAGGCCCCACTCCGTCAACTTCCACTAACCCAGTAGAGCAAGTAAATATTTTATTCAAACTCCCAGAAGCATTTAAAGACATTAAGCAATATCAATCAGAAGATCCATCCATTCAGAGAATTATTAGAAACCTCAAAAACAAGAACCCACCACCAAACTATTTTTTACACGAAGGCATTTTAACCCATAAAACACAAAACCAGACCAAACCTCGAATGGTACTCCCGGAACGCCTCATCCCACTTTTATTTAAATATTACCACCAAGCTCCAAGTACTGCACATCTAGGGATAAGAAAAACCTGGTCTCGAATCGAACCTCACTTTTGGGCAGAAAACCTTAGAGACACCATCTCAGAAATGGTCAGAACATGCACAGCTTGCCAGAGAGCTAAACAAGCTCCGAACACTAAAGTAGGACTACTATCTTCAGAGGTACCCACTCACCCGTTTCAAAAGGTTTTCATTGATTACATAGGCCCCCTACCAAGGTCCAAAAAAGGGAACAAATACATTTTAACTATAATCGATGCCTTTTCAAAATTCACAGTTTTTCTACCGGCCAAAAACACAACTGCTAAGACCACCATATCATTACTTCACACAGGTTTATTTGCATATTTTGGATTTCCCAAATATTTAGTTTCCGATAATGTTAGTTCCTTCAAATCAAAGGAATTCTCAGATATGTGTCTTCAATTAGGGATTCGCCATGTGACAACCAGTCCATACTATTCGAACCCGAGTCATGCCGAAAGAGCCAACAAGAACATTAAAGTAGCTATTAGAATTTATCACTCGGAACACCAAATGGACTGGGACAAAAATCTCCATTTCTTTCAAATAGCTTTCAATTCAGCCAAACATAACAGCACAGGATATTCTCCAGCAGATCTCTTTTTGTCCTTTCAAATTAATCACCCCCTGGAACTGAATTGGAATTTAGATACACTTATCCCCACTGGAAACACACCAAAAGACATAAAAGACAAGTGGAAAGAAGCACATACAAACTTAAAGAAAGCCTGAGCAGCCCGGGAAAAATATTACAATCAAGGCAGAAAACCCCCCAGTTACAAAGTAGGTGATTGGGTGATGTATAAGCTACAGCACCAAAGCAAAGCAATAGATAAAATCAACGCCAAACTCCTACCGTTGTGGTCTGACCCAGTTATAATACAAGCATTCACATCCCCAGTAACTGTTTTGCTCATGGACCCAAAGAGTGGCAAAACCATTAGGAGAGCCCAAGTCTCTCAGCTAAAAAAATTTTTCATGCTACAGGTAAAATAAATGGCACACTCGCAGCCCCAGAAGACAAGGTTGTGATTTTAGGTTAAGTTAGTTTAAGTTAGACCATCCCGCAAAAAATACATTTTACACCAACACACACTGGCACAGGGTGCCTGATTGCCACCATCCTGTGACTAAGGTCGCGTTTCGAGTAGGCGCGCCCTTCAGGACAGTGGTGACTCCACAGCTCCCTGTTGCCTGTGTCAAAACACATAAGGCAAGCAGCCCTCCTCCACTGCATTAGCAATAAAATCCTTTTCAAAAAATTTAATTTTTTAAATTTTCATTCAATCATGGATTTATGTGCTACATTTTTTGTATTTTTTTTCAATTTTAACACATAAATTCATGACTAATGCCAGTGGGGAAGAGCGGATCGTTTCATCAAAATACAAGCTTATATTTTGATGCAACATGCCATTACACCACACACACACACACACACACACACACACAAACACACACACAATAGAACACATTCACCTCAAACCGGCAATTAGATTAAGTTATTAATTAAGGAAATCTCTATGGGTTATTACAAATAAAATACCAAAACCCTATGAGAAAAGAATATGAAAAGATCTTGTAAAATATATATTTAAGAAGTATGCATGCATGAAGCCTTAAATTAATGTTATTTTTTGAACCAAATATATTTATATAGATTCACTTATTTATTGATTAAGATAATACATATATATATAAAAAAATATATAAAAAAAATAAATAAAAAAATTATGTAATTAAATTGATAGATTATCCGACTTGGGAAAGCTAAAAAATTTTGCAGGTCATTTATATTTAATACAATTAACCAGTTTACAGATCAACCTCACACCTTCTCTTCCCCTTTGCTGCTTGGGGGGAGGGGGGGGGAACCTGAGGGATCACCCCATAGTATTATCACCCCGGAGGATACACACAATAGGACTGGAGACACCGCCCGCGCATGCGCAGAAGCCGGCAGGTAAGCTAAACGAGCAAGGACTCAGTCTCAGTCGCCGGAGGGCCGGGCAGCCACATCATGAAGGTTCTGTGAGTACTTTCCAACTTTGGGGGGGAATCTATCTGGGGGAATAGGCTAACCAATACTTTTCAAAATTTACGGCAATGATGTAATTAATTATTTAAGCATATTCATTATCTAGTGTTCACCCTTCTTATCAGGCCAGTAAATTATCTTAATAACTTGTTTCTCACAATAAAATGTCCCTAGTCGGAATTAATAGATTTATATGTAGGATCAATACTCATCAAAGATGGCTTGCCTTGTCAGGGGTTTGCGGGCGTTTAATATTTTGCGGATAATCCTCGCAATTAATTGTGCCTCCGGCATTGCTTCTCAGGCCCATGCAGGTAGCCACAAGGCTACCGGTGGCCACAAGATGAATGACAAGATAGCCAATCAGATTGAATAATGGCTAACCTCAAATATCCCACGTAATACAGAATTTAATTTCCTAAGCCATAAATACATAAAATTGGCTGATGGTTGATTTTATTTCAAGGTTTGGACACTAAAAAAACTGAATAGGCCTATTAACAATAATAATTGTTGAACAGCAATAAGGTAAACCTACCAAATACCAAACAGTTTAGGTTAGAGTGGTCTGTTATATACCAAAATAATATTTTTTTAGATAAATAACCTTGAATTAAGTAGTATTTTTATGATCTGCAATGTTTTCAGAAGAGGAAGGCATGTTGACAAGAAATAAAACATGTGTTTTTATCAATTAATGACTATTTATTCACCACAAGGCAATAACAGCTGACTTTCCTAATTACCGAACAACACATTCCTAAAATACATAAAATCGGCTGATGGTTGATTTTATTTCAAGGTTTGGACACTAAAAAAACTGAATACGCCTATTAACAATAATTGTTGAACAGCAATAAGTTAAATAGGTTGTGTTGAATACATAGAAAATCAATGGTCTTACCAGAACCATACAGGCTTCATGGCTATTCCATTGCTATACTAATGCTTGCCTTTATTCAGTTAGGAGCAAAATAAAAACCTTACCACTAGCAGACGACAAATCGAGGGAATTACATGAATTTGAAAGCAGTGAAAGTTATGTATACAGGACTTGAATAGTTTGGAGAAATGACAATGAATAGCAAACGTAATGAGAGCTAAAGATTGTCTTATGGACAAAGAGAAAGAAGAGAGAGTTGAAAGTTAAAATCAAAATCCTCCAATTAAAAGTTATTTCTCGTTAGCCTCCCAGCCTCTAGGCTTGTGATTCAAAGTTAGTAGGCCTATGCCTATTACAAATCTGTAAGTGAGGAAAAGCTCTTATTTGGAAACATTTTAAAGTAGGTTAATAGTGAAAAGTGTGAAACATGAAAGTGAAAAGTGAAGTAAGTAACTGTAACAGAGGATTCTCTTTTTATGTTTTATTAAACGTAGGTCGGTAGGGTTTATGGTGAGCCTATATCTTCTCAACCTTTTTATTGGGGTCATTCCTTTATAGGCCTAGACCTTTTGTTAAGAAAGTGACTTTTTTAACTTTAGTTTATTAACATAATCAGCAATTTACAAAGAAATATTTGTTCCTTCACATTAATCAGGATTAACCATGTTACAAAATCAGATTAAAATCCCGAACGCACATTTCTCGTAATGTACGAGAGGGAAAATCTCGTCTCGATCTCGTCTCGAAATTATTTGAGAATTAAAAATTCTCGTCTCGTCTCGTCTCGAACTGAAAATCCAATCTCGTCCATCCCTAATTTTTTGGATTGAATTTCTACTAAAAAGACAAAACAAAAAGTGTGTTTGGTGATATATTCATCATGCGAAGTTAATAATTAAATACTCTATGAAAAAAAGAAGAAAAACAAGAAATACTAATTTAAAGATAACAGTAACAGGGGTACTTTCAGCTTTTTCATAGCCATATTTTTACTTCATAGAGCCATATTTTTAGCCATCCAAACAATGTTAATTTAAAAAACTACTATCTCAGGTATAGAAATTGTCTCCAATCAGAAATTAAACAGTTGAAGGATAGATATTATAAACAAAAATTTGAAAACTGCAAAGGTAATTCTCGAGAAACTTGGAAAATCTTGAACGATTTAACAGGCCAAGCCAGAGATAAAGGCAATGATTATATGGTTGAAGTAAACGATGTTTTGATTGAAAATCCGTTAGAGGTTGCAAATGAGTTCAACAACTATTTTTTAGACATAGTAAATAATCTGAATGTAGGAGACACTCCAGTGAAAGGCAATTTTTCTTTACCGTTCATGCAAATTTTCCCTGAACACTTTCAAGTTAGAACTATGTTTGTTGAGCCAATTTTACCAGGTGATTTGGTTTCAGTAATTAAATCATTAAAAAATAATACATCTCCAGGAATAGATGGAGTGAACTCATTCTTAATTAAAGAAATACTACCAAACATTTTAGATGTTCTATTACATTTTATAAATTTGAGCTTTAGAACTGGTGTTTTTCCTTCAAAATTAAAAAATGCTGTTGTTGTTCCAATTTTTAAGAATGGAACAAAATTTAAATGCTGTAACAGGGTGTCTACTGATATCTGATTTTAGAATTCCAGTATATTTCCAGTATTTCCAGTATATTTTTTCAAAAATGCCAGTATCACTCGCGAACTATCAATTCAAACATGGAGTAACAATAATGACAATTTATTCATATAATCAATATTGAAATAGATTTTTGTATAGAGATAAAACCCTTATGATTATGATTAATAAGTACTTTCCAACAATAACATTTGTTTAATATTTTTTGACAATTTTTTTTTGTGAAGGCTCTTAACTCATTCTATAGCCCTCTGTTCCTCCCACTTTGTTTTGCGTTTATATAATATGAAAAATAATCATAAAGAACATTTAACTACAAAAAATAATTAAATAGGTTAATACTTAAAAGTAAAAAAGAAGAATATGATTAAAATTTAAGAAAGAAAAAAATGTTTAGTATAAAATCAAACATTTTCTAGGTTCCATCATTACACAAATGTTTACATTTCTTGATTAACTATTTGAAGAGAACTACAAGTTTTCGGATTTTGATTTGCAAACATACATAAACAGCAAAAATGACTTGTAAAGCCGCGTCCGCACTGGGCGAACATTCGTGGCGAACTTGTTCGGCGAACACAAAAATCAACAAACATTCTTAACGAACAATTAACCGGCCATATGATTTACATTCTAAAAGGTTAGCAACGAACAAACAAATGTTCGGAAGAACTTTGTTCGGCGAACATGTTCGGCCAGTGCGGACGCGGCTTAAAATATTTTGTACATTTTTATGTACGGATCAAATAACAAAATCTATGTATTATGCATTTAAAAAAATACGCATTAAAATAAAATTCTAAAATTCCAGTATCTATTTTGAAATTCCAGTATAATTCCAGTATTTCCAGTATAATTCCAGTATTTCAAGTATTTCCAGTATCAGTAGACACCCTGTGTAACTATCGGCCGATATTTCTGCTTTCATGCTTCTCTAAGGTTTTTGAAAAATTAATGAAAAACAAATTGATATCTTTTTTGGAAAGTACACATTTTTTTAGCAAAAAACAATTTGGTTTCAGAGCTGGTCTGAACACTGAAAATGCGTTGTTAAATTTTATGACTGATGTTTATAATGGTATAAATGAGAGCAAAAAAGTAAGTGGATTGTTTCTCGACATTAAAAAGGCTTTTGATACTGTGGATCACAACATTTTGTTAAAAAAACTATATAATATTGGCATAAGAGGAGTAGCTCATGATTGGTTTAAAAGTTATTTATTAAATAGGAAGCAATGTGTTAAAATTAACTCGGCATTTAGTGAGATGGGAGCTATAAAAAGTGGAGTCCCTCAAGGTTCTGTTTTAGGGGCAATATTATTTATATTTTATGTAAACGACCTCTGTGAAGCCAATCTCAATGGCCGCTTAACTTCATTTGCTGACGACACAGCTTTGTGCTATTGAGAAGGTAGCTGGGAATTGGTTAGACAGGCTATGAGTAAGGATCTTGAGGCACTTAAATGGTGGTTTTCTGTTAACCGGCTAGTTTTAAATGTTGAGAAAACTAAATATATTAATTTTAGCATCCAGAGTAAACTTATTTTTGATGACGCTGTCATATACAAATGTACAGATTGTTTAAGTAAACGCTCCTTTTGCACTACAAAATGTTCTCATATAGCCCAATGTGATAGCATCAAGTATCTAGGTCTTATTGTCGAGAGAGAACTAGCTTGGAAAATGCACATCCAAAATTTAAAGAAGAAAATTGACAATTTAATTAGGTACTTTTATTTTTTACGTGATTTAAGCTTAGATCGTGTACTAAGAATGCTATATTTTTCATTAATACAGAGTAGGCTTGAATATGGTTTAGTCTTTTGGGGCAACACATATGATTCATATATAAAACCTTTGTATATACAGAAAAAACATATTTTAAGAATAATTTCTTATAAAAATAGATTCGAACCTTCTAAACCCCTTTTCTTGCAACATGGAATTTTCCCTCTTAAATATCTATTTGTTTATAAAGTTTTAAGCCTCTTTTTTGCTATGAAACCAATTGTACCAAGAAATGAGAATGAATTTAGGAAAAAACTTAGAAACCCCTCACAGTTTTTAATTTCAAGGCCTAGAAACACTTTTTACACAGACGTTTTGGTTCATTGCTCCAAAGATTTTTAATAAATTACCTGAAGATATAAAACAAATAGTAAATAGTAAAACATTTTTCTTGAACAAAGTAAAAAAAAGGTTATTCCAGCAGCAGGATATTTCAACATTTTTTCATATTTTACAATAGCGCCCCCATCACTATTCAACGTACTTTTTATTTTTTAATATATATAAGGACGCACTATGGAGGGCTGTGCCACTCAGGGACTACGCATTGTATGCGATGAGCTTTGACGGCCCCTCGAATGGGGCTATCAGCCGCCTGGTGGCATAAGTGCGGTGCGTGGTTTGAAAGATTCAAACCTTAGCAGATAGTAGTCTTATCTTATCTTTATTCTGCAGTGAATGACATGTGTTTTGTATGCATAGGTTGTTTTTATTTTTTGTAATTTAAATTGCTAGGGACCGCTTTTGTTGTTTGATTATGTTTATTTTATTTTCTTTCTGATCGCTTGAATTTTTTAGTTTGATTAGAGATGGAACCTCAACACAGGCAATGCCTAAAGAGGCCCTATTTATTTCTCATGTTGAAATTCTTAATTTTTGTTATGTACATATGAAATTTCTATTAATTCAAGTTTTATTCATTATGGTTAGACTAGTAGTAGTAGATAGTTTATAGTAAATCTGGCAAGTCTACCATGAAAAATATTTTGTTTTCTGTTTATATTTTTGGGAGATTTATTATTTCTGTATGTATGTATATATGATATATGAGAAATAAAGAATATTCTATTCTATTCTATTCTACTTCAGATATGGGACTTGAGTTGCAGTTTAAAAGGCAATTTACAAAAAAAGAGTTAAGTTTTTCCAATTTGTAAATTTTTAAAAAGTAGCCCAAGTAGAGACTTGATTAATAAATTGAAACAATTATAATAAAGCAATTCCTTATTTGGTAATTTTTTGTATAAAAAGAACAAACAGCCCCCGGTGGCGGTGTTGTATGGTACTGACCTCTGGTAAGCAGCACGGAGACCATCTCCTCGTGGCCCTCGCGCGCCGCCTCCATGAGCGGCGTGTAGCCCTCGTCGTTCACCTCCTCAATGTTGGCGCCGCGCTCTATCAGCAGCAGAGCCAGGTCCACGTGGCCTCCGCACGCCGCCAGCGTCAGTGGCGACTCAAAGCTGTCCGTCGGCATGTTCACCTGTGCACCACACCACACATCAGCCATCAGACAATAGCTATTTGTGTATTGAGGGAATAAAGTGAAATTTTCCCGAGAGAGACAATGAACTTTACTCCGGCACACACTAACGCTATTGTGTTAGTCATCTAACCTTGAAAACTCAAAATATCACTTTGTACACTAAAAAACACTACATAACCTTGAAACTCAAAAATCTATGTTTTTCTGCAAAAAACATCAATAACTCTGTTATAGTTGTCAAATCTTTACAAACTTGGTATTACTCTTTAAATAATTTAATTTGTCAACTTTTTTTCTCTTGTAAATTTTCATAAAATTTGTTTTTATTGAGAATTTGTGATTAAAATATTTTGAGTTGGCCACCATTTTTAACATACGCATTGGAAAATAATAATTTATTCTGAAAACTAACATTGTTGTGATAAAGGTCCATGCCAAAAAATGAAGTAAGTACATCAATCCGTTACAGAAATAAAAATTATAAAGTGTAAAAAAGTAAATGGCGGTTAGCGGCTTATTAAAGCTTTTTAACACATATAGGTTTATATGTCCTTTTTTTTTGCTTACAATGTTCGTAAATAGTCCTTTTTTATGTGTATATCGTTTTTAATCCAAATAACAGATATGTATTCAATATCCTAAAACTTCGAACATTTTTTTAACAACTTGAGGATTACTTTTTTATGTCGTTAACATTCACCTGTGCCCCCGAGTCGAGCAGTAGTTTGGCCACTTCCACGTGTCCGTCCATCGACGCCTCCATCAGAGCCGTGTGCATCTCATCCGTCTTGTGTTCCTGCCACACGACAACCACAATCACGTCAGTCACTGATTGACATCAATACAATATCACAATCCTCGGTAGGCAACAAACCACACATGTTCTTGTTTAAACACTGTATCTTTTATCATTTAGTGCATTAAAAACAAAATTAATACAGTCCTATAAGTGTTACTACCGGATACCGTTAAAAAAATTGTCCTAAAATAACCATTGGTGACTATGGTGAACAAAGCCACATTTGAACTAAATGGGATGGATTTTTCATTTTTTAATTTGTCAAAGTACATTATCTGATCCATCACAATCATCACACTCACCCCTTCAGTCATACTCACCTTAAAATACGCACCAAAGAGTGCGTCGGTGTTTCAAATAAAGTATCTAAAGTATCGTTTTGGACAGTAATTGTTTTTATTTATGGTTGGTTTGAAACACCAAAAGACCATAATTGTTCTACATTACTTTGTTGTGAGAAAGAAAACATCAAAATTTTATTAAATGAAATATAAATTGAATTAAGTGTTTGTTTCATTAACATGTTACACCTGTTTCAACAACAACAAAATCATAGTGACTTTTAAATTAACAGAATACTTATCCTACGTAAGTCTAGACGGTATTAATTGTGGAAATATTTCTTGTGATTGCTTAACTGGATGTATTATAATTGATTTTGAAAAAGAATAATTATGTAATTTTCATTTCTTTCTCAAGTACAATAAGTAATTTAACTGTATTAAAAATTATGGATAAGGCGCACGACAAGCAAAATTTGATATCATGCATCTGATACAGAGAGTTTTAAAATAATAACATGTACAATAACCTGAGATACCTTTATAATTAATTATAATTTATAAAAAAATAAAAATTTCAAAAAATAAAAACTGAATAATGTAAAACACTACACAACCTTCAACTAACCTTCTTCGTTCTTGAGATTCAAAACCTATTCTAAGTGCAATTGATTTTTGTTTCACTATGGTTTAAAAATTGTAACATAGTGAACTAAATAATCAACGTATAATTTATTCAACATCAAAAGACACTAAATGAACTTTGATACTCCTAAAGATGAAAAAACTCTTCCACGATGACATTCAGAGGTTGCCGACAGTGCACTGCTGGGTATGATAAATTTTCATGAATCTTTTTGATATTAAAATTGCTGATTCGTGTTTGGAAAACACCTGGTTGCTGTATAAATCAGTTCCTATGAAATACAAGAGTGTGTGCCTGCCTATATATGCTGCAATTCAATGTGAATAAACACCATCTGTAATCAATTGGCTCTGAGTTAATTTTGGGTCAACTTTTTGGAGTCACAATAACAATATTTTAGTATACTACTTGTAAAATGTTATTTGAAAATGCATAAAAATACAAAATTATAAAACATTAAAAATACAATGCCTAGTTACTGAAATTTGACACCAAGACCCAGAAGCCTTTTTGTGGCTGAGGGAAAATTACTAAAACTAAAACAAAAATGTATTTTGAAATTACTTTTTTTAAATTAAACTTCTTTTTAAGATTAGCTAGGGAATAAATAATATAGGGAGTGAATAATGATATAATATGAATATGAATAAGAAATAAGATTTCTTCAACAGTATTCAAAGGATCAATCAAGTCTTATTCAATAAATTTAATATACGGTAACTTGTTTTAAAGATGAAGGAAAAAAATTGTCCTTGTCTGATTTGGTTCTTGGAATTCACTTGATGAGAAGTCCAAACTGTAAACAGCGAGACCGAAAACGTGGAGGAGGAAGACATAGAATAGTTAAAGGGGGGCGTAGGAAAAAAAAGAAGCAATAAAAAAGCTAAGGAAGAAAATTGTAAGTAATAAAATTAAAGAGGAAAAACAATCAAAGAAATTAGTGATAGGCCGATTCCAATTGTTTGCAGTAGATGATCACGAACCAGGCCAGTCTCTCCTTTTTTTGCAATTTCCATCTCAATAATTGTGACTTTTGGTTTGTTTTGTATTGAAAGTATATTTTGTGTATTTTGAGGTATGATATCTTGGATGGACATGTTTTTCCCACATTTAAGTTTTTATTACTATTTTCTGTTCTTTTAGATCAAATGAAAATGGGTTGTCATGATCTCTTAGTTTTTATCTTTAACAGGGATAATATTTAAGTGTTTTTCTAATTTTTTTCTTTCTAATTCAAGTGTTTCTTCTGTTTTTATGTAGACATAATTATTTGTTTTGATATTACAATAAATATATTTCAGTAATTACTTTTAATCTTTTGATCCAACCACAATGTATTAAGCTACCATTGGGATCGGTATCAAATGAAGAATCGAGAATCGAGATCCAAACTTTAGAATCTGAATTGGAATTGAAAAATTTTGGAATTAGGCCATCACTAAAAGAAATATACATTGGAAAAAAAAATGGAACTGAAAATTGAAACGATAAATGTTGATAAACATTGCCAAAATTTGTCTACGGGATAAAATAATTATTATTGCTATCAGCATTACAATAAAATAAAGAAGCTTATCTAAATACGGTATTAGCTCTCTTTTCTAGTATATGGTGATCCCCAGGAATTTCACATTTTCTAGCACTTTTCTTACAATTTTGGTCATCCCAAAACCAGTCAAGTGTCAATGGGTCCACAAAGTCAGCTTCACTATCCTCTTCATTGGAGGATAAGTCACATAGGCTATTTTAGTAAATTTTTGACTCAAACTAACAATTTTCAGACATCACAAAGCAAACCTCAAGCACAGTTTTGTTTACCTTATAAACTACTTTTTGAACACAGTAGTAAAAATTGTAGTAAAACCAATGCAGTTTATCATAGAATCAACAAATGACCCAGTATTTGCTACTGTTTATTCGAAAAAGCCAAAACTGCTAGCGCTGTTGTATGACAACAATATCTATAGCAGTATTTTGCAATATCCGAGCGACAGGCGAGATTGACTCAAAGTAGGTCAATGGGTTACAGTAAATGTTTAATCTTAATCTCATGATGGTATAGCCTCAGGATCACTTAATATTTAACAAAATGGTTTAAAATACCTGTTACTGCCAAGTGATCCTTAGATTAGGTGTAGACGACCTATGGTTTCGAACTTCAATGTGTTCATTTTCAAGTCTTCAACATCAAGTTAAAAGCATTAATCCTCTTCAACGTTGAAATTTGAAGAAGTCGTCAAATGGTAAAATTTACACATCACAAACACACACGAAAACATTACATTAATGTAATGTTAATGTGTAAATGTAATGTTACATTAATGTAATGTTTTCGTGTGTGTTTGTGATGTGTAAATTTTACCATTTGACGACCTCTTCAAATTTCAACGTTGAAGAGAAATAATGCTTTTAACTTGATTTTTGTGTGTGTCTTTCTACGCCAGTGGCATTTTTAACGTTTTGACGGGGAACGGTCCAAACCCCAGTCTTGTTACTATCTAACATCGACCAGTTGTTAGAAAGCATCATTAATTAATAGCCCAATGACAAATGGCAACTGGGACCGGAATCGAACCTTTAAAAAGCTACTAACTTTTCTCAAGATTGAACCGGCAACCTTTGGATTCAAAGGCAAGCACTATAACCACTCAGCTACCCAGCCAGTTGAAGACTTAAAAATGAACACATTGAGGTTCGAAACCATAGGTCGTCTACACCTAATCTAAGGATCACTTGGCAGTAACAGGTATTTTAAACCATTTTGTTTAATCTTAAGCCCAAGAAGCGCAGTGACGTACCTGGTCGGCTCCGGCGGCCAGCAGGAACCTCACCATGTCCAGGTGGCCCTTGTAGCATGCGAGGGTGAGGGCCGACTCCTTGAACTCGTTGGAGTGGGTGTTGATGCCGGCGCCGTGCTCCAGCAGGATCTGGAATGACCAGTCATGTTGTACAAATGTACATTCTTGTTGACAAATAAATGAATAAGCATTTCCTCGAGAAACACAAGAATTCTAAGTATCCGCAACCGGAAAATTGAGGATAAATAAAAAAATAAAATACTTAAAGGAAAATGTACCGTAGTAGTATATTTCGTCACTAGTCCGGAAAGTGGTCGTTATTGGTGCAGGATCGAGTTTCAAGTAGCCTACAAGGCGAAGCCGAGTACTTGAATTCGATCGAGCACCGATATACCACTTTCGGACGAGTTACGAACAGTACTTTTCATCATACCACCTTTAATAAATTTACAGTTTGGATAAAAATTAATAAATTTCAACCTATACACCCCCTCTTACGTTGTTATTTGTTTATCTTGTATTTGAACTATTTACAGCTGTTATTAAAAATAAAAATAAATTAACTTGTTTAGTGTCCCGAAAACCACTGTTTCGCGGTCTAGTCCCGAAAACTTTTTTTACCAACACGTTTATCGAACCCACCAGGAATCAACTTGTTTCGATCACAGCTGACCGTTCCGAAAACAACGTTTATCGCAATAGTATGATGAAGACAAAATTTGTGTTTATATTGCACACAAAAATCTATTCAGCTTGGCAAGGTTCAGCTTTGTAACTAGGATTTTAAAATCAGTTGGCTTACTGCAACTAATCCTACCAATTAGAAAATTATAATATCAAATAGGTTTAACAGCAGTTTAATGTGATTACATTGTGATTGCAACCACTTTTCCATAGCCTCCTATCAACATCCTATCTAAACTTCAGGTTCTTATCTTCTAAATGGTGTGATATTGCATCAATCATTAAAAAAGACTCGTTCACTTATTGAAATATTATCAAAACATTGAAGTTTAATTATAATTAATTCACAGGTAATCCGTAGTACTCAGAGTTTTCAGTGCTCGTTACCTTGGCGACGTTGACGTGGCCGGCGCTCGCCGCCTCCATGAGTGGCGTGTGTCCGTTCTCATTGTGGTCCTCCACGTTGGCTCCAGCCTCCAGCAATACCTGCACGCAGCTCTCATGGCCACCCGCGCACGCGTACATCAGCGGCGTGTTGCCTGGACAATACAACCACATCAGAGATGAACACCAAAATAGATACTAGTTTGGAACTTTAGTGAATTAATTAAGCTTTAGACTATATAACTATAATTACCAATATACTAAGAGATCTCAAACAGCCTGCAAGTATTATGCCAACAGTACACTCTAGTTAATTAAAATCTAGGATAAGCAGAAAAAATTTGGGGAATTGAAATTGGCTATTCAACCGCACATTAATTTTGAACAGACTATAATAAGTCTCACTGGTAAATAACCATAAGTGTGATGTACACGAATTTCGGAAACTTCGGGAGTGTAGCTTTACCAATTATGAGTGACAGGGTAATGTGATTTCCACTAACAAGAACAACACATAATTTAGCTGAGCAGACCTTTCTTTTTACAAGGCAATTATATTTACTCCTATAGTTTAACAAATTTGTTGTTAATTTTTATACAAAGCAAGTCCCATTTAATTTAACTCTGGATGTGAAGCTAAACAAACATCCTGGAGGCACAACGATCTGGCAAATAAAATTCAACTCTTAATAGTTATTTACACTCAAAGTTACTCAGAAAAAAAACCCTTTTTTGTTTTGGAACTAAACACAAAATACGTAATAATTCACAAATATAAAAAATCCCACTTTACTGTTATTTCAAAACAATAAATCTTTTACCTCAAAAGTTACCCTGAACGAAACCCTTTTAACTTCTGAACTAAACTCTTTTACTATAGAACTCCAAAAGTTAATTTTCAAAAACTCAACAGGGCATAACCCCCTAAACAACCCCCTACACAACTACTCACCTGACCTCCCCTTGGATTCAGGCACCGCTCACCCCGACACACAAAAGTTAAAAGTTAATTTTCAAAAACTCGACAGGGCATAACCCCCTAAACAACCCCCTACACTACTACTCACCTGACCTCCCCGTGGATTCAGGCACCGCTCACCCCGGCACACAAAAGTTAGCCTATATGTGTGACCGTATTTCTACTGAGTGTCAAGGCATCCAATGTTTACCAAAACACTTCCAGCATGTTTATAACAACACTTTCCCAATCCTCGCACAGCCTTATAGTACAATATAATTTATATACTATTTTAATTAATAAGAAAAACCTATTTAAATTTTCCCTTCGAATAAGCATTGTCATCAATTTTTTATGTATAATTGTTGTTTGGCAACCTCTTATTGACTTGTTAAGGGTTGTTGTTGTTATTGGTGGATAAGGAGACCCCAGGTGAACCGTTGAGCACGTCTGCCTCTAATGGGCATTTTGCGTAAGCCCCCGGAAGGTTGGGATATTGAAGGAAGAGAAAAGGTGAGGCACGGGACAGACTGTCCACTCATGTTCCAGCTAGGGGTTTCCATGCCCATAGCATTTCTACTCACCCCCTGCTATCTACATATATTCCAGCTAGGGATTAACCATACAGTTCGCATTAACCCCCCGCCGTCTTGAACATGAATGGGGTTTGAAGGAAGGGAAATTAATCCTTGTTAAGGGTTGGTAGACCTTACCTGAAGACGACTGGGCGTTGACATCGGCTCCGTGAGCTATCAGCAGCTTGACAATCTCCACGAAGCCGGCCGACGCGGCCTCCATCAACGGGGTGCAGTCCCCCTTGATGCCTCGGTCTTCTACGTTGGCATGCATTGCAAGCAACACCTGACACATAACACTTTATTTAATACAGTGTTTTGAGAAGATGTTTCTAGCATAGGTTTATACAATTGTTTCTCACATTTAAATCCCATTAAATAATGAAAATATACTCCTAAACTAGGCTTCATTTTACATTCTATACCATCGCACTTAAACGCAACTTTGTCAAGATAGAGACCAAACAACCTGCCCCCCGATGTACTTTTTTCAACACACAATAAATTACAGGAATGACACTTTACTAATCCCCAAACTGATATCACATTTACCTGTGCTAGCTCATAATATCCTGCAGAGCAGGCCAGTGACAAGAGACTCTCCCCTTCCTCGGTTGTTTCGTGCACGCTGCGGCCCTCCGTGAGCAGCTTGCGGACCGTGCCGACGTCTCCGTCCGAACACGCCTCCGCTAATGACCTACACACCAACAATCATTAGACCTACAGTCAACAAAGATAAATTGAATAAAATCATTTTAATTTTGGATATTTAACTAATAATTAAATTTGCCATTGAATGATCAGGTCTTGCTTTAACATTACCCATGTTTAAAATGTCCCCGACACAGCAGACCTGCTTATTTAGCATATTTTCAATGGGATTTAGATGTAGGCCTATATTTTTATCTGTAACTTACTGTTAGATTGTTAGTGAAATGTAGTATAATTTTTGTTTACCTATTTTTTATTGCAAAGAAAAAAATAAAACTTACAATTTAAGGTCTATTTTTTATTTTTTTGTCAAAAACCTGTAATCAACCTATCCCATGATAAATAAAATCTCGAACCAATGATTATCAAATGCAATATAACTAGGCCTAATATCAGTGGTTAAAATAGGTCCTAGTTAAGTTGTATAGTAAAATAGTTATTCCCTCAACTGAATATCACATAAATTTTATCGACACTCCATATTATCAACAATTAGACAGAAAAATAAGCTTTCTTTCATGAATGGAAAAAAAATTTTGTAGTAGGAACCAAATTTTATGAATTTAAGGGACAACAAAACAGTGGTTCTTTGCAGTCCCATCTTACCGCAGTACCCATCAGTAATCTTACAGTACTGACTGTAGCAATAACGTAATACAGTGGAAGCCCTCAAATCCGGCCACCTCGGGACCCGACCACCGGCCGGATTTCAAAATGGCCGGATTAACCGGCAGTTTAATGAATCAGCAATGAATTTAAAAAAGATTTTAACACTACAAAAAAAAGCAATCAGATTAATACATAAATTAAAATATAACCAGTCCGTCAAATCCCATTTTAAAGAGATGAGAATTTTTACGGTCCACGCCTTATATATTTTTGAAACGATTAAATATGTTTTCCAAATTGCTGATACCCAAGAATTACCTGTTCATAATTATAATACGAGGGGCAAAAATTATTTAGTTAAAGAACAACCAAGACTTGAACTTTTAAAAAATAAAACTTCATATATTGGAAACTATTTTTTTAGAAAACTCCCCACCTTTATAAAAAATGAAAAAGACAAATCTAAATTTATGAAAAAATTGAAGGCATTCTTACTTGACCTTGCACCTTACAGTTTAGAAGAATTTGTTAATTTCAATTTTTAAGTAATGTATAGTATTTTGTAAAGTAAAATAAAATGTTTCTTATTGCTAATATTGGTAGTAAGTTACAATAGACTTGACACTATTCATGTATATAAACTGTATACAATTTGATGAATAAAGACTTTTTGAATCTTGAATCTTTATTTACCGTGTTAAACAGAGACCTGTGTGATATGTGTGTTCCAACAATGAACTATCAGGATGTATATAACAATGAAGTTTATCATACTTGCCAAATCAATGTAATCTATTAACTTGTTAACCATCATGATTTGCCCCTTCTCAGAAGTTGTAGCGCCGAAATGACGGTCGAAAACGAACAAGGGGTCGCTAGCGATGAACCTGCGCTTAACAGACAATAGTACTGGTCTTCTGTCAACGAAGGCCCTAACAGTGGGACCATAAAACCGACAGAATTTGTCTAGTGACCAAACCTCGACAATCAGACCGCGCAACACCCAACAAAAAGATAAAAATCATATATAGAACACTAACAAAAAGTTTTAGAAGATATTCATAACCATATAGTCCGGAAATTGTCAGTTGAACTGATATATTTTAGTGATATATCATGGGAAAAGTTTACTCTTGTCTATTTTTTCCGTGGGAAACGTTCAGGGCTGAATATTTCATTTCCGGAATACCGCGGCCGGATTATCCGGTGGCCGAACCATCCAAGGCCGGACTAGAGGGCTTCTACTGTAAGGGGGAAATTTGTCTAAATAATCAATATCTTAACTCCTACCTTGTTTCCGGTTGGGGCCTTGGGTTCTCACTGCGCATGCGAGTCAGTGCTGCCGCGGCCTCGTCCAGAGCACAAGAGACACTAGATGTGAGGCGACGCAATACCTCGGGATCTGCCAGGTGCTTGCCGTCTCCAGCCGCCAGCTTTCCTATACCTGTGTGTGCAACATAGAATAATTAACATAATTCGGCTTGCTTTTAACTCAATATCGGATTAATATTGTTTCCCTTGGTGTGTTTTGCTAACTTGTTACATTCGAGGTATTTTTATGCCTGAAGTCTCCATCAGATTTTGGATAAAAGAACCATATGAATTTTTTAAATACTTATTACTGAGAGTATTTATTACTGAGGTAGTTTTTCCAGTAGTGATGTAAAATATCCGCTCCTTCAATCATAAGTTTAACTAGAAATCTTTCCAATAAAAATTCAAACAGATTTGAAAATAAGACTTATCAAACCATCACATATTATTGAAATTCACCTTAAGAACTATAATAGGCCTAAATATATTCCATACGTCTCACACTCGTTATTGAGATTGAGCCTGGTCACGGGTTTGTTCTATATATTCTTACAATTGACAACATTTGGTCGGCATATGCATTCGGTAGCTGTGTTGAAACTAGTTTTTGGAATCAGACTGTGAAACTAAAGTCATAGTTTCCAATTGCCTTATAGGGGTGGATCAGCCCTGACGGACTCGTGTATTTTTTAAAGCAAATGGGGTCAAAATCCATGACCACAATCTCGTTTAACCAATTGTCTGTTTGGGACCTGTATGAAAACAACCAACCATTTGCTTTAGCAATTCTTCTAGTTATCTTAAAACTATCAAATAAAATTACATCATTATTCATTATTTACAGGCTTATTAGTTAACATTTTTCTTGCAAGTCAAAAATTATTTTTAGTAATATACTAGCATAAAATTATAGTAATTAATTTGAGTATCTTAAGTATAGTTACAGAAAAGAAGCAGATCCAAAAAATTTATAGCCTAGATCATAAAGAACTGAGTTAAGACCTTTTTGACCGTTTTTTTATTTTATTTATTTTTTTCTTTTATTAATACTTCCAATAAAATGTTTAAATAAGAAACTCAGTTTTTAAAAATTAATCTTACAATAAGGGTCTTTTAACTTGGACTACGGTATTTCTAAATATTCATACCAGCTGCTTGAAGGAGAGCTTCCAAACGTGCTTGAGTTTCTGGATCGACTGAATGATCGTTGTCTTCAGGAGACAATAAGAATTTAGACGTAGCCAGGCTTGCCTCGTCCACTAGCTCCTCATTGTCAATCACGAATGACTCCACCTGAAAGTTATAAACACATTCAAATCGCTGATACCTCGCAGTTGAAGTGTTCTGGAACAGTGGTTTAGCTAAGGATGGATACAAATTAAAACTAGGAAATTAACTAGGAAACTAGGAATTAAAGAAGGAATTCAGAAGTAGGCTACATGACTGGCTTTTAAAAAACCCATTTTACCACATTAGTGAGTTCCTAGAGTTATCTAGCAACACTTTGGTTGTATAATCAGTGCCATTTAGTCTTAAGAACACATTATTTTTATTATTAATAATTTTATATTTTAGGAAGTTTGTTTCTTACTACTGACCATGTTTCTTTTTTTAATATATATCTGTTATTTGCCTTGAATTTTAAAAAGTGTTTAAACTATTTATTAGCATCAGCCTTTGTAAAACCACAAAGTTACACTAATTATTTATCCAATGACTATGTGTAGTGCATGTATCATGTAGATTAAGTTGACAATGTCAATTGCTTGTATCTATGAGCTTAAAGACAATAAAGTTCTGATTCTGATTCTGACTACTACGTAGAGGTAAATGGAATAGGCCTAAGCTGAAATTTTTAATTGTTACTATTTATTTACAAAATAAATTGATGTTTATAATGGAAAATCATTTTTAAAAGTCATCTTCACCTTTGGGCTGGTAGCCCATTGTTGCGCAGTCCTTACCTGAAGATGTTACTTAGGAAAATCGATTTACTTTGCGACTTCACAGAGAGTAATTTTTGTTAAAATTTCAAAATTTTATGGTATGAGGGGCCTAATATAACTTTTCAACTAAACAGATGAAAAACAGATTTCAAATAAATGAATATAATGGTGGTGAGAAATGTAACAAGAAGTATGTCGGCTACACTAATAGGTCTTTTGCTGAGTGATTCAAAGAACACAATGCAGTAAGCCAAAATAACCCTTCCTCAAAAGTCGCACAACACCTGAAAGAAAATATTGGGCATAGTATCAATTTTGAAAAATCCCTCGAGGTGATAAAACTATGCAGCCAGAAAAATAAAGCGCAGGTTTGGGAGGAATTATTTATTTATAAAAGCGTATTAGCTCATGGCAAGGATAGCATGCTTAACAAGAAGGAAGAATATGCCGACAAAATTACGTATCAGCTGTTCAATAGCATAGATAAAAGCCCGGACCACCGGTCAGCTGATAAGATTACGTCACTCTGACATCACCCCAAAACTTCAGTAGGCCTACAAAATCAAACGGGAATGGACCCACGAGTCCGCCGCGCCGCAGTTACCATGGACCGTACGTGTATGTTTTGTGTTATGTGTAAAGACAGTGTATTTGTGTCGTGTGTAAAAACTAACATCCATAAAAAAATGGGCTTTTAATTTTATTAAAGTGACTGCTGAAGATGAACGGTAATTCGTTCGAAACGCGTCCAGTGTGAAGAATAATATTTGACACCTCAGGCTACTTAATATGTGAGTATTAACAATCTGCAAAGATAATATTATAGGTGTCAAGGCTGTTAATGTATTGAACTAAACACTTACCAAGTTTTTAAAAAATCAGTTGAACAACGGCGTCTGAAACAGGGGACTAAAATACCATGTTTTAGCATAAAAGCTTTAAGGTTAACATAACAGACTGCGCAACAATGGGCTACCGGCCCAAAGGTGAAGATGAATCTTAATACTAAGCTTAGGTGTATTAATACAGTTAGATGTCACAAACATAAAGACATTCCAGACTTTAGAAGTACAGTTTTCCAAACTTATTGATGAAATCAGGGACTTAGGAAATCATATATTGACATTTTATTTGGTCTGAACAACATTTATTTTTTAAAGAAATTTATCCTTATTTAATAAGCTTAGGATTTTTTGTGTAAAGAATTCCTCCTACAATTTTCAACCGATTTTCAAGTTTTTTGGTGTCGTTGGATAGGGCTTGGTCTGTTGTTGTTTCCGCAAAAAACGATGAGAATTGGACTGAAAAAAGGCGCTATCATTGACTTTGTACACTACGTGAGTAGATTTCTCATAGCATAGGCGTGTGTGAAGCATATTGACGGCGGTGCGATCTCGTGCGGCGTCCATCAAAGTACAAGTAACATATGATAGATAAATAAGTATTACCACTCTTCTAAACCAAGGATGAAACATTTTATAACTGAAAGTTATGTTTATGTTTTGGTAAAATGTTTTGGCAGCACTGTAAATTCAGCTGAATAATAATAACATCGATGGCAGCGACTCTGGTGCGGCGTCCACCGAACTTCCAAATTTTCGCCTCAAACTAAATGCATTGGATGAGAGGTCTATTCACGTTAGTGTACATAGTCAATGGCGCTATCCACCCTTGAAATCTCAAAATTTCCCATTAAAATATCACTGGGATTAAATAAAACATTTTCATTGTGTGTTAATGTTCAGCTGTAAATTTGTGTAATTTTTGGTGATTACAGATATTCACAATATTGGATTGGTCGGATGTCATTGGTTTAGAGCTGAAAGTAACATTTGTACGAGTATTGTATTAAAATAAAGTGCTCAATTTTGAGCAGCACGAATACTTAATTTAATAGGATTCTAAATAATATATTTTAAATATTTTAATATCTATGGGCTAATGTTCATTTTTTAGGTCTAAATCAATTCTATCTTGTTGGTAAAGCATACTTAATATTGTCATGCATATTTACTTGGTATGCATAATTTCTTTTAGTACGGCCGTATATTAAGCGGTTACATTTTTCATTTATCATCTATCACACTTGGGTGATTTAACTTTACATTTGTTTACTAAAAGTTTATTTCATTGAAAGATAGGCCTACACAAAATGGATTAAATTCTATACAACATCTTTGAAGTCTTGCCCCAAAATTTGACAGATGAAATTTTACTTATGATAGCTGTTTTATGAATATTAAAATACTACAGTACGTTTGTAAACTCGATGTTTATTGAAAAGTACCCCTTCTTTGAGCCCCCCCCCCCCCCCATCACAGCTCTTTTAGACCATTTGTCAATTTATGTTTAATGAATTTTATAAGTTGACCTTGTATATAGTGTCTAGATGTTTTGATAAATTTGTCTCAAGAGACAGAATTTTTTAAGGCACTCCGCGACTTAGGCTTATCTAGCTTTTTGTTAACCAGTTGGGTGGTTTTTCACCACATTGAGCAAGGTTGAGGTGTGTTTACACCAGAGATTGACAACCTAAAGTTGTTGACTTTAGCCATATGGATAGAACAGTACGAGTCATCAACTTTTGGTTAACAACCTTTAGTCTACTAAATTGCATTGTTTAAAAAATATGTTTCACACAAAGTATTATAAGAAAATAAACACTACCTTGCCAAAATGTTCTACATCGATAAGACTTAAGTATGGATCTCTAATTCTTCTATACACAGTGTTAAATGCTAACTTTGCTAGTAGCAATAAATTGTCTAAACCAAAAGTAATTATTTTTAGAAAATAACCACAAAATATCTGGAAGCAACAAGGCATCTTTCAATAACTAAACCCTTCATGTAAACATCTGCTGACTATTTTACATCACAACAGCTGTAGGGTATATACAGGTCTACCACTTGATGAAAAAGACAAAAATCTTGAAAAATTTATTTTAAATATAGCATAGCCTACTATTATTTTTTTCTAACCTACTTAATGAGAAATAAAACTTGTTTTAAATCTTTTTATGCCAAGAAATGTTATTTAATCTTTTAAAATGTAAACTGAACTAAACTTGGTTCTAATTGAAATCTTCTGGTTCGGTTTTAAACTTGTATGGCTTGGGGACAAAATCATAAATATAAGAATAAATGTATATATACAAAAATAAGAAACTTATTATTTAATAGGCTATGGTAACTTGTTCAACATAACATTAAAAATGTAGTTATTGGCCAACGAGAGTGCAATAAAATAATCAAGAACACAGGAATTTAGTGATTTTTATCCTGGGTTGTGTTAATCCTATTCTAAAAACATTTTTCTCTTTTTACCATATTTTGTGCTAGTCTCTATATTTAGTATATAAGTTACATTCCCAAGTAATCTATTTTACTAATTCCATAAGGAATTTCTTGTGAACAGGAAAGCTCTTTTATTTATGGATTTTGATGATTGAGGTGTCAAATTAAAGGGAATTCTCTGTAGTTGTCATGGAATAGTTTTTGCCGCCCTCAGTTCAATGTGCTTTGCCCCATTGGACTTTAAAGCTTCCATGTATTTTAAATAAAAGACAAAATTTTATTCAGTTTACCTAACATATGATTCATTTCATGGAAACAAACAGCTGTCTTCATAAAAATAACATGTCTCCCCTCTGTCATTTTAATCTATTTAGTTTTTCTGTTTACTTTCAAATTCAAATACAAAGACGACTGATGAAATGTTTATTAACATGCAGTTTACATTCGGAGTATTAGGGAGCGGCAATTAGTTTAATGGCGGTTCTTACACGGTCAATACGGATCGCGATATTAGGACCGTGATCCAGGATCACGATACGGATTGAGTGTGTAAAGTCAAATATTGATGGAATTTATGGATCGCGATATGGATCACGATTTTGAAATTCATCAATATTTTTCGTCAATATAGCGATACGTATTGAGCGTCTAAGGTACGTTTGAGATCCGGTATTGAATCAGCTAATTGTAAACACACGAGGTGTTTTGTCTAACCACAGTAGGAGAGCAAAATCTCATAATTATAATTTGGTTTATTATGGCCAGTACATAAAAACATATACAATTATAATGGATAATCTTTTTACACTGTTCGGTAATGCTATCATAATTAAACTATACCATTTTATAGTTGGTGCATGAATAAGTATAAGTTTTGATTGTTGAATTGTTTAGTACTAGGCCTATATCTAAAGATACTTAAAGATATAATAACAGCTGATAAATTGGACAATTATAACGTTTTAAAAAGTAGGCCTACTTTTAGCGAATTTCCCTATAGGGAACACGCTATTACGGTAGTAGCCATGGTAAGACCTAAGCCCGGGACCACTTTACTTTTTCATTTTGAGGTCCACAGAAGCCAAAAACACCATTCGTTCATTTTCATATATATGTATATATATATCTATATATATCTATATATATATATATCTATGTGTCCGTGGTACTGATAACTTTTGAAGGGGACCTCCGATTTTGATAAAATTTGGTATGGAGGTGTAAGACCAGGTCTATTTTCATGAGTTCGCGAACCAGCATCGTCGGGTTATGGGAACGGGGTTTTATGGGGTTTCAAAGGGGTCAAAAATGGGTTTTTGGCATTTTTGGACCTTAATTTTTAAAATTCATCAATTTTAACTGAAACCATTTAAAAGACCTTAAAAAAACAAACAATTTAGTATTTTGAATTTTTATCATAGCATAACTGGTTACGGGGAAAATCCAAAAATAAGTTTTCCATGTTATTCTTATGGGAAATCAAGAAAACCCTGTATCTTGCATATTTATTGACATAACTTAATCAAATTTGGTATGTACATTATCTATATAAGGTTTAACTTATACTTGCTTACAAAACCCATATGGCGGCAAACCTACATACTCACCCCCATGGGGTTTATGGGGAAATAAAAAATTGCCAGGGCTTGATACAATTTTTTGTTTACATTCACCAATTATTGATTAACTTAGATTTTCAAACAACAAACCCATGGCAGCAAAACTACATACTAGATCCTGTGGTGTTTTTATGGGGAAAGTAAATAATCTGAAATTCCATTGGAAATTCGCTGAGTACGCAGGTCTGCTGCGACGGGGGTATTTATACATATTTTGCATCATCTGCCTATTTGCCTATCTGCGCATTTGTTTTGCTTTGTGTATTATTTCATGCATTATGAAACCCGATATATTATTTTGGAAATCTATCAAAAGAAGATTTACATAATATGAATACTAAAAGTATATAAATTTATCACACAAAAATACGAAAGTACAAAATATATCATACTAAAAACGATGTAGGCCTACTGAAGCTAAATTTTTAAACAATTTGTAATGTATAAAATAGATAAAATATACTCATGATAGTGTCCTTTTTTCTGGATATGGGCCAACCATTTTAAGGAGTTTCTCGAAACAGGTCCTAGGCATACGAAAGTAGTTTTCGTAGTCTTCTATGACTGTAAGCAGTATTTCATTTAAAAGGTTCAAATGACTATACTTTTCCCGTTTTTGCAACCATTCCTTCACCCACCGCTTGCGTTTAACCCTCCTTTTCAGTGATAAAGCAATCAAAATTGCTGCAAAAGCTTTTCTGTTGTTTTCGTCCATAACTTAAACGGCAACTGACAACAATCAACTGATATTGAGCTGCGATCCAGATGACGTAAGTATTGATGTGTGATCCATATTGACCGTGTAAGGTTTAGCTCATAAAATAATATTGTCAATATTTATCACGATCCAGATCATGATCCGTATTGACCGTGTAAGAACCGCCATTTAATTATGTGATTTTATTTTCATTTTATACAAGTTTCACACCATCTGCCTGCGCTCAGACTGGAGCTGTATTCGTCGAGTATAGACTGGCAACGACTCGTAATTACTAGGAGAACATTGAACTTTTCACTGTCAATTTTGGATTTGTACCAATAATCACAGAACGGAGGAAATCAATAAATTTAAGATTTCTAAAACATATTTGTTAAAAAAAAAAAAAAAAAAAAAAAAAAAAAAAAAAAAACTCCAAAGAAACAAAAAAATAAAATAAAAAAACTCAAAATTAGCATTTAAGCGATATCCTTTCTAGATTTGAAGTAAATGAAATACATGTGTAATTCTCATGCTATAAATCTGTGCTTGTGACATATAAATTTACCAAGATGTTATAGACTATGTAACCAGCTGATCACTTACTTCATTGTTAGTAGTGTTTATTTTTTGCAGTTTGTAAACAAATCATGTTGACTGCATCTCAAATTTGGCTAAGCAAAGTTGTTCTAAATATCTACAAATCAATGTTAAGTTCTGGTGTTAGGATTATTTACTGAAGTCATACATAGGCCTCACACCCCACATTGGAGACAGTTTTAATCACAAAATTAAACTGAAATTTCGCTAAGTATGCCAGGTATGTTATTTGTGTATATCTACATCTTATAATTTTTTATGGTTTTGATAGTAAACACAACCTAGTCTTGGTTGTTATCAAGTCAAAAAATATCATTGACTGGACACAATAATATTGAAACATCAACAAAAACAGAGTAAAGGAGGTTTTTGATTTTTCTTGTGAAACCATATAGGCTAAGTTAAAAAAATGAAACAATGGGTCTGCAAAACTCAACTTTTATAAAAAATCACACTTAGGCCTAATCCTTTTTTTTATGTCCAATCTTTAAAAAATCTGGGTACTTAAGGGCCGGTTTATTCAAACACTTAGTTTAATTCAATGTTAAACGTATAGAAAGTTTAGGTTTAAACTTGAGTTTAGGTTTAAACTTTCTTTAAGAAATCGACCCTAATTGTCATAGTTTAAATAACACAATGTAAGCTACACTTTTTAATACTGTACATTTTTTTACTAAAGTTGGGCTATATATTTAGGGAAATTAATGGCCGCCACATTGAAAGTACCAAGAGGGAACTATCTTTTTAGATGGTTATCATGGAAATAAATGTTTATACTAAATACAAATTTAGACTAATGGGCTACAAAATCTAAAATGGAAATAAATTTAAGTTATTTTTAAGAATAGTGAAATAAAAACCAAACAAAATTTATGAGACATCTAAAGGGTTTCATATTTAATAGGCAACATGTTTATTTGTACAAGGAACTCCTCCTTCGGTTTTCAACCGATTTTAATGATTTTGGTTTCATTGGATGGAGCTCGGCTTGAAATTGTTTCTATAGTAAATTGATAAATATTCATCCAAACGGAAAGGCCCTGCATGACCTTAAAGTTCTGTATTTCCCCATTGGAATAACACTGATAAGAAAAAAGATTTTAAAGTTTAACAGCTCTATCGAATAAACCCAGCACACCAGCGAGAACATCATAGTCATAGGTAGTCAAAACTCTTTATTTATTTTCATGTACAAATGGTACATAGTAAATAGCGTCACATTTTTTATTCTAAAGAGATAATAAAATACAGTAGCAGACATGATTTACATTAGACATAAAATAAATCATTTTTCTTAATGTCCTACAAATAAAAATAAAAAGGTTAAAAATTATAAACTCAAATTATATAGGTAGTTAAAGAGAATGAAAAAATTGAAGTGTACAAGAGGGTGGCGGAGAGTTCTTCCAATGAATACAAAGATTTGTTAATTGAGTATTCTTTTAACATTTTTTTTAAATTTTGACCCACTTTCTGATTTAATGTTAAGAGGAATGTGTTTCAAAAACTTTTTCCCCATATATGTAGGTTTTTTTTCAAAAAACTTGAGCCTATGTGCCAGTGTGATTTAATTTCTTCCCCTTGTATTGTGTTGTATGGGTTTACAGGTATATCAGAATTTACGTTATTTGATTGTTCTTTTCGGGCAAGTAAAATGGTCTCAAAAATATAGTGACCGTAAACAGTTTATATTTTTAGATCCTTAAAGTGTTCTTTAGCCGAATCATCATATTTTAAATTTAACATAATTATTCTAATAGCCTTTTTCTGCTGTTTTAAAAGTTTCTCTAAGTTTATTTTATTAGTTGAGCCGTAAAGTGCAATACCAAATGAAATGTGTGAATGAATATGAGCAAAGTAAATACTTTTCAATGTGTTAAGATCGCAATAATATTTCATTCTTGATAATGCGTACATTCCAGAATTTACTTTAGTTACGAGTTCTGTTTATTCATATCAAAGAAGTTATGTTTAAATCATCACAGTGTTTTATACACTGATTAGCGAACTGCATTAAACAAGCCTAAACTGTAAAAAGTATCCAAACTAAATCGCTCGATTTCGAGCAACAAACTCGTTCTTTTTAATTTTAACACATAGAATGTGATTTTGCTTAAGCAATGGACTTTTATGACACCCTGTAAATTATTTATAATTTTTAAGACTTTTCTAAAATAAACATACAAAACCAAACCAAAATTTTCAATACTTAAAGAAAATTAAGCAGTTTAAAGGTTAACATTAAAAATTTATTTAGGTTTTAGATTCTTATGGTTTATTTTTTAAATTCGCCTACAATTCTTTTTATAACTTGATTGTAAAAAAATAGACTAAATGAGTGACAGACCTCAACAAAAGGGCATTAACCGGAATCCTATAAGAAAAGGAAGAGATAAGGTGAAAAAAAACAGGTGTGATCATGTATTGTCAATTAGCAAGGAGTCAGTTCCATTAAATATTATAAATATTTATTTGTTTAGCCTATCGAATAATACATCAACTATAGGTGTCTATTGAAATCTGATTTTAGAATTCAAGTATATTTCTAGCATATTTGTTCAAAATATCCAGTATCACTCACAAACTGTTAATCTAAATTTGAGGTTACAATAATGGCGTTTTATTTAAATAAACAAATTTAATATATTTTTTTTAATACAGATAAAACACTAATGACGTAGGTTTATTATAAAATATTTCCTTGAAATGTTGTTCAAATAAGGATAAGCCAAGAAAGAGAGCTGTCTCCCTCTCCTTCTCAGAGAAATTCTCGTTCAATAGAACAAACCAATGGCTCATTGCAGGCAATAGCATTAGGCAAGTGAAAGGAGTGCATATGATGTGCTGGCTGACACCACTGATGGATGATACACTAGAAATTAATTGTTTAAGTCAAGTGAACCATCAATGTCATCAAAACTTTCAAATTATACTTTTTGCACCTTTATTTCTGAGGGGGTTTGGCACCAATAGAGTTTCACTGAAGTGCCATTTTAGCGAATTTCCCATAGGGAATAAGCTATTACCGTAGGTCTCATGGTAAGACCTAAGCCCGAGACCATGTTACTTTTTCGTTTTAAGGTGCCCAGAGACCAAAAATAATAGTCATTACAATTTATATATATATATATATATATATATATATGTGTGTGTGTGTGTGTGTATATATATATATGTATATATATATATATATATATGTATGTGTCCCTAGACACGATAACTCTCGTAAAAATGGTCCGATCGACACCAAATTTGGTAGAGATGTGTAATCCTACGTTTATTCGGATGAGTTCGAAAACCAGACATATCGACCTACCGGAAGGGGTAGTTTTGGGGGGTTTTGTACCCCAAAAATGGGTTTTTTGCATTTTTCATATGTAAATTTAAAAAATTTTAAACTTTTATCTTGACCATTGGATTTAGCTAAAAAAAAAACACACAATTTAGTATCTTGAAGCTTTGTTCTATCTCTATTGGTTACCGAGATATTACAAAGTCTAAAGACAGTACATTGTCTTTTGGGGCTGCAATGTTAATCTTATGGAGGATAATGATGTGTTAATATTTCACTTATTAACCAATATTATTGGATGAAACTTGGTATTTAGCTTCATTTTGTTGAGATTCATCCATTTAAGGTAAAAAATCTCGGTTTTTTTTACTTATCATGGCAGCAAACCTGCATACTCTTTTCCCATGTTAATCTTATGGAGAATAGGCAAACTCTTTTATTTATGGACAGATATTGATGAAACTTACTATATGGCTTTATATGGTCGAAATAAATTTTTTCTATGCTAAAAATCTACTTTTAGTGTCCTCCATGGCAGCATACCTGCATACTCTTTCCCTATAATTATCTTAAGGAGAATAGACATTAATTTATTTCCCTATTTATGAGCACGTGATGAAATTTTGTTTACATGTTTAGCTGGTCAAAATTAATATTACTAATTTGGAAATTCGCTGAGTACGCAGGTCTGCTGCGACGGGGGGTATTTACTACCTATTGTTTTATTACACTCTAATAGCAATTAGCAGCCTGTCTTTGATGAAACCTATAGTTTTCCAGCCAGAAACCGATGGGCTATGAATGCTAAATCCTAATTCATACATCTAAAATAATATCTGGCCAAAGTGAAAAATGAAATCACTTTAATAATGATAATAAAATATCCTCGTCGCAGCAGACCTGCGTACACAGCGAATTTCCAAAGGAATTTTAATATATTTCTTATTTCCCCATAAAATCCATGGGGATGAGAGTATGTAGGTTTATGCCATAGCCTATGGGTTTTGTTGGTAAATATAAGCTAAACCCTACCTAGTGAATGTACATACAAAATTTTATCAGGCTGTGGTGTTCTTTTTATTTTCCCCATGGGGGTGAGGAGTACGTAGGTTTGCCGCCATATGGGTTTTGTAAGCAAATTTAAGTTAAACGATTAATAATGACTGTACATGCCAAATTTTATAAAGATAAGTTATGTCAGTAAATAAGCAAGATAGAAGGTTTTATTGATTTCCCATAAGAATACCATTAAACATAGTTTTTGGATTTTCTCCTTAACCATTTAATCTAGGCCTAGGTAAAAAATTCAGAATACTAAATTGTTTGTTTTATTAACCTTTTTTAAACGTTAAAATTGTTTAATTTTATAAATAAAAGTAAAAAAGCCAATTTTTTACAACCCCAATTTTTTAGTTTTGAAATCCCATAAAACCCCATTCCCATGGTCCGATCATTCTGGTTCGCCAACCCATTTAAGTAAATGCTGGCTTACACCCCTGTACCAAATTTCATCAAAATCGGAGGTTCTGTTTGAAAGTTATCGTGTTTATCGTGTTCACACACACACACACACATATATATATATAATATGTATATATATATACATATATATATATATATATATAATATGTATATATATATACATATATATATATATATATACAGGGTGTCCAGCTTCCACCTTTACAAACTTTTCCAGGTTATTAAGCATGCCAAAACAAACAGAAAAATCATATAAACATATGTCCGGAAATGCTTCGTTAAGCCACTAGCCGCCATTTTGTTTTTTACACTTACGAATTTTTATTTCCGTAACGTGTTGTTGTATGGAGCTCATATTTGGCATGTACCTTAATCACGCCAATGCTCATTTTCAGAAAAAATATTAATTTTTTCCGATGTATATTTTCAAAATGGCGGCCATTTTAAATTTTAAAACTCAAATATCTCAAAAACCGTAAATTTTATAAAGATTTTATAAGACACAAAAAAGTTGACAAATTAAATTATCTAAACAGTAACACCAAGTTCGTAAGGATCTGACAACAAATAAGGGAGTTATTGTGGTTTTCCTGAACAAAAACACTGATTTTGCACTATGATTAATGCCAATTTAGGTTATTTTAAGAGAAAAATCTCATTAACTCCGTTATTTGTTGTCGGAACCTTACAAACTTGGTATCACTGTTTAGATAATTTAATTTGTCAACTTTTTTTTGTCTAGTAAAATTTTTTTTTAATTTACGGTTTTTGAGATATTTGAGTTTAAAAATTTAAAATGGCCGCCATTTTGAAAATATACATCGGAAAAAATTAATATTTTTTCTAAAAATGAGCATTGGTGTGATTAAAGTACATGCCAAATATGAGCTCCATACAACAACCCGTTACGGAAATAAAAATTCTTAAGTGTAAAAAACAAAATGGCGGCTAGCGGCTTAACGAAGCATTTCCGGACATATGTTTATATGATTTTTCTCTTTGTTTTGGCATGCTTAACAACCTGGAAAAGTTTGTAAAGGTGGAAGCTGGACACCCTGTATATATATTACTCCAAAGATGATAGTGATCAGGGCTACTGTAATATTAATTGTATTTATTTTCATGTTGAAATTAACTGAGTAAGTTACCCTTCTTAATTAAAAATACCCCCGTCGCAGCAGACCTGCGTACTCAGCTAATTTCCATAGGAATTTGAGATTTTGTATTTTCCCCATAAACACCATAGGAATGATTATGTAGGTTTGCCGCCATGGGATATTGTTAGAAAATGTTAGTTGTTAGGAAATAAAATGATTAGTCCAGGTAAATATAAAATTTTATCAATATTCGGCACTTTTTAATTTTCCCCATAAACCCCATGGGGGTGAGTATGTAGGTTTGCTGCCATATGGCTGTTGTAAGCAAATATCAGTTAAACTCTACCTAGTGAGTGTACATGCCAAATTTTATCAAGTTATTCCAATAAAGAAGCGAGATATAGGGTTTTGTTGATTTCCCATAAGATTAACATGGGAAACCTATTTTTGACTTTTCTCCGTGACCTGTTAAGCGAAGTTAAAAATTCAAAATACTAAATTGTTTGTTTATTTAAGCTCTTTTAAATGGTTTTAGTTAAAATCGTTGAATTTCGAAAATTAAGGTCCAAAAATGCTAAAAACCCATTTTTGACCCTTTTGAAACCCCGTAAAACCCCGTTCCCATAACCCGATCATGCTGGTTTGCGAACTCATGAAAATAGACCTGGTCTTACACCTTCATACCAAATTTCATCAAAATCAGAGGTTTCTGTCAAAAGTTATCGAGACCACGGACACACACACACACATATAGGCTATATATATATATATATATATATATATATATATATATATATGAAATTGAACGAATGGTGTTTTTGGCTTCTGGGGACCTCAAAACGAAAAAGTATTATGGTCTCGGACCTAGGTTTCACCATGACTACTACCGTAATAGCGTATTCCCTATAGGGAAATTCGCTAAAATGTAAAAAAATGTTTAAAAAACTAAAAAGGGTACTTAGTTAATTTCAAAATGAAAATAAATACTATAAATATACATCAATTTGAACTAACGGTATTTTGGCTTCTAGGAACCTAAAAACAAAAAAGTATCATGCTCCCAGGCTTTGGTCTTACCGTGACTACTACTATTTAATATAGTATTCTCTAAAGGGAAATTCGCTAAAAAAAATTTGATTCAATTTAAGGAAACAGTATGGATGATCAATGACAAATTTATGACAGTTCAATTAATACTTTTTTACTTTGTATTGTATGAGTAAACTTGTATTTTATGGTTCTTCGTTATAAAATTACTGCTTATTACTGATCACAAATACTTTGATAAAATATTTTTGAGTGTCCTATTTTGATTTTCAATTTCAGGTTAAACAATAATAATTTTAGTATTTAGTGCTGGATTTATATCATTTACAGTTTTGCATTTTTAATGGACCTAATTTTAAAAATAAGTGGCAGCTGAATTTTTGTTTGATTTTTTATTATTATACAAAAATAAAACAACTAATTTTGTAATAATAGCAGCCAAAAAGGGGGGGAGGGGGAATAAGAATCAACACCGCTATAAACTATTCTGAGTCACAGTAATTATTTCTATTCTTTAAGTAGTAGCTGATACAATTCTGAAGAGCATGTAAGTCAATGTAAACTCAATGCCACCAATTAGTAATTCACACAGAGGTCACGGCACAACAGAGACGTCCGACAGTAGCTGAGCCTACACCGTGAGACAATCATGATTGTGTAAGCCAAGCCGCAGTCTCTCTGCTACAACACATCAACATTTATAAGGTGTATCTAGCTTAACCACAGCAGGCCGAAATAGCAATCAATACAGGGAATGAAAGTTGAAATTGTGTTGAATTATAAAGTTTAGGCATTAAAATGAACTAATTCTCTGCGACTTAATGTATCCTTTATGAAAAAATTTTTATCTTATAAACAAATTGAGATTCATTAAAAACATAGTTAAAAACATTTTTTAAGAACTTTTAGTAGCAACTAGGCCCTCTCATCTGCTATTTCTATACATTCTGGAATCCAAAAATTATTCCCAGTTTAGTTTATATCTCTTAAAAGGGGTTAAACCTTCTTAAGGCTAGGATGAACATTTTAACAAGCTAAAGTCTAAACCCCGTGATCCAATATAATGCTGTATTTTTTTTGTCCAGATTGAAATTGACAACATAACATAATATAAACTACTTATGGTATTCATAAACATTTAACAAAATGAATCAAAGAAAATTATTCATTTTATTTTAATTTTTTATTTAATTCTTTTAAAATTGAAAATAATATGAATTGTTTACAAAAGAACTACCGGTATTCAATTTAAGTTTCATTTAAACCACAATGAATAAAATATTACTTTACAATATTCTTTTCAGTTTTTTTATGCACTAACTACAGAGCATTCTTCAGTGCCCAGCAATTAGAATGAATTTTAAGTAAAAATGAAGTTTTTACCAGCCGAGCGAGTGTACAGGAAGGAAGCAATTTGCTACATAAATTTCCTATCATGTAGGAGTGTTTAAGGATATTTCACTAAGTTCCTACAAATATCTGATGGTAGTGTAGGCTTAATGTTAAGCAGGACTACTCGATTGCTGTGGGGATCAGGTGTGTTCTTCTGATTCTGATGATTGCTGTGGGGACCGGATCTTTTCTTCTGATTCTGGTGATTTATATGGGGATCGAGTCTGTTCTTCTGATTCTGATGATTGCTGTGAGGATCAGGACTGTTCTTGTGATTCTGATTAAGGATCATTAAGAGGATCGTATCAAAATAAGAAGAGCGGAGAGAATCCCATGGCAATTTAGCAGTCCTACCAGACATTAGGCCTACACCATTTGTTTTTGGTAGCATATAAAAACATACGGTAATAAAAATATTACCATCATTGACCTTAAGCAACTACATGAGACGATTAATATGGTGATTTGTTTCCATGACACTAGCTTGGCTGGGGAAAAACTTACTTAAAATATTTGAAGATAAATTAATATTACTTATTTTTAACTGGTAATTGGTCCTTAAAAATTTTGGAAAATTGGTATGACACATAAAAACTAGGGAATGTACGGTAGTCTCACAGGATATTCAACGTTTAGGCCTAAATTAAATACAGTATATAGAAACAAATTATACCTTAAAAATTATAAATGTAAAAAGTATTAAGTTTGAAACACTGATTGTTAAGTTTAGGACTTTTTGACTTTTTTTAATACTACGTTAAAAATATTACAGGTGATCAAACTTTGCATTAAAATTATACGGACAAAATAAAAAATATGCAATAGCTTCTGTCATATTAACCCTTTGAGGTCGGTATTACACCAAATTGGTTAGAATATGAAGGCCTGATTATTGATGTATATATGTATTATTGAAGAACAATAATGTATATATAGGGTGATTCACGACAAAGTGCAGAAATTTCGGGAGCTGATGCTACTCAAGAAAATAAGCAAATAAGGTCATAAAAACATATATCCTAAAATCCTTCGTTTGGCTGCTAGCCGCCACTTTGTTTTTTACATGTAGGCTAATAATATCTATTTCCGTAACGGATTGATGGATTTACTTCATATTTGGCATGGACCTTTATCACAATAGTGGTAATTTTCAGAAAACAAATTATTTTCCGATTTGTATTATCAAAATGGCCATTTTCAAGTTTTTAACTCAAATTTCTCAAAAACCGCAAATTTTATCAGAATTTTATTTTAGACAAAAAAGTTGATAAATTATATTATCTAAACAATGATACCAGGTTTGTAAAGATCTGACAACAAATAACGGGGTTATTGCGATTTTTCTATTAAAATAACCTAAACTTGCAATAATTATAGTGCAAAATCTACGTATTATTGCAGAAAAATCACAATTACTCCTTTATTTGTTGTCAGATCTTTAAAAACTTGGTTTCATTGTGTAGATAATTTAATTTGTCAACTTTTTTGTCTGTAATAAAATGTTGATAAAATTTGCAATTAATATATTTTTTTTTTTAATTAACATTGTTGTGATAAAGATCCATGCCAAATATGAAGTAAATCCATCAATCCATTACGGAAGTAAAAATTGTTACCTGTAAAAAACAAAATGGCGGCTAGAGGCTAAACAAAGGATTTTAAGACATATGTTGATACAGCTTTTTTTGTTTATTTTTGTGTGTAGAATCAGCTCTCGAAATTTCTGCACTTCGTCGTGAATCACCCTGTATAACATGACTGAAGCATATGAATCATTTTACAGACTTACCACTTGAGGAACGCTCAAGAGGAAATCTTTAATTATAATTTTAGCATTGACTTTGTACACTACGTGAGTAGACTTCTCATAGCATAGGCGTGTGTGAAGCATATTTACGGCGGTGTGATCTCGTGCGGCGTCCATTGAAGTACAAGTAACATATGATAGATAAATCAGTATTACCACTCTTCTAAACCAAGGATAAAACATTTTATAACTGAAAGTTATGTTTATGTTTTAGTAAAATGTTTTGGCAGCACTGTACATTCAGCTGAATAATAACAACATCGATGGCAGCGACTCTGGTGCGGCGTCCACCGAACTTCCAAATTTTCGCCTCAAACGAAATGCATTGGATGAGAGGTCTATTCACGTTAGTGTACATAGTCAATGATTTTAGGCTTAAATATATAATAACGTACATTATCTCGGTACATTAGGTATTATTATTCTGTGGGTTTTGCTGCAAAACTGACCTCAAGGGGTTGAATATATGTCATATATTAATGCATTCATAACAGGGTGCCTACCAAATTACACTAATGAAATTCCCAACATTCCAATATATCCCAACCACTTTTCTGAAAATTCCTGATTACAGTACACTCTCGTTCATCGGAACTAATGTGGCGGACGTCCGGTTCGGATGTCAAAAAATTCCGATGAAGCGGAGTCCGTTGTGAGTCATCATTTCCGCCCGTACGGTGACCTATCGTGATTGTATTCACTCTTGTTTTTAAGATAACACAAGAGATTTTATGAAAATAAGGCACTCAAACTTTGAACATGGTAACAATTAACCTATAGGAATAAAAACAACGCAGGAAATAAAGATCCAAAATCTTTATTCTCATATTCCATATTCATATTCCACTCATATTCCAGCAGTCAAATTCCACGTAACACAGGTGCAGTCGCAATGCAAGACAGACTGAATGAGAATTTGGGAAGTGGTTGAAGGGGATGTTCACTTCCTGCCCGCTTCCTCTTTATTTTTGTGCGAATACTCCACGGCCTCGTAAATCACATCAATGGGTACAGATTATGGAAAACGCCTGATAATGTTTGATGCAAAATGTAATACTTCACTGTTGTGCGGATAGAACGAATGGAAATTGAAGGCGCTAAAACGGAAAAATTATTTATTTCGTAAGAAAAAAAAATTAATAATATTCAGATTTTCAGTTCCGATGAAGCGGAGTTCCGATGTCGCCGAGTCCGATGAACGAGAGTGTACTGTATTCATTCCCATGGCGTTTATGGGGAAAATACAAAATCTTTAAGGAAATTCGCTGAGTCTGCAGATCTGTTGAGACGGGGGTACTTTTATAATAAAATGAGTTTTTTTTAGCCGAAAGCAAAATCACAGACTTTTTCCTGGCTTCCCAACCGGTAGACACCCTATTAAATTTCGTCTAGGGCCTATTTGATTTTAATGCAAAGTTTAATCACATGGCATTTTTTAGTAGATTATCCATTTAAAGTACGGTTTGCAGACACATTACTAAAGAGTTTTCCTACCACTGCATAGAAACAATCACATTGCCACAGCTGTAATCCTACGCAAAACAGTTCATTTCCGTTTTCCGGTCCTTTTCCGCTCTAGAGCGGTAATGGAACATTGGCGCACGCTAAATCAAGGTTATTTTAAATATACAATAGGTTAGAACGGTAATGAAGGTGACGTCACAACACAGACTAGTTTCTATTGGTCAAGAATCACATGACAATCACCATAATTATTACAAATTAATTGTAGTTGCTTTGCTCTGAATCAGCTGATTTCACGGTCAGTATTTCGATAACACTAACTGCCGGTTACACACCTATAGTTTCCCTGTCAAATATTGACGATCTAGGTTATGTTTACATTCATCACAACAGAAATATCAAACACAACCGAAATGCATTTTATATACAATAAAACATTTAATCGGTTGTAATTATGGTGGTAGGAAAAATATTGTGTGTATTACAAGCACAAATAGTCATTGCCGCTCTCGAAATGTTTGGCCGCACTCAGCTGACGCTTCGTGCGGCCATCTACATTCTCGAGCGGCAATGACGTTATTTGCGCTCTTAATACACAAATAGCTATTTCCCTAATGGGCATCTCAACTAGAACACCACAGCTTTACTCAGTAGCGTACCCTTAATTGACTTTGACTTTGTGTGCAGCCGAATTCGACATCAAGATTCAAGGTAGTGTCCAGTGCAATTTGAGAAACAGTGGATTCATCAGGGTTTTGTCACCCAACCAAGGCATCTCCAACTCACTCCAGACATGGAGTAAACTTGGATTAGTGATTCAACAAACATTTAGTGTACCCTTAAATTTATCATTATTTTTGCTATGGTAAACTTTCTATTTTTTCATATCTCATTGGTGTTTTCTAGAATGTGACAGTCCGCAATTGAGAGCACCAATTAATGACATTCAAACTATTAGACATTAAATTAATACAATTTACTTAATTACATTATTTCCATTCCGCTAACAGTTCTTTAGAGAAGGTGTAGATCAAAAGCAGTCATGTTTAACGCGTGGGGACTGTTAGGAGTCATCTTCACCATTTTGCCAGTAGCCCATTGTTGCGCAGTCGGCAATGTTAATCATACGGCTTTTAATGTAAAACATGGTATTTTATTCCCCTGTTTCGTACGCCGTTTTTCAACCGATTTTAAACTTGGTAAGTGTTTAGTTGAATAGTTATGTCAGGCTTCTCATACCTCAAAATTTTGAAAATTAAAAAAATATTACTTTCTGTGACATCACAAAGTATCTCGAATTTCCTTAGTAATATTTGTTAAATTTTCAAAATTTTGAGGTATGAGAAGCCTAATATAACTATTTAACTAAACACTTACCAAGTTTAAAGAAAATCAGTTAAAAAACGGCGTCCGAAACAGGGGAATAAAATACCATGTTTTGCATTAAAAGCCGTATGATTAACATTGCCGACTGCACAACAATGGGCTACTGGCCCAGGGGTGAAGATGACTCTTAATGTTATTAGCAGCTATAGATCAGATTAGAATCAATAGGCCTATAAATACTGGAGTTCCATAAAGGATGGAATATGGGGCCTGTACTCTTCCTGATAAATGATCTGCCGGAGTCAGTATATGAAGGGGCATTATCAATGTTTGTGGGTGATGTCTGGCATTTGATTGCTAATAAAAGCACTACTGCTGCTATTAAGAAAACACAAAATGGTATAAATGATAGTGTCATAAATGAGTGCATGGTGTTACAATAATAAATGTGTTTAAAACCAGGGTAAGATGGGACTTATTTTTACACTTCTAGAACACTAAAAGTCCTTTGTTGAGAGTAAAAGATCAAAATCTCAAACCAAGTAATATTGAAAATATTTGAGTATCTATATTTATTAGTAATAACATTGAAAATGTACACTAGCGTGAGTAGACTTCTCATAGCATAGGCGTGTGTGAAACCTATTGACGGTGGTGCGATCTCGTGTGGCGTACATGGAAGAACACGTACTATATGATAGATAAATCAGTATTACCACTCTTCTCAACCAAGGATGAAACATTTTATAACTGAAAGTTATGTTTATACTTTGGTAAAGTGTTTTTGCAGCACTGTCAATTCAGCTGAATAGTAACAAAATTGGTGGCAGCGACTCTGGTGCGGCGTCCACCGAACTTCCAAATTTTTGTCTCAAACTAAATGCATTGGATGAGAGGCTTGGATGGACAATAAGCCAAGGTACCAACAAACATGTTATATTCGCTAGTAGGGCCTAGGCTACAGTTTTCCACAGCCAAACGCTCCTTTCACACAGCATGTTTTTTAGCAGTGCGGGAAAAAACCGCACAATTTAAAACCGTCCAAGTAGTTTTTACATAGCACGGTCGCACTGGGACGGCACGGGTAGGGCACGCCATGGAGTGGGACTTCAGTTGGCTATTTGCAGTGTCAGTTGTATGTTAGGGATGGGTAAAGTTGCGAATTCTCCGCAACGGTTGCAACAGTTTCAGTTGCAGGCACACAACGGTTCCAAACAACGGTTGCAGTGGAACTAGTTGTCACGTCACCCACTGCAGCGCTACGACCGCTCCGTCCTCCGTTGTGTTGTGTACAGCTGTTGCGGCCATCGAAGCGATAAAGTTTCAGTTGCAGCGTTGCAGGCAGTTGTCTGAGCAGGACAGTCGCTGCGCTGCGGCAACGACTGCGTTGTGCAGTTGTGGACTTCAAGTTAAGATCGCAACATGAGTAGGCTACTGTAAATTTTCATGGTTTTTGTGCTATTATTACCAGTTTTAATTAGGCCTATTTCCTCTTAGTTGGGCTTTTATTTAATTGGAACAATTAAACACAAAGATTTTTTTAAATACCGAATAATATTTTATGAAGAATTTTATTACTAGTGTATATTAGTTTACTGCAAAAATAATTGATTTGGTTATAGACAAAATTATTTTTATGAAATAGGTAAATTTTTTATTAGAATTTATGTAATATATGTTAAATAAACTAACATTTTTTATATTTAAATATTGTACATTAGGCAACTTTAGTGTTATTTCTCTGTAATCTTTACTTAGATTAGAAATAAAACTCAAATTTGTGTGAACATTTTTAATACCATAACATGCGGGACTCGGTATCACGGTAGCGATTCAGACGTCACAAGAGAATGTAAAAAAAGAATTGAGGGATTGTAGTTGTGTCGGAACGGTGCTGCTGTCTGGCGTGGAAAGTTGTGGTACTAACACTTGACGTCGACTCGGTCTACCGGGCAACGCCAGCGCCACGCAACGTTTCAGTTTCAGTTGCAGTTCCAGTTCAAGCAGTTCCGCCGACGCCGACAACGACGACGCTGCAACTGCCATTTCTCGCGACCGTTGCGGCCTGCAACCGTCAAACGGTTCTAAAACAACGGTTGCAAGAATTTTTACCCATCCCTATTGTATGTGCCTGTGTAGGCCTATTGTCTTTGTCATTGAAATGAATCAAGAACAAACGATTATCTGTGGTTGTGGTACAAACGGAGGAAGAGACTACAAGGAGAAGTCATTGTGTTTACTAGGTGCCCCCAATTAACCAGAAAAGAGAGGAAGCAGGGCTTTCTTATACATTATTTGAAGATCTGAGAAAAGGTGAAAAAAAGTTATTTAACGGTCTTTAAAAAGTCTTGTCCCACAGGTTTAGACTCTATACCGAAGATATAAGCACTTCCGCATCGATATCATACATCTTTCTACAAGCAAAACGCACTCCCCTTGTGAACTGCGGGACAACTGAAACCGTTCCATGTGAAAGGGGCTATAAACTCCAATGTGCTACAACGCAGTTGGACGGGACGGCGACTGTCCCATTCTAGTGGCAAACGGCAGCTGCATCTCGGTAGCCGTGCAGTTAAAAACCGTTGCCGTGCCTGTGTGAAAGGTCCCATAAGATTCTTCGCGCCACTATTGGAATGTCCGCCGTGCGATTTTTAATCGTACAGGCAAAACCGTGATGAGTGAAAGGGGCGTAAATGTAACTTAATGATAAATACCTAGAAGAAATTAAAACAACAAAATGTTACATTGCCATCAGGTCTACAATGTGCCCTTAATTGCGACTCAGACAGCCTGGGTAAACAATGTTTTCGTTGCCCATGTCCGTTTGAAACTTAACTACTTGGAGCAATGCTACGGTATGTTAAAAAAATTGCTATTTAAAAGAAATTTTTCGTTACAATGAAGACCAATTAACTTAATAAAGTGGCAGTCGGTTAAGTCTACATTAATCTGCAATAGTTTTGGCACTATTGAGCAAAATTGAAAGTGTGAACAGTATTAAGTTTTTACAGATTAAAATAGGCCTGGACCTTGAATCCAAAGGTCCTAAGCCCAAATAGGTAAGAAACAATATAATCATTGACTGTGTACACTACCGTGAGTGTACACGGTAGTGTACATAGTCAATGATATAATGTAGTGCCTATTAAAAAATGTAGGCCTAACTTAGTAACCTTTTTACAGTTAGCCTAAGCCTACCTTGTAAAACATTATATATGCCTACCATATTTCATTCACAAAATAAAGTTAGACTAGGCTATGTTTTAAGCCGAAACTACTAAGTTTCACCAACTTAAGTTTATTGGTTAGGTAAGGCACAATTCGTGACTATAGGCTACTTAGGTTTATTTTATTTCCATTTCAATACATGCTAAGTTATAGCCTAATAAGGGATTGCAAAGCAGCCTTGAGCATAATGTAAAGATAACAGAGCAGCATTCACAGGATTCCAATTATTGCCAATAAATAACTCATTTTAAGCCTAGGAAGTTTTTGGGCCTAAGTCCAGGTTAATGTGAAAGTCAAATTGGACTGGTGCTACATTTCTGGGCTTACGACACTTGAGCCCTTCAAGCAGATGAGCCTAGGCCTAGTAATGTTTTAAGTTGAATTTCTGACGATCGACGTCATCGGCCTAGATTGGCTTTGGGCTATCCTTTTGTAACCATATTCCAACTCCAAGTTTAATGTGGCTAGAGCCAGAGCCTATTTCAAACTGTGATTGAGACTCAACTTTATAGGCTTTTAGAGCACAACTCGAGAAAACCACGAAGAGTTTGAAACCAAAATTTAATGTAGTGGATCCCGATAGGCATAACTTAACTAAGTTTAGACCTAAATTTTAAAACATTTTACTCTGTAGCCTAATTCACACTAGCCTACAATGAAGGACTTGACCGGTTAAAGATGTTCTGATTCTTAAAAATCTTGGCCTATTTACCCTAAAACATAGGATACTGTGTAACTAAAACTGCGCAATGGAATCTATTGGGACTAGGCCTAGCCTAGATTAAATTAAGGTAGGCCTAGGCTAGGAGATTAGATATTTAGGCTGGACCTAGAGATTTTTAATTCTTAAATTCATAACCGATTAGCTATAGGCCTAATAGTAGTAAACTTTTGGCTACAATATCATAGTTTACAGTTATTTTATGTAAAAATAATGGTTCAGATGAAATATAATAGTCAAAATATTTACTCAAGAAAATTTCAATAGAATGACAGAACAATGCACAATTGCATGACTGATTAAGGGTCAGTTCAATTATGTTTAATGGCCTAATTTAGTAAAACAATATATGAACAACATGCACAGTTAGTAGATAAACATACTTTCATTATACTTAAGAGGACTTGAAGATCAATAGCATGATAATTTCTTCCAAAACGAGACCTACATTGTCCGAGGCATTCTTAATAGATAGACCTACACCACAAGATGTCTTTACCAAGTTCACACAAATAGGAACACCCGATTTCGTATCATGCAACACCAATAAATTCAGATTTTACCTCAGAAACGTCTTCGTCTTCACTATCTGAAGAATCTGACATAAATCTTGGCTGCAACTCTGAAAAAGTATCCGTTTCTGACTTTGTCGGACTCGAGTTGGAAGATTGGGGAGTCGACGATTTCCCTACTTCTTGGACACTCAATTTATCAAGTTTTTGATTATCCGTGGTCGACCCTTGTGCAACATTCTGCATTTTTATCTTTCCTATAAACTATATAACAACCATAAAACTTTTAAACGTTAGAAATTCACTTCACTCACTATTTCTCAATTAATGTTAAATCTAGTCATTCACCCAAATTAATGCTCGCCATGTCTACTGAAGAAGATTCATTCGCCTATCCCTTCCACTGCCTAGGAAGCTTCCGCCTCGAAATACGGTACATTGAAAATATATGTATAAAAATGACATATTACATGTAACTTATTAGATTTCGTAAATAAGTTCTAAACTTGTAACTAACTAATAGATTTTTTTATGATACCGCTTTAAAATTATTTTTTAATAATTTTTATCCAATACATGTTTTTTTTTATAAAACAAATAAACATTCTAGTAATTTTTTGAGTTTTTCTTTGGTAAAAACATGGAATATATTCATACTACATTTCTTAATATTTTATTAAAAAAAAATTTACCCGGCAAGCTTTGCAATACCGACCTGAGAAATATTTTGACCTACAGGATTCAGGTGAGCTCGTTCGCTGCCCTCACTCGCCGGCAGGTTTTAGCTTTTTCGGTGGGCTCACTCGCCACAAGTCTATAATATTTTATCGTTTTTTGGTACTATCTTTCCTCAATACTGTGAATGGAAACAGTTATTTATAAAACTAATATTCCGAAATGTAATAATTTTTTCAATACAAAAATATTGCTCACATATAACACGGTAACTTGAAGATGTGTGGGGCACAGAGAGCGGGGCCTACGAAAACTATACCCCGTTCAAAATAATGCGGATTTTAATTTTAATAATGCGGAAACGCAGATTTTAATTTCCCCATTTTATACCCAATCTCATGGTCACAAAATTCGAAACATTGTGAATGCCAGACACAACAAAACTAAAAATCCGCTTTCTATGTTCTTCATAGACCTTGAACCCAGCAAAAACAACAAAGACATTTTCAATGTGCAGTATCTTTTGAACGCTAGAATCACTTTTGAACCCCCTCACAAGAAGAAGGAAATTGTGCAGTGTAAAAAATGTCAGGACTATGGACACACCAAGACATATTGCTGGCATGCTTATCGTTGTGTTAAGTGTGGTCAAAACCACGATACAACGAAATGCACCAAGCCCCAAACTGATCCACCCAAATGTGCACTGTGTGCTGGTGAACACCCATTCAGCTATAAAGGATGTTCCGTTTACAAAGATTTAAAAAATAAATCTTTTCCTCCATTGCGATTGAAAAACAAACCCAGCTCTTCATCTCACGTAGCCACTCCTGAAATTGGGAAACGAAACACCTCTGCTAGTAGTTCTGCGTCTCATCCATCAGTGGTATCACATAGAAGGGAACAGATGACATACGCTCAAGCGACTGCCAATGCCGACGAAGTCCATGATACAGGTAATGATAACATCAATTTAGTCAACACTATGACTTCCTTTTTCAATAGATTTGAACAACTTATGATTCAACAAGCGCAACAAATAGGTTCGTTACTGAACCTATTAACCACAGTGGTATCTAAATTAAAATGAGCCATTCCTTCAGAATAGGACTCTGGAATGCCAACGGCCTGATTCAGCATAATCAGGATATTCAACTCTTTCTGTCTCAAAACAAAATAGATATAATGTTAGTTTCTGAAACTCACTTCACTGATGCTAGCTATTTTAAAATTCCATACTACTCAGTTTATTTCACAAACCATCCATCTAACCGAGCCCACGGGGGCAGTGCAGTTATAATAAAATCAAGTATAAAACACTATGAAGCTCTTAAGTACCAGTTTGACTATATTCAAAGCACGTCTATAGTAGTGGAAGATTTTAATGGCCCTCTAACTGTGTCCGCCCTTTATTGCCCACCGAGGCATAATATATCAGATGATCAATTTACTGCATATTTCAATACGTTAGGATGTAGATTTATCTCTGGAGGAGACTATAACGCCAAAAACCAACTGTGGGGCTCACGGTTGAATAACCCAAGGGGGAGAAGACTTTTACAATCTATTGAGGACAACAATCTTCAATTTGTCTCATCAGGGGAGCCAACTTATTGGCCTACAGACCGACAAAAGATACCTGACCTGCTTGATTTTTTCATCATGAGAGGCATTTCTGTTAATTATACGGACGTTACTCAATCCCTCGATCTGTCTTCAGATCATTCTCCTGTAATTTTAACGGTCAGCTCGACAATAATCACCAGAGAAGCACCTCCTACTTTGCATAACAAACAGACCAACTGGTTACTTTTTAAAGAACTTGTTAACGACAATCTTGACCTATCTGTTCCCCTCAAAACCAATGAAGATATAGACGACGCCGTTGAACTCTTCAACAATGTCGTTCAGCAGTCTGCTTGGAAAGCAACCCCTGCGTTTTCAGCTCGACTGAAAACTAACGACGGAATTAACTACCCTGTCCACATCAAGAAACTCATTGCAGAAAAACGTAGGTTAAGAAGAATCTGGCAGAACACACGAAATCAAAATTCTAAAACAAACTTCAATAGAGCTTCTCAAAACTTAAAAAGGCTTTTAAAGCGTGTCAAAAATGATTGGTTCGAGGAGTTTACGAGTAATCTTTCCCCAACGGAAGCAACAGACTACTCGTTATGGAAAGTAACCAAAAACTTCAAAAGACCAAAATCAGCTAATCCGCCTTTGACAAAGCCCGATGGGTCATGGGCAAAAAGCACCAAAGAAAAGGCCGAGTTATTTGCATCACACTTCTCTGACGTATTTAAGCCACATCCCACTAACATAGACAACTCAGACATTCAAGACTATCTTGATTCTCCAAACCAGTTGGATTTTCCTATTCGGCATTTTACTAAAAATGAAGTTCAGAGGTGCATCATCAATGAATTAAATTCAAATAAATCTCCAGGGTATGATTTAATTACGGCGAAGGTGCTAAAAGAGCTTCCGGACAAAGGCTTTACATATCTTACTTTTGTATTCAATTCCATTCTTCGATTGGAATATTTCCCTTGCCAATGGAAAGTTTCAGAAATTGTTGCAATACCGAAACCAGGAAAACCCCCTAACGAAGTAACGTCATACAGGCCCATCAGTCTTCTTCCAATAACATCGAAAGTTTTCGAAAAACTTCTTTTAAAAAGACTTACGCCACTGTTGGATGAGAAAGAGATAATTCCCAGTCATCAATTTGGCTTTCGTCAACAGCATTCTACAGTGCAACAAGTACATCGTTTAACTGATACAATTAGGCAGAACCTGGAAAAGAAACGATACTGTTCTGCAGCTTTTCTTGACGTAAGCCAGGCATTTGACAAGGTCTGGCACTCTGGTCTTCTATTCAAAATTAAAAGCAATTTACCTCACAATTACTATTTACTTTTTAGATCTTACCTAGAAATCAGACGTTTTAGAATAAAACATCAAGGTTTTTACTCAGAACTACACGAGATAAAATCGGGCGTGCCACAAGGGAGCGTTCTGGGCCCTCTGTTATATTTAATTTATACCTCTGACACCCCCTTTACTCAAGACATATTCATTTCTACGTTTGCTGACGATACAGCTCTCTTAAGTTCCCATGAAGACCCTAATACAGCATCCCAAACCTTACAGAACAGCTTAAATGATTTGTCCGATTGGTTGAATAAATGGAGGGTGAAGGTTAACGAAAATAAATCTGCACATATAACATTCACAACCAAAATGGAAACATGCCCCCCAGTTCATTTAAATAATGTAATTTTGCCTGATCACACTGAAATTAAGTATTTGGGTATGCATCTTGACAGACGTCTAACCTGGCGAAGCCATATATGGCACAAACGACAACAGCTTAACCTAAAATGGAGACAAATGTCTTGGCTCTTCAATAATAACTCAAAATTGTCAATAGAAAATAAATTACTCCTCTACAAAGTTGTCCTCAAGCCCATTTGGACCTACGGGATCGTGTTATGGGGGACAGCTTCCAAGTCCAATATAGATATTCTCCAGAGGTTCCAGTCCAAGACGTTACGAAGCATCTTACGAGCTCCTTGGTTTGTGTCAAACCTCACCATTCATAATGACTGTGCCATACCCTTAGTAACAGAAGAAGTTTCAAAATTTAGTGATAAGTACATAAGAAAACTTGAAACACGTCCAAATCACGTTGCCGTCAATCTTCTGGACAATAGCCAACACATATATAGACTAAAAAGAAACAATGTTCTTGATTTGCCAACTCGTTTTATCCCATAACATAACTTTTGTTAGTACTGCTGATGATCGGTATCTAACTCATGTTTAATTTGGTCTTGTAATTGTGCTATGAATTATAATATTTACTTATTGTTCCTCAATTTGAACAGATTGTAAATAAATTGAAGTTAAAAAAAAAAAAAAAAAATTATACCCTCCCGTTCCGTTGCCAAGAATCCAACCAATCACTACGAATTACCACAGCTGATTAATTTCTCATGTCACTTTATGCCAATGCTTTTTCGTAAACAAATACTCTAATTTTGACGTTTGAGATGCAACAAGAAGCGCTTCCAACGGCAAGTAGGGGAAGTAACACGATCATCAGCGCTATTTTTTACTCTGAATTTTAAGAACGAAACTAAAATAACATGTGAAGAAAATCGGAGAATTAATATCACATTGATTAATATTGAGGAAGGTGTTGAGGGATTCTTTCTTGTGGTGGGAAATAAAATTCTGGCTTTCGACCACACATTTATTTTGAACGGGGGTATAGCCAGTGGCGGCTGCATGGTGAGTTTTTTAGCGCCCGTGCAAAGATGAAATATGCCGCGGTATTGGCGGTATCTCGTTATAATCTGACTTAAAATATCGCCATTAAAATATCAGGAATGTATGAATATCCGGACAAGAATAATATACCTGGGTAGACACTAGACGGTGATAATAGTTTTATCTGAGCAGATAACAAAACGGCGCGTCCGCCAACGACGACGTTTTGATTCCAAGAAAATAAGCTTCAATAATAATTGTGTAACACAATAAAAACACGTAATCTGTAATATTCACGTAATATTCAGTCTTATATATTGCTGATGATTCTATTTTTAAGTCTTTAAAGAAAAGTATATTAATTGTGATAAGTGAATATGCTTTTAATTATAGATTCTGAGGCAAAGTACGCACAAACACACCGTCTTGCAAAAATGTGGAGAGGACAAAACTTTAATTACAGAGCTGCGCCGTACCGGCCGCATCGATGCATGGACCCGGCCGTACACCGGCATCGGCAGTGTGAGTGTGAGCACACTGTGTTCGGCCGGTATAGGATTTTTGTCGTTCTTCCTATTTTTAGCTCGCAATGTAAAATTTAGTTGGGAAAACTACTTTACATAAGGATGGGTGTATAAAAGTTGATAGTTTTAATAAAAATTAATTGGGGCCTTCCATACGTTGGGCTTTATGAGACATTCCGAGCATTATTGAACATTAAATATTCGGAAAAATACTGTAACTTAAATAAATAAATATTTTTATCTTATCCTTTCTCTCGTAAAAATTTAACTTATCGCCAGCAATTGCTTTTGCCACATGCAAATTATTTAACGAACTCTCCTCCCAGTCTAGTCCTTTTTTTATGAAGGGTGAGGATGTCATAGAACTATAAACATGATGGCGTTATTCTATAAAGTTATATTGCGGATGTCCGGGATACGGAACGGATTGCGCCGGCGGTGCCGGGATGTCCGCCAACGCAGTGCGCGCCCCCTCTAAAAACTGCCGTCCGTGCTATCATTCGTCCATTACTATAATACCCATATTTGAGAAGAGAATACCTACAGGCCTAGGAGGGCGGTACCGTCCAGAAGATACCTATAACTTTGGATGGTCGCTCGAGTTTTTCAGAGGGCGATACGAGTTTCAAAATCATATAATAAGACCTGCTCTCTTTGCATTATTAAAGATAAATAATTTGAGAAAAACTATTAATTAACAAGATAAAAACTGCCGCTCTTGTCTCTTCTCTTGTTTTTCAAGCGCCTGCCTTTCTTTGACTCCCCCTTCCCGTCATCGGAGCGGCGCTCCGCGCTGCGCACGGGCCATGAGCCGCTACTGGGTATAGCGTTAGTTTAAAATTCAAAAAATTCAAATTCAAAATTCTTTATTTGTAGTGGACAATAGAATATTGTATTACAAATGTCATTTTTTACAATAATACTTTGTGCCATATATAATACCTCTTAAAAGAAACCTTATTAAAATAAAATAAAATAAATAAGCATTTGAAAAAAAACCTCCTTTTAGATTTCTAAAAACTCTTCAACCGAGTAAACAGCTTTTTCCAGGAGATATTTTTTAAGATTATTCTTAAATGATTTATCAGTCTGTTGGTTTTTTATTGTCACTGGCAGCTTATTATATAATTTAGGACCAAGATTTTGAGGAAGTGTAGCTGAAATTGCTAATCTACAGTCTGTTTGCCTATGTTTGTTCCGGTGTCTGGTGTTATACGAATGGACATCAGCACCAGTTTGAATTAATCCATATTTAAACTTACAAAAAATTATAATTTATAAATATAAGTTATAGTATAGGCAGGGGGGGATCCATAGAGAGTGATCTTTGGGGGGAACTACCAGAGAATATTTATAGAACAATAAATAAAATATAAAAAAATAAAAAATAAAAACATGCGAACACGGCATTTATTTATTTGGTTATATAATTTTCAAATTGTTACTACTAAATCTAACTTAATAAAATTAAAATTTTTGCACTCAATGTTGATTTTAAACAATACCTAATTTAACCAGAGTTTATAGGAAAAATAACCAGAGCCAAAAGCGGGGCCCCGGGGATGAGACTTTAGACCGGGCATCCCTCTCGCCTCCCCCCCACTGAAAAAAATAAGGAAAAAGTGACAATTCGCTAACTGAGATGTGTAATGATGACACACATAGCGAATAGCGATTTTTAACGTTTTATTTTCATTAATTTACAATGAAATTCACTCAACTCTTAGTGCTCCCACATGCAATGATATAGCCTCCATCAATACCAAGCCGCGCCATAAGATGTGGCAACAGCAACTTCGTAATCCTTTAGCATTGACTTTAGATCAATAGTCAATGCCTTTAGCCTTAATTTGGCCCCGCTTATCCGGCTTGGCTCCGTCTGTAGGCCTACACTGCCCATTGCCCACACTTATCTTGTTCTGTTTTCTGAAACAATCCTCTGCATTTTAATATCATTGTTTGTCAAAAGTTGTAAATTTGTTGAAAACGTTAAAAAACGACGATGTAAAAATTAGTACCCAAAACGTCAATAGCCTGATCAGCTGGTACATGTTATTCTTATGGACATCAAATTGATTACGTCACCGGCCTGACTCAAAAGCGGCATTTTCCAACATCAAAGGAATGAAACATCCCTTCTTTTGTTCATACGTTCTCCGCAGTCCTGGGTGACACCAACAGCTGATTGAAGCGGCCCTGATCGGGGCCTACGATAACTTATGATCGTATTAGTATATTAAAAAGTATATTCAACTGCTGAGTACTGTGCTTCCGTGTGGTTAAATAGTGTACACGTTAAAGCGGTCGACGTCCAGCTAAACAGGACCATGAGGGCCATTAGTGGTACACTCATAGCAACCCCTGTACCCTGGCTCCCGGTGCTGTGTAATATCGCTCCTCCTGAAATAAGACGAAGGGATGCACTCATTAGGCAATACACAAAGATCTTATCTGCTCCACAGCTACCCATCCATGATTACCTACCCCAGAATGCGGGCCGATTGAGGTCCCGAAAACCACCTCTACGAACAGCCTCCCAGTTGATGGACACGAACTTCACCATCCATACAAACTGGACTTCCTCCTGGGACGCTTTTCAAGGTCGGAACCACTTCTTGATAGTTGACCCAACCGTAGCGGTAGGTGGTATGAATCTTCCTCGGAAGCAGTGGACTATACTCAATCGTTTCCGCACTGGAGTGGGAAGATGTAACTATTGGAAGTACAAATGGGGAATGACACAAGACCAGTCATGCGACTGCGGAGCAGAGTATCAAACTATAGAACACATAGTCGAAGAGTGCCCACTGAGTGCCTTCCCCGAAGGATTGACCGGTCTGCATAGCTCAAATGAAGCTGGGCTACAATGGCTTAGCGTCCTGGATTTAGCTCTATAAAGAGAGATCTAATTTTTGTTTTAGTGTTTATATTTTTACTTATACTGACTCAGGTGCTCTGCACCGCAGAATTTATTATATTATTCTTAAACTATGGTGGCTGGTTAAATGAGCCATACGATATATATATATCGTATTGGTTAACGTAGGCCCCGTCCTAATGCACATACGTCATGTTGTTTATCTTGAGACATGAGTGGTTTTCTTTGAATATTTTAAGTGCTGCACCTTTGACGCCATCAATTTTGTTATTGTTTTTGTTTATGTCACCTACCTCCTTCTCATTCTACATTTCTTGGAATGAACTACAGTACATGCTGCAGCGCTCTCTTGACAGGCCAGGCCGCGGCCTTGTATTTTATACGATGAGGCTATGGCAATGTCTAATAAATTTATTTTCATTAACTGTCTTTGTCCATAAAGCAATAATTTATTGCACATTTCCTTTTCCAATTGCATAGTATTCGTTGTGATAGTTTGATAACTAAGACCAAGGGTGCCCATCCCCCCATAGCTCGAATCCCCCCCCCCCCCCCCCCCAACAACAACACACAAGTTTTTGTACTTATGTACCAAATGTTACTGTTGTTAGTTTTTACATCATTGCATTTTAAATGAAATTCCCTAAAATACACATAAGAACATAAACTTTGCTACCTTATGTAGTCTATTTTAAGGTTGTTGTCATTGTACCTTATGTTTATTGTACTTCTTTTGAAGTACCACTGTACATAGTTTAATATAATCCAACTTATATATTTGGATCAACATTAAAAAAGATCCAACTAGACCTATTTTTACTCAACTTTCTAAAATTTTAAATTAATTGATTTTTTTTTTAGGAATTATTGTGTCAGTGCAGTAAACCTCCCTCAGTTGTTTCAGTTCAGATTGTTACAGTAACATTTTTACTAAATTTAAAATTTAATAATTTGATAATTATGATACCTTTTATGGTCGAGTATAGCAAACTGACCAGAACACAAAAGGGTAGGGACACTAGCTAGGACTGAAATTATGTATAAGTTACTGAATTTACTGAGGCCTTTATGGAGAAATTTTCCAAATAAAAAATTGGAACTGTAGACCTTATAGCACAAAGTACGAAATTCTGAAATTATTCATTCTCCTATAGAAATGTGTCTTAACACTGAACCCAACATGTTAATTTTTAGGCTATGTAAGATTTTATCAACATTTAAATTTTTTTTTAAATTGTGATTGCAATGTTAAGATTCCAATCTGCCATTTTCAACTCAATTTTAGCGAAATTCCCTGTAGGGAATACGCAATACGCTTTTACGGTAGTAGCCATGGTAAAACTTAAGTTTTTTATTTTTATGTTAATTTTATATATTAAAGGAATTTATAAAATTGTTTCCAAGTCTGTCTGCTGGTTCTATTAGACTGATTTGCATGGTTTATGTCTTAAATTAAAGGTATTCACATGCAAATTGGTTTCAAATTACAGTTGAAAAATGCTAAAACCCAGTTTTGGCCCTTTTAAAACCTCATCCCCATGGTCCGATCGTGCTGATTTTTAAACTTAACCTGGAGAATGCTTCCTTAAACCACTGTAGCAAATTTCATCAAAATCAGAAGTTCCGTTCAAGAGTTATTGTTGTGTTAATGAACATATATATACGAATTTGAATTAATGGTGTTTTTGGCTTTTAGAGACTTCAAAACGAAAAAGTATCATGGTCTCAGGGCTTAGGTCGTGACTACTACCGTAATAGCGTATTCCCATGGAGGGAAATTCGCTAAAAATATCAAAAGTAGGTTAAAGGAACATCCTTGAAAGCTTTAAAATTTAAAATCAGTCAGTAATAAGTGAACAAAAATGTTATAAAAAAACCTAAATGCTAGTGAAATGGTGATAAAAAAGAATCGTAAATAAGACATATTTTGGAAGATAGGGGAAAGGGTGAGGGCTTTGCCACCACTGTCAAGGTCTTTGGTCTTAGCCATTGACTTAGCACTAACATGAATACTTTTCATAGCATTGGCGTATTGGAAAATAATTTACGGTGGCGCTAGCTTTCGCAGCGAACATGAAGTACTGTACAAGTGACTGTGTTTAGAGACTTTAGAGACTTCAGAGACTTCATTTGAAACACCGACGCACTTTGGCGTATTTTAAGGTGAGTATGACTGAAGGGGTGAGTGTGATGATTGTGATGGATCAGATGAGGTGTAGCTTTGTTACTGACAAATATCAGCTGTTTTTATTTGTCAGGATCAGGGCCGTATTTCTAAATAGGCTGAAAAGGCTGGAGCCTATAGCGGCAAAATTTCAGGGGCGGCACTTTGGCAATTTACAAAAAATGGAAAATATTTTTACTACTTAAAAAACAGAAACTTCTTTAAGCCCATTATTCTGATTGGAAGTAAATTCATTTGAGGCAATGGAAATGAATTTATTCTTTTAATATGAATTTACTTCAAACATTTTTGTAACACATTTTTCATGTAGGGTAATTGTATAACGACAATCGCAGTTTGTATAGGCCTTTAGAAGGAGGGAACTACACTAGCGCTCCCAGTGTTTACATTCACAACTACTGATTTCCTTTCTTCTTTCTAAAACATTTTAATGAATCGACGAATGGATTGGCTGCAAAATATAGCATACGTATGGTTTTGATTTATAAAATAAACTCCCCCATGAAAAAATATTAGATAGGCAACTTTATGGAGTCCATGAAGTTGATTTATTTAAAATTATGTTTTATTTTAAAACATAAGTCGTCATGGCGGCGCCGCGCTGTTGCCAATTCTTTAGCTTTGTCAAGTGGTGAATGTCCTATTATTTATATTTTTGTAAGATTTAAGTTAACTTACACAGAAAAGTGCAGGTCTACGTAAATTTACTACTGTAATTGATGAAAATTAATTCAATTTTCATTAATTCAAATTTCAATTTAATTTAAAGTCGTTCGAACTATGTTTTGTAGCTTGTGACAAAACCAACATTATTATTGGGCTGACAGTTGGGTCTACACTGTCTTGCCTGTCCGCTGTTCTAGCTGCTCCTGTGAAGTTACTTTTTTATCATTTGTGTTATGATTCCTGGTTAAAACAATTATTCAATTAAAGAATACACAGATCATAAAAGTTTTTGGTACTTGCCATAGTTTTTTGTATATTAAGACATACTTCACTGTGCCGTACTTTTAGGCGAATATGCTCCAAAGAGGAACAATAAAAACTATGTATGTGTCTGTCCCTAAGTAGTTGGAGGGGGAAGGGGGCGGCAGAAAATGGACAGCCTACAGGCGGCAAAATCTTAAATCCGGCCCTGGTCAGGATCATTAATTAATAGCCCAATGACCAAAGGCAGCTGGGTCCAGTATCGAACCATCAAAAAGCACTAACTTTTCTCAGGATCGAACCGGCTACCTTCAGATTCAAAGGCGAGCTCTTTAACCACTCAGCTACCCAGCCAGTTGTTTGGGAAATCAGTACTACCACTCTTCTTAACCAATGTTTAAACAATTAATATTTGAAGGTTATGTTTATGTTTTGATAAGGTCTTTTGCAGCACTTTAAATTCAGCTTAGGGGTGATTTCCCGAAACACATTTAAATAAACTGAGTTTAATAAACTAAAAATATGGTTAACTTTGGTTTAAACTTGAATAAGGTTAGACTGACGTTGGGAAATCGCACAATAGTCTATTCACGTTAGTGTATAGTCAGTGCCGTAGCCAATAAAGTAGAACTCTATTGTACCCTTCAAGGTTTTATAAAAAATTACAAGCAAATAAATTAGGTAAATAATTTTTAATCAAAGATATGATATAATATCTGAATCTTAGTAACAGTTTAAGGTATTAAAAGAATATAATCAGTATAATAAAACAACAGTCAAAATAAAATTTAAATAAAAGAAGGAAAATACAACAAATAATACATCATAAAATACAGGTCTTGTCATTACAAATTTTTTTAATTAATAACAAATAATTTTTATCCTATTGGTTAACAAATACTGTAGGATATCCTCAACATATTGGTTAACAAATACTGTACTATTAATATCCTCAACAATAAATGCATCAATTACAACAATACAAACTATTTTAAAAGTACAGTAAATGGATTTAATTTTTAGAATACTTTCAGTAAGGAACATTTTAGGTTATATGTTATAGCTTTGCTAATTACCATATTCACTTTAAAATACACACCGGAATGTTTTGCTCTCAAATAAAATATCAAAATATGGTTTGAAATATGACATATCTATTTTACAATGAAATAAGAATAAAGGTAGTATATCGACCTCTTGATCAGGCTTGTGATTCAAATAGCTTTCTTTTACAACATACAACAAATTATGCACTTCCATTTTCACTAGCCTATATTACACAGTTTTTAACCCTTTTGGTGCTCGAAAATATTTACTATTTACATAACTTTTTAAAAGAGCGGGGACATTATTCATATAACTCCTGAAAAGTGCTCTGAGAGGGCAAAGGCAAGTGCATGAGAAAAAAATTCATAAAAAAATAAATTGTCAACCCAAAAATGCTAAAGTACAATATTTTGGATCTTGTTGATACAGAGAATCAAATGGAATCATAGGTGTATCAAAGTAACAATTGAGTAACAATAGTCTTGTTTAAGTCCACTGTAACGACATCGGCGTTGAGTCGATTACTGGATCTTAGCACTTTTCATATGAAAGGCAAGATCCAATATTACTTTGCAACTTAGCTTTTCTTGTGGAAAAAATAGAAAAACTGTGACCCGTTATATCATAACCAGACCTAAAAGCTTCAGCTTGTACAGTTTCTCAGTAAACACATTTTTTATGGAATACAAAATATTATTCAGCACTATAAAATGAACTACAGAACTTTCATACACAAATAAACCCAATCTTAGAGACGGTAGAGATTTAACTCAATACAATATAGCCCGTTTTTTTTTTTTTTTTTAACTTGATGTTTCGTTGGAGGGACCAATAATAGTGGTGGGAAGTGTTTATTTGTCCTTGCTAACATTCCATTGGCTGAAGCCTTTTGGCTTTTTTATTTCACTGTTGCATACCAGAGCTGGTAATTCCACACGACATATTGTGTGTCAGTTTTACAATATTATTCGTAATTGTTGCTCGAAATTGAGCAATTTATTTTTAAAAATGTTACTTTTAGGTCTAAATAAATTATATCTGAAATCCAATACAGTATTGTGAATACCTGTAATCACCAAAAACTACACGTATTTACAGCTGAACTTTAACAGATGTTTTTTGGCTTTATGGCTTTTTTGACATTTTGTTAATCTATGAAAATCGATCACTAGTCACATAGCGATCACAGTATTAATTAATCGATTATTAATTAATATTTTATTTATTATTAAACTTTATTAACGATATTATTAACGACTTTAACTATTAACGACTTTATAAACGATTATTAACTGATTATTATCAGTATTAATTAGTCAATTAATCGATCACATATGTGTCCGTGGTACCGATAACTTTTGAAGCGGACCTCCGATTTTGATGAAATTTGGTATGAAGGTGTAAGACCAGGTCTATTTTCATGAGTTCGCGAACCAGTATTGTCGGGTTATGGGAACAGGGTTTTATGGGGTTTCAAAGGGGTAAAAAATGGGTTTTTGGCATTTTTGGACCTCAATTTTCAATATTCAAGAATTTTAAATAAAACCATTTAAAAGAGGTTTAAAAACCCAACAATTTGGTATTTTGAATCATTAAAATAGCTTAACTGGTTATGAAGAAAATTTTAATAAAGTTTCCCATGTTATTCTTATGGGTTAATCTTTAAAAAGTTATATATCGCTTATAACATATCTTAATAAAATTTTTTATGAATCTGTCCTATTTGATGAGTAATGAAAATTTGATCAAAAACCCGCATGGCAGCAAACCTACATGCCAAATCCCATGGTATTCTCATGGAAAATAAGTGTATAATGGGAGCAAGAGAGATGGAGATAATAAGGTGTCTGTTCCTAATAATCAGCTGATCAGCTTTCTTCTGCATTTGTCAAATTTGGAATGTTTATGTTTTGAGATTTGTAAACAAATAATTCTTTTTGCATGGAAGCTTTGGATATGCACTTTTATTACTGTAAAAAAAAATTTATTACAATATAAATATTATTATATAAATTATTAAATAAAAATAATTAACTCAAAAAAATGACATTAAATATCATATTTCTTTCTAAATATTATTAATTAATTATACAAGATAGCCAGAAAGTTCTTTGATGTTGAAAAAATAATTCTGGAAATTCGCTCAGTGCGCAGGTCTGCTGCGACGGGGGTATTTTATTCATAAGATTAACATAGGAAGTCAGTTTTATTTAACCCTTTTAAGGCCGATGGCCATAATAGACACCCGTGGTCAAAATGCCGTTCAAGGCCGGCGGCCGTAATAAGCCCCCGTGGCCAAAATTGCGTCGGCGGCCGACGGCCGTAATAGACATCCGTCTATTTTTTTTTTGTTTTTATTTTTTGTTCTTGTTACTCTAAGACCCTCCCCGAACATTTTAAATCATCATACAACCCCAGTAATTAAATTTATATTGCAAAAAATGTAAAAATATTAACACAAAAAACCCCGTAAGGCTAGGCTTTCTATTTGACGTTCTAAAATAGCAAAACGGGTGTTGGTGTCAGTGCACAAATACATACAATATCAGGTCCTCCCTATATTTTAAAAGCATAGGCTTGCCTCACCGGAGCTTTCAGGGATCCTGGCAGCTTGTGCCAGGAGCCTATCCCGAGGACGCCGATATCATATGCATTTGTGCACTGACACCAACTCCCCCCTCAGTGAACCGGGCGGGATTCGAACCCGCCCCAGGCGCTACCTTCTGGCCAGAAAGGTAACGCCTTAACCAACTGATCCACCGAGGCTGGTGGTCAAGGCGCTCTAATTGTCATCTTGAGCCGCTAGCGCTGCCGGAGAGAAAACTGGAACTACGATGCCGCGCTACAAATGCTATCTCAGAAACGATGAAAGCTGTCTTTACCAAATTTTCACTACATGTTGTATATGTTTAGGAAAAGACGGGTTTTTATTTTTTTAAATACGGCCTTTTTGGCAATATTAGTTCTCTTTGCACATTATAATGGCGTTTGTCACCTGGTTCGTTGCTATAGAGCGGTAAGTGTTATTGTTGTATTATCGTCGTGTTTTGTTGGTTATGTGATGTTTTTTATCAGTTTGAAAAAACAAAATAATGATTTAATAAATTTCTTTTGAGTGTGTTTTCTATCAATATAAGCAAAAGAAATCGGAAAAATCACCTGCAAGCAAAAATAATTGTAAATGACATAGCCTTGAGTGATGTAAGATTTGTTGACTTGGATGACTTAGGCTAAGATTTGTTTGCTAATAATTTACCAAGGTAGGCTAGGTCCTTAAAAAAATTTTTTTCGCTAATAATTTGTTTTACTAACTGAATTTATGTACTAAAAAGAAATATCTTAAGGTTAAATATTTTTTAATAACAAAAAATATAATTTTTTTATAAATGTTATAAATATTTTTATGTATATGTAATATTTTTTAATTGCAGTAGATTTATAAAATACATAAACACATATATATTTTTCAAGATAATTTAATGGAAAAAAGTAAAAAAAAAAATTATTGCTTTATGATAATATATAAAGGAGTTATGAATATTTAAATAAAACTATGCTCGCTAAGTGAAAAACACATTGGCCTTCAAGGTAACCATGGAAGTTAAAAACCTGGCCGTTAACCAAGAGGGCCTATCATGGTCGTCGGCCTTAAAAGGGTTAATTACAAACTAAAACAACTGTCTATTAAAACATAGTGTATTAACAGAAGAACACATGTTAAAAGCAGAAGAGGGGCAATTGAATAAATGAAATGTCATTGCGCTGCACAGGTATCCTTGGTTAGCATATAAACGTAAAATGAAATAATTCCCTTCACATTTCAGTAAATCCGGATAAACCAAAATTCTGGTCTCTACCCTACATTTTGCTCCGGATAATCCACTGTACTGTAAAAATACCCATTTTTATAGAGAATATGAAATTTCATATAGTCGTTTTATTATTTTTGTATTGAGGAAATTTTATAATACATACCAAGTAAGAAAAATATTGTGAAAAAAACCTTAGTTATAAACGTTATTTATAAAAATTTAAACAATACTTGATGTGGGTTTCATTTGGTAAATGATACTGTTAAGACTAAGTAAAATTATCATGTTTTGCTTCTTATACTAATTGAGACACTTAGGCAGTAGCTCTTAAGTTATTTAGTAAATCTTGTGTTTTCTCTATGACCGTGTAGATGTAGGGACGCTCCATCGGGTTCACTTTCAGCATCAAGGTGATCAAGTGATGCATTTCCTAAAAAGTAAAAAAATTAAATGTTAGTTAAATACTTAAGCCGCGTCCGCACTGGCCGAACATTCGTGGCAAACTTGTTCGGCGAACACAAAAAATTAACAAACATTGCTAACGAACAATTACCGGCCATATGATTTACATTCTAAATGGTTAGCAACGAACAAACAAAAGCTCGGATGAACTTTGTTCGACGAACATGTTCGGCCAGTGCGGACGCGGCTTTATGTAACCAAAATAATGTAAATGTCACATCAGGGGTGCCCACAGGGGGGAGGGGTTAAGACGCAGACTGCGTCGTTGAAATTTTTGGGGGGGGTCGAAAAAGTGGTATTTTGTCCGAGATGGGGGGGGGGGCGATTTTTTTAAGTATACTATTATAACGAGTATTAAAACTAAAGTTGCTTAAATACACAAATAATTTATGACCGTCAGAAACTGTATAGAATAGGATTTACCATCAATTTTCCCAAACTGTTGGTCAACGAACACAGTGACTATCTGTATTCATTTCTCTAAGGTTGGCGAAATCTAGAAAATCTGGTTGCTATGGAAACGGGCGAGCTGTAAAATGACGCGCGCTTTGTCGTTCGCGGAAGCGGCGGAAGTAAGTCGTGTCAATGTGTTGTCTCACTTGCCCATATCTGTTTTTATTTTATGAAACAATACAAAAAACAGACACATTAAGCTATTTGTAATTTTGTCCGGAAAGTGACGTTTTTCATAGCCTTGGACAATGAAATTTCACGATACAGAAATCAGAAATCTAATTGTTGTGCGTGTACGATAACCTCAAAACGTTTACTTTGTAAGTTAGGCCTATTCAAGGTTTGTGGGTTGTTGTTCAAGAACCAGATTCAAAACCAGACAATTATTGAATATTGTTCTAAAAGCTGACAATTTATTGAATAAGATCGTATTAAAACCATCCACAAAAAGAAAATTATAAAGATTCATGTGTCCCTGATGATTGATGGAACACACCAATAAAAACGGAACAATCAAATACCAAGTTTAGTCTAGACGCCGTGCCTTCCTATTCACGTTGTCTAAGACAAACGGTGACCCCCGCACACTTCACTTTTAAAACATAAGAACACCTGTATTAGGCTAAACCAGTAAAAAGGTAGGTTAATGTGTATAATGTTAATAATTACCAGTTTTAGGCCTAATCCTAATCTTCCATAATAATTGAATTGGCCCGATATTTTAAAGAGATATAGGATGTAGGCTAACCCTGAGGATAGTCGTGTAGGCCTATTTAACGGAAATGCTGCAAAAATATACTCATCATGCTCCTTGATAATTGATACGTAAAAATCATGAAAATTGGTTTAGTAGTTACTAAGAAATAGCGTTTCAATTGTATAACTTATTAAGATATAGGCCTATATAGTTTTAAAATTTACTCCAAGGTCTACATCCTAACCACTTTCGCAGTTTTTTATTAAATTTTTTTACAGATTGCTTAACCAATAACATTAAATAGCCAAGCATACATTTAAATAAATTTCTTGATAAATGAATTACAGAAAGTTACACAAGAACATGTATTTAGAACAGGATATTTTTTCCGGGGGGGGGGGGGGGGGTTACAAATTTTATAGCCGTGGGGGACTCCTGGTCCGGTTGGGGGGGGGGGGGGAGGTGAGTCTTGGTCCCAAGGGGGGGTGGGCACCTCTGTGTCACATATTGTCTTCTCCAGTTGGTTTAAACTTAAAATCAAGTGCTGTCCCAAACTCATTAACTAACCTCATCCGAAGGCAAGGTGTCTGTAGTGCCAGGTGAGCTACATCCCATAAGAGCAATGGTGTTAGTTTCTGCGACATCGGTGGATGTCGCCACAGAGTTTTTGTTGGTTGAAAAAGTGTTAAAAAAACCAACATATTACTCTTTGTTACCTGCAAGTGTTGTCAACGCTGCAGGAAACAACCATCGTTCTCGTTTGGTTTGGAGATTTTTTGTCTCAACTATTACTTAAATAAGGAATTTCAAAGCAAACCAGGGTAGAATTTATAGTTTTAGATTTACCTTTATTGATAATTGTTAATTTGGTCATTACCTAATAGTTTGTTATTAACTAATAATCCAAATGTAAAATAGAGTAATATGGTGCCATTACGATAAATATCGTACCTGTGGCAAGACTGCTTCATTCTCTTTTTCAATCAGCTGTGTAATGGAAAATATTATAACATAACTTGACTTCCGTTTTAGTTTTGATGCTTCATATCCGGAACACAAAAAATAGCTATTCAGCTGACCTTAGGAAGAAGTTATGCTTTTTCCTCTGCAGAACTTGATCCAGAGGGGCTTTAGGCAATTTCTACAGTGGTTAATTTCTTTGGGATTATGACAGATATTTACAAGGGTTGCTGTGGACCAAAACAGCTGAATGTGCAAGTGAATTGTTAATATTTTTTATAGAGCAGCTAATCAGCCAATAGATCAATTTGCCTGGCAAAACACATCACTTTTTAAGTAAAGTGGACATCCTTAGAGGCTAGAAAATTTTACTTCAACCCTTAACACTCCAATGTCCGACTGATCAGACATTGTTGTTTAACCAAAAACTCTGACAGATGTATTCAGATGTATGTGCTTTATCAGATGTATCACACAGTAACGGATCAATAAGTCGAAATAACAATCCAATTATGTTAAAAAGTATTTATAAAAATGTTAATTATATTATTTATTATAATTTTGGTAATTTATGTAAACTAACACCTATAACGAAACATGTTTTTTAAAACGCTAAACAAATCATATAGTCAATTTGTCCATTTCTGCTTTTATCATTATTATTATTATTATTATTTTATTTCATGGCCAGCATTGGACCACTTAAGTCAATATAATCAGGTCAGGTTCTTCTTAAATTCTGTCTCTCCTTCTTGTCCGCCCAATACTTCTTCATTCTTTCCGACCGTTGTTTTCTTTCTTCTTCCGAAACCACTCTTCCTTGTCTCTGATTGTTTGCTCCTATTGGCAGGATGATATTTTTGTCTTTGAGTACTGCGAGCGCCTCTGACTTATTTTCCAAATCTTCTAATGATATTTGCAATCTTCTCATGTCCTCCTTAATGTCTGTAATCCACCTAAAGTCACTCTTGCTATTCCACAACTTATCAATTATTTTCTTACTTATCCTATTTTCCGGTGTACTTAAAAGATGTCCAATGAATGAAATTCTTTTCTTTTTAATTATACTTGTCAATGGCTCTATTTCCTTATATACAGTTTTATTTGAGGCCAGTCTCCAAACTCCATCTTTGTTGTCATTATTGTGTGTGTTAATTATTGCTTTTATGTATCAATAGACACACACAGGAGTTATAGTGATATTTTACTACATTATATGAAAAATAATATTTATTCATCCAAAGTTAGATGACAGAATTATAAAATTAGTAAACATAGTTCGGATCGGCATTTGAATCATCACCTCTCTGAAGTCACCATTATCTTCAATGATGTCTGCCTTGTATCTTATTATCTGGTCACTAAAATTTGGTACTCCAGGCCTTACACCCCTTCTAGGACCACTTTCAAGGTTTAGTCCATGCCACTTTGTATCGTAGGCCTTTAGTTACTTACAAAAACAGCAATACACAATGCATTTCACTGCAACCCGGTAAGCGAAACACATGGTAAACCTGACTGATCGTATTCATAAAAAACGCCTGGTCCGTACAACGCTGTCGGGCAAACTAAGAGAATAAGACCTTGAGAGGCAGAATATTGTAGGGGAGGAGAGTAATAGGAGCGGCAGCTCTCAGGGACAAGGATTTTAACCACTATTACAGGGCAAAATTACGCATTGGTCAATTTGACAGATGTTTTGTTATAGGCGTTAATGTGCACTGAGTCAAAACAAATGAACGCTAAACAATTGTAGGCTCCAAAGTAGAATATTTCTCTTTCTGCTACGTCGCATAATAAAGGCAAAAACTTTTTGCAAGCTTAAACTAAACAAATAATTGTAAATAATCACTATTTTGAGAATGTTTATGGTAGTCAATACCAAAATCTAATAGAAATCATGCCATAAGGAAAAGTCTAATTGTTTTAAGGATATTTCTCATTGGGGAATATTTAATCTTCCTCCCATAACAGAGTTTCCTACCATGGTCGATCACATATCACGACCGAACATTCTAACACGGTTGATTTTTCTACCAAGGCCAAGCTTCCTACCACGATCAAATTTTCTGTCTCAACTGATAGTTCTGCCATAGATGATCATCCCACTATGCCTAGCTTTCTACAAAAATAGAAATTCCAGTAGATCTTTCTGACATCGCCAAGCTTTCTGTGGTGATCACGGTCATTTTACAGCAATGCTGCACTGTTGCCCGTGGGTCTGCATTGGGACTTTTGGAAATAAAGCACCTAACATTGTGTACCGATTTACACAGGGTTTTCTGTCGGTATGTCGATATATCTAATTTTTTCAAACTTGATTCCTTTTTGGACAACACTTAGGAAGGAGAGGCAAAAATAGTAGTGGGAGAAGTTTGTTATAGTTGTTAATATTCCGTCAGCTGGACCATGCCATGGGGAATTTTAGTGGGTGACCACCATACTAACGAGAAGTGTGTGTAATGCATTTTTCCTCTTCCTCCTCCTAAAAAAATAAATAAAACACTATCTTACATTGCCTGGAGCCCTGGAGCCTTTGGTTGTTTGTCTTATCATACGTACTGTTGCAACCCACTCATGTGATCAATTTACATCCAAAACGTTTAGTGCATCAGTTTTTTAATCATATTTGCAACAATTGATTTTAAATAAGTTACTTCAAAACTGTAATTTTTTAACAAGACATAGGTTTAGCTTAAAAACAAACAGGTTATTAGAAGTTAATGAAATAAATGATAAAATATTATAATCATCATTTAAGGAAAACGGCAACAATGAAGTGTTTGTCACAAAAGAAAAATGGTTTCCCTACAGTTTAACTACGTCATATAACTGTTTGGAAAATTACCAATAATGTTATTTAGTGAAATTGTCATGTTACCTCAGGGTAGGGGGTGATCTCTGGGAATGATATGTTGGCACTGATAACTGCCAGGGCCACCGAGTCTCCTCTCTCGTAGACAGCATCGAACGGAGACTGGTAGTAGCACATGGCGTATAACACACAGCCCAGCGACTGAGGGCAATCACAACTATTATGTCAACTAGTTGTGCTCGTAATGTTCATTAGATATGTCAAGTAACCTTAACTGTTAATATGATAACTATGTTAGTAACCTTAACTGTTATAATAATAATTTTATTCCTCTGACAAAGTTGTGCACTACATGTGAACTTACACATAAGGATTTTAAAATGTTTTACATTTATATACAAAGTCATATTTTTTTTGCTAAATTAATTTTTATTCATTTATCTTTTTTCCAGTCTTATCTTTATTTAACCTTCTTTGATTGTATTTTTCTTCCTCCCTAATCACAGATAAGTTATGAGAAAAGAAAATATGGGTTAACAAATCAAAATCTACTCATAATAAAAAGAGGGACTAAGTGCAAAAATATTTTGGTAATAAAATAAAGAACTCTAAATAAATAGAATAATATAAATTATGTAATCATGGAAATTGGTTTAAAAAATAATATGGAAATTAGCAACACTTAACAATAATGTGCAAAACAATGAGGGATGCATGTTGTTAGGAGTGATGTGTCAAGACCGAAACTTAAATCTCAAAACCACCGAAACTTTAGAAAAGTTTCGGTTTCGAGGTTGGATCGCCGAGTTTTGGGAATCAAAACCCGAAACTGCCAGTAATTTTCAAGTCATTTTTACTGTTTTACGGAATTAAGAAAATAACAACATCAATCAATAATTCTTAGGATATACAAGCCCAATTGTCATCGTCAGCGGTCGTCTTTATTTGTGAGTGTTTGACGAAATTACGCACTTCTTTTAAATGTTTTATAAAATAAAGAATCCCATTGGCTGGATGCGAGCGGGCAGCTTTGTACAACTAGAATCATGAAACATATCCTCAGCTTAAGATTTTCAGAACAACATCGAATATCATAACGACGCGAAGTAGCATTGTTATCCAGAAAATTAAATCCATTTTTCGATCTTGAAATCGCCAACAACGAATGGCTTGATTGACACTGGATCGGTTGTCTGAGTTGCGCAGTAGACTTCATATTCACCGTGTATTTAGCAGCAGGATATTATCTTATGCTTTAGCTAACTTGATCTCTTGATTCTAATGTTCAAAGTTATGAGATATATTTTTCTCTTTTGTAAATGGGCATTTATGTCTCAGAGGTCCATGCCAAATATGAACTTTAATACAACAATTCTTGACAGAAAAAAAATTCAGTGTCATAAACAAAATGGCAAATAACAGCTTAAGGAAGCCAAAACCAAAAATATTTTACTGAATATTGTTGATTTATTTTCATGTGTAGAGTGTGAATTATGAATAGCCAGTCTTGTTTTTTTGTGACACACTGCATATAAGATAGTAAGAGTTAGTCTTATAATCGTAGTAAATGTTTCTAATAGAAAACCATCTAATCAGTTAAAAATAAATTTTCCTATGACATACATATAATTAAAATTGCAATTTTAAAATAAAATTGCAATATTTAATATTTTAAAATAAAATATTAGGATCAAGAGGAACCATCACTACCTTCTTCTATGAATTTTGGAAACATTTCGGCCTTAAAAATGAAATTTTAAAGAACATTTTACTAACAATTATAAAACATTCAGTGGGAATTTTGCGAAATCATATCTATACTATGAATTAAACTACATCTCAAGGACATTATTACAGTTTTGTAAATAAAAAAATCGTAATTAGTAACAAATAGTTAAAAATTCGCTTTATGGTAACCTTTGTACAGCAGCTTTCGTTGTGAAAGAAGGCGAAGATTTTTTTATTTTTTATTAAATAAATTTTCTTTATGTATATGCCCAATTATTGATCATGCAGTAACTAAATAGATAAATGACTCAGTTTGTCAACTATTATTTCAAGTGTGGAAACATTCTGGTTTTAAGGCTTTGATATTTGTTGAATCATTTGTTTTGTACAAGCATGAAAGATTGTTCTGACTCTGAAGCACCTTTTATGAACGTAATTACAATAATAAAATAAACCAACTAGTTCATGACTTGTAAGAGTTACAATAAAACTGTTTATTCTTTGTTTAAAGTTCATTGTTGGTGATGGTGAGTTTAATGTCCACAATAATTTACTAAACAATGAAAACTGTTTAAATCACAAACCCAAATGTCGGTACGCTGGTCGATCATGCAGTAGCTCTCGACGTGGAACAGTTCCGGGGCTCTGTACGGCATGGAGCACCTCTCACTGGCCAAGTCTTGGAGCTGCTGGGCCTCACTGCCTCCAGACACCTTCACAGTGGCCGGTGCCACTGAACCTGCAACACGAGTGTTGCATCTCAGGTGAAAATACATCACACCACTGATACATACATCCATGATGAGGACCTTGACAAAAACCCAATCTGTGCACCTATGTGATTTCTCATAAACAAAGTGGTTTATACTTTTATCATCTTCAATCCTATGAGTAATGTAATGGGTTACCAAGGTTTCAGCACCATTGTGCCTTGATCACTCCCAGACGAGGAAGTTCATCAACACAAAATACAAAGACACGTCACATTAATATATACGGATTATGAGCCAGAGTGTCTCCAGCGCGCCGGCTGGTGATACATTATGTCAGTGCATCTGTGACAGTACCATATATAGTAATGTGTGTCTTTGTATTTTGTGTCTGTGAACTGTACATGTGTGGGAAAACTTTTTATGATATAACAACGTCCCATATACTGAATTTTTTGTACATGTTTCTTGTCTGGGTATGACCTTGGCACAATGGTGCTGAAACCTTGGTAACCCATCATGTTACTCATGGGATTGAAGACGATAAAGGTATGTAAACCACTTTGTAATCAATGAATCCTGGGGCAATAACAACAAAATTGAATAAATTGCTGATAAACCCAGATGTAGAGATCGTGATAGGGAATCCACAGTCAAGTCCCACTAATTCAAACCCCGCTAATCTGTAAATCCACTTAATCTGAACATGTCCAGTTGGAAAAATACCTTGTATATAACTTAACTTATAAAAAGGAAAAAACGTGGTCTTTAAAAAAAAGACTATTGTTTATGGTTACACAAAATTTAAGTGGATTACATTAAATAATAATGTAGTTAAATATGTAGTTTGACTCTAATGTAAAACAAAAACAAACTAGTAAAGACTTTATTTATTGGACTTCGTTAACATTTATCTGTTGACAGCTGGTGTATACAGCACAGTATATAAACACAAATTAGAAAGGGATAGTTAACTTGTACAGTCCACTCAAGAAATAATACATCAGTGCCAAAAGTTCATAAAGCTAACAAAATTGAACTCAACGATCCTGGTGTATTTTAAAACACTGATTGTCAACAAGAACAATGTCCAATGACCAAAAGATTCATGTGTGCAATGTGAAAAAGGGAGAGATGACTGGTATGGGGTGGGGGACGTCTATTTTAATAACACTGTCTTCGAGTCAGTGGTGGACAGACAATGGACTTCCTTCGGGGCTTCCATGCACCTGTTCATGGAGCAACACTGGAGAGCTGAGAGTTGGCATTAACATATGTCTCCACGATTAATTTCAGATATTGAATATGCTTTGTTGCCAAAATATTTGCTGTTTATACATTTCAAAAACTTCATAAATAACTAAAGTCAACAAAATAGCCTCTAAACTAAATTATACAATTAGTCAAATTTAATATAAGTATTTTACCCATAATATATTCTGTTAATTATAATATACATAGTATCCGCTTAACACGTTGACTGCTGAAAATCATGCAATATTGGTTACCATATGCTGAAAACAAATTTTATCGGTTTTACTTACATTTAGGTGTGATATGATAGAAAAACATCTAGGAAGACCATCCGGTAGAAATAAATTGTATTTTCGGCCATTTTAATTTGTGTCCGCAATCGTGGACGCGCCGCAACTGGGGACGTCTTTCAGTCACTAATTTTCAGTTTTGCACAAAACTGCTATTTGTTTAGATTTAACACAAAAATAGTAAAACCATTATAAAATGTAAAAAAAAACTTGTAAATTACTACGTAAAACCGCACCAGCCCACCCGAAAGCTGATCGTTTACCATTGTGGCGCATTGGCCTCGTAGTCAGGGTCATCGTCCTCCCCCTTGTCGGTGTTGACCGTACCTGGTCTAGATCCTGTTCATCTAGGTTTTCGTCGTCTTACCTTTCTTCAAGCACTAAATTAAAACAACTTGGGCTAGGAGGCAAATCCTTTTTGATAAAAACTAATGTAAACACTATTTACAAACAAAAAAAGTTTATATAAACATATGTTACTACGGAAACGCAGGAACCGAAAACGGAGTTGACAAAAATTGATGAAAACAATCTCCCCGCATGCACAATAACAGCCATTCACACCGCACGAATGCTGGTGGCACACTGACGTCGCTTAGCAACAGCAAATTTGCGTCCACCATGGTTGACGCATGCACCTTGTGCCGCCCCCTGCGTCAACGATCGTGGACGCGTGCGCCAATGTGTTAATCCAAAAACTCACTAATCCACACAGGGTCCGGCCTTAAGGCCTTAAGGCTGATTTACATGCTGCCAGCTGGCGTTCCAGTGGAGGTATCCAGTCACTGGATGCCAGCGACCAGTGCCTTGCAAACAGGCGTCGCCAGTCACTGAAGACGCCAGTTAGCTACTGTTCTACCAGTAGCTGGAAGCGCCAGCAGAACAAAAATTTTGAGACTGGCATTGTGTAAACAGACAAGTAATTTAACAGCTGATTGTTATATTATTATATACAAAATAAACACCCACAATATTCCAGTAGCTGGCAACATGTAAACAGACACATTGTTGAAGCGCCAGTTCTCAGGCATTCCAGTCATTGCTTGCCAATGCCTTTCCAGTCATATCTCAACTGGCATGCCAGCCAGTAAATCAGTATTTACTATTTATATACTGTATTAGTTTTGTTCTGATCATTTGTGATATTCATAACTCAATCATTGTTAGACAGACCTATTATACCCCGTTCAAAATATATGTGCGGTCGATAAACAGATTTCAATTCCCCCTTTTTTTTGTGTTCCTCCTGCAGTCAAGAATCCAACAAATCAACAATCACTGAGAATTCTTACAGCTGTTTAATGCCGCATGTTACTTTATGCCTGTCAATGTTTTGTATTTTCATAAGTAAATATTCTTATTTTGACATTTGAGGTGTAAAAAGAAGTGCTTGCAACGGCAACTGGGGAAATAACACTATTATCAACGCTATTTTAAATTCTGAATTTCAAGGGCAAAATTTAAACATCTGATTGTGAAGAAAATAGGGGAATTCAGGAACGTATTGAGGGAATTTTCCTTCTGGTGGGAAATAAAGTTATGTCTTTCAACCGCACATTAATTTTTAACGGGGTATAGAAATGATGTTCTAATTACCTTTACAGTATCGCTTACCAAGGTCCATGATGACAGGTGAGTTGTCAACATCCAGCAGTATGTTGGAAGTCTTGAGGTCCCTGTGAGCTAGAGGTGTAGGCGTGGCTTCGTGAAATGCCTTGACAGCCTCACACACCTGTAGAAAGATTCTCAACACCTCCGTTGTCTCCAGGTGTTGTCTTCTGCTCTGTCTCCTCTCCAGCTCCCCTGCCAGAGTCCCCTTCTGTGGGATGCATAATGTTTACATATAGGCCTGTTACACATTGAAGTGGCTCATCTGCTACGCGGCGGCACGCTGCACGCGACTGCTACGCCATGAGAAAACCTACCATTGCTTTTAAATGGGAGCTTACACAGTACAGTAGCAGGGGCGTGGGGGGGATCCCGCTACTGTAGTGTGTAAACTCCCATTTAAAAGCATTGGTTGGTTTTAACGTTGCGTAGCAGCCGCGTGGAGCGTGCCACCGCGTAGCAGATGCGCCACTTAAGTGTGTAACAGGCCACAGTGGCAAAATATTTATAAATAGCCTACTTTTTGGAAACTGTAAAATAGCACCAATTTTTTTTTGTTTCCATAGAGCTGATGGCAAGTTTATTTCTGAGGTTTTTTAAACATTTTACAGCAATTCACAGACAGAATATGATGTCTAAAAATTGATTTAGGAAATGTTAATTTTTAAGTAAAATTGCAATAGCCTAGGTAAATTAACCAGGAACCATGATGAGATAAGATAATGAATAAAGAAATGCTCTTGAATAGAATACATTCATTAGTTGACCATACAAAAATAGCACAAAGAAAACTATAAATAGATGAATTGAGATTTTAACTTCATCAAAGTAGTAAAGCTACTAAAAAAAAAATGGTTTTAAATTAAACAAGACAGATAGTATTGATATGAGTAGTGAAGACTCGATATGGAAAAAAGCCAACCTCCATGAAAGAGTGCAAGGGGAAGTTAATCTTTCTTACACATAGCTCTCATAAATGGAAACCCCTTTCCTTGTGTTATAGCTGGATATAAATAATATTTCTTTAAGTGCTGGATATGCAGTTGTTTCTTCTATTAACATTATTTGAATAAGCCTACTGGTTAACCATGAACTGGAAAACCACTGCATTTTAACTGTTAAACTTATCTTAATCAAAATTAAGTTAAGAATAATGTTTGTTCTGAGTTAATATCAGAGGGTTTATTTAAATCAGATTAGCCAAAATGTATGTGTCATCAAAATTTCTGTCTCATAGCCTATGTCTGTGGCGCTTTCTGCATGAATATGGGTTAAATATATAAATTTTGTCAAATTTTATTCTGTTGACTAAGTTTAATATGTTAGGCCTATAAGGGTCTTAGCTCCAATGTCTTCAGAATCCCTTCAAACCAACAAACCATCCAATTTATGTTATTTTCGCCTCTACGGGACCTCAAAACAAATAATAATAGGCTAGTCTTAACATGTGATTCCTACCGTATAGAATAACTTTGCTACAAAATTAATTGTTATTTAAAGTATACTGATACTATACTAATTAGGTAATTAGGATATTATTTAGATTTTTTACGGAATATGATACAACTGAGGAGTATTTACTTTCTTAAAATCGTTAGATAAGGTTTATAAGCTGAATCAATTTTTATTAATACTCACAGCATAATATGGTAGAAGTAAATAAACTTCACTTGTAGAATTAATAACAAGATCTGGAGTCCCTTCACAACTAGAATCTAAGAGTTTTATTATGTTAGGATGGTCAAATTTTTTGTGATATGCTATTTCCTCCATTGCTTGCTTCTGGTCCTGAGCACTGTGGCATATAATTTTTTTAACAGCAAACCTTTTTCTAGTCCTTGCATTTTCAACCAAATACACTACACTAAATCCACTGGAACAGAAAACATTGAGAGTAACATTAATTTGCAATAAAACCGAGTGCTAATTTATTACCATATTTTAAAATCCTCATTCAGAGAGCTAATATCAACATTTGCAACAATGACATTAGGCTAAGACAGATTACAATACCTGATATTACAATTGAATGGCTCCGCCGAAAAACGTTCTATGCGGCAAAAATACAAATTACAAAATTTTTAGTGAAAAAGGTTCTAACAGACCTCCCCAACATCGTGGGATATTTTGCTTTGGAAATATTTATATTGGCACCCCTGATTTTAGCTGTCCATTTCGGCGCCAATTTCGGGAGTTCGCAGGGTTGTTGGCGAATAAGGTTCTATCAGCCGCGATATGGATCCTACGCCGGCTGTGCCGCTGTCACCCGGCGACATAAATCATCTTAATTTTGGGAAAAAAGGAAGTTAAATGTCAGGAAATGGAAAGATTAGAATAGAAAAGAAAGGAGAAACGCCGGATTGCCATATATATCTAAAACCAAGAAGCCTGTACCAGGAAAACTGCCACCAGGAGCGTAAGTTAAGTGGAATAACGTTCTAAGTGCTAAGGTAGCTGATACCTGTTGATTCCTACTCTTACACTTATGTATAAGTTTAAAATTGTCATCTTTTTATAATTGTTTTCTAATAATTTTGAAAATTAATTTTTTTCTCTAACAAAAATATTTTTAGGACTCAACTATTTTTATTATTATAACTTATAACATGTTGAACAATAATATATTACGTTAAGAAAACGTTTTTTAGAAGTATTAACGTTTTGTTCAAGACTTTAATGTTATCTTTTTATAATATTATTCTAATAAAAGTGTTTTATATACTCAATTCATTATTGAATTCATGATGATTTCATGAAGATTATTGGCAAAAAATAATTCCAACCTAAAAATTACGTAAAATCAGTGGCGGATTTACCACTAGGCCGACTAGGCCCTGGCCTAGGGCCGCGGGCTGCAGGGGGGCCGCATGGAGTCCCAAATATACAGAGTATATATTTTTAAGGATGTACTTGCATAGTAAAAATGAACATCAGCTTTGAGCCCTGATTTTTTTGCAGACTAATTTAGTTGAAAACCCGTAAATTCACAACACAACAGAGAGACTTTGGTGAAGTCATTGTGGCGTCTGCCGTTTTCCATGCCAATTTCGGGTGATCATCACTACCTGTAGGTTAAGTCACATTCATATTGGTGGCAACTCTGGGCGACGACGCGGCGGCCCCTTTGGGTTTTTTATTATAACTAACTGAAGTTACCTCTCTGTGTCTAAAAAGTGCACCACTTTCCAATTGATATTTTTTGGGTGCCAGTTTGCTATTGGTCAGACGCTGTCAAAATGCAAAATCTGGGTGACATTAAAACTAATGTTAGTTTAATTTAAAGATTTTCTAAAACCATTACCATTTTGTGTATTAAAATTGCTTATAAAAATTTTGTGTACCATAAGTATCAAAATTCAGAAAGCAACACATTTATACCAATATAGTAATATTAACAAAGTAATTCAGATCAATAAGGACCCCATTGCACAACTACAGTTTGGTAAAATTGAGTACGGATAGTCATCTTGACTATTTTGATAGCCTCCCACCAACAGCAATTTGACCAACGTAACGGACATAACATCCCTAAAATACAGCGGCACGCTTTTCACAAACATATGAACAGAGAGTAGTGACTCCAGTTATAGCATAGATCCATTGACTATAGATAGTCAATGATAAAGCATAATGGACCCCATGCCCCACCCCCATTTAACAGCTGGATAATCCATTATATTTTCAAGACGAGCTCGTTCTCAGAGATCAGAGTGTACATTAACAATTACACTTTACTGGTACCAGAGCATAGGATAAAAAATTAAAGACGATTTTAGCTTAATTTCATGATTTTAGATACACTCATACTTCAGTCGGTGAAGAATAGGGGGGAGGAGGGGCCCACAGAAAAGTTGGCCTAGGGCCCCAACCTTCGTAAATCCGCCACTGCGTAAAATTATAGAAATCAATCTTCTTTCCGCTTTTTCTCAAAACTACGTTTTGGTCGCATAGAACGTTTTTCGGCGGAGCCATTCAATTATAGGCTTAAATATAGTCTATTCGTATAAAAAGTAACTGAAGCAAAAATAAATGAAGTCTGATTATCCATATCCAAACTGAACACGACCAGGACTATCTACTTTAGATACTTAATGGAAGACTCAGGTAGTATAAAGAGTAAGGAGGAAGGTAAAAATCAACCAAAAAACTTATTGAGACTAAAAGAGATCAAATGTATTAGGTAACACAGTAAAAGTAATTGTTTTAAACAATAAAATGCTTTGCTTACGTATATACCACTAACATTTAAGTTACGGTAGGTACTACTTAGTCTTAAACTATCATCTAGGGTACTTTATGTAAGCCTACTTGAATTCCTACTTTCCTAAACCCCGTTTAGTTTCCAAACCCAACCTTCTATCTTCTTAATTCAATAAAGTAAAAGTTTAGAACAAAGGTTTTATTATATTGTTATTAAGTTTAAAATTAAAAATTGTAAACACCAAACATGATTAAGTTCAACATGATTGTACAAAATTGCAACAAAAAACAAATAGGTAATAGAATATCCAACCTTTAAAACAACCTCATAGGCCTAATATGAAGCAAACATCCCTCTTTTACAATTTCAGTAGCCTTCCAGGATATATCCACTTTCTGTAGCATTAAAAAAATAAAAAAAATTGATCAGATCCCGACATTTAAAAGTTTCTTTTAGCCTATAGAGAGTATTTAGCTAGGCCTAGATGGTGGGCTATGTTAGTTGATTTGAGCCCTATTTTCAATTAACCTTTTTTTTATGGCCCTCCACGACGATTCAATGGTTTGAGAGATGGTTGATGTTACTGAATCTTTTCAGTAGGTACCCAATATTTTCATTCATGAATTTCAGATCGATTCGACTGTACATCTTGATTTGATGGTACATCTCGATAGTTCCATTGGGCGTTGCTGCGGAAGTGAAGCCAAAATTTCATTCCCATATAGTCAGTTTTGTGTTCAAAAACTGTCAATTTGTGTAGCACTGCATTTGTTCCTTTTTTCCAGGTGTTGTATGTGAGTTTTGTAAAGATTGGTGTTATGTTTTGTTGATATCCTACTTCGAGGAACACGACCTTTTTTCAACCTTGCAGCATGGCTTCCGCCAGAATAGATCAACTGTTACTGCGGTTACGGATCTGGTTCAAAGAATTTACAGAGCATATGAGGCCAATGACTCTCTAGCCCTAACGCCTTGCGACTTGAGTAAGGCGTTCGATTGTGTTTCACATCGAGTACTGCTCAATAAACTAAAGCACTTTGGCGTCATGGACACAGCTCTTGACACTTTTGCATCCTACCTAAACAATCGCCAGTAAGTCATCTCTATTAGTGGAGCCCAATCACAGGCCCGTGTTTTAAACCACAGAGTTCCTCAAGGCTCGGTGCTAGGTCCGGTCTTTTTCTTAGTGGCCATAAATGATTTAGAGTTAGATGGCACTGCCTTAAAATTTGCGGATGACACTACAATCATATCAGTCGGGAACAGCCCCACGGAAGCGGCAGCTAGGTCCGAGACCATGTTTGAGGAGGAGGCGAAGGTGTGGTTTAGTTTGAATAAGCTGAAACTAAATGGTGACAAGACTCAAAGAATGATTTGCTCCCTCCGTTCCAAAGTTATCCAGGATGTGGCTGTCGTGTCCCTCTTAGGCTTTTCCATCGATTCGAAGCTAATCTGGGGTGAACACATTTCCAACATTTGTAAGAGACTGGCTAGAGTTATCTACTTGCTCAGAAAACTAATCAATCTTGTAGATAGATCCTACCTTATGGTAGTGTATTACGCTCTTTTTCATAGCCATGTCACCTATGGTCTGCAACTCTGGGGCCACGCCTCTAACTGTACAAATGTCTTAAAGCAGCAAAAGAAGGCTGTGTAACAATCCTGACCGGCAGTGGATGGCTTGACCACTGTAGGCCCCTATTTATAAGGACAGGCATCCTGACGGTCCATAGAAACTACGTCCTTGTAAGTTATGCGCTAACTTTGTTCATTCCCATCTTGAACTGTTCAGCACAAGGGACCAAGTTCACTCCCATAACACCAGACGGAAATTTAAAATTGACATTCCCTTCTGCAGAACATCAAAAACCAAAGATGCCTTCCCTGTTATGGCCCTGAGAATATACAACAAGCTACCGGCCAACCTGAAAACCTTGAACTTGAGGAAGTTTTCTGTGACACTGAAGACATGGCTTAAGGGAAAACCTTTTTATGCACTCAGTGAATTTTTTGAAGATGACTGCTCAGGCCTGAACTAAATGTCCATCCACCGCCATTTGCTGCCATCCAATTACGATCATTACGGAAGTCCAGTTTGTAAATATAAATAAGTGTTTTAAGTATTAGGCCTAAGTAATTGACGCAGCTTACACAGATTTTCTGGTCTCAAGTGAAGAAGGAAGTAATAAGGTAATTTTATGTAGCAAATGGATTCATAGACAAAAAGAGAAGGAACTGCAAGGAGGTAAGTTGTCTGGAAAGCATCTCTGTAGCTGGTCTGTGGTGACATACCAAGAATTATTCTAACTGCTTTCTTTAGCCAGACAAAGATTTTGTCGAGGTTCACTCCACAAAATGATTGAATAAGAGATATGAGTTGCTCCATCAGACCAAGGTAACCAGTTTGATCACAGTAAACGTTGCTCACAGGTGTGACAGCGAGTCACCAACGAGAGTGTCCACGACTATTATGGCATAGGCCTAGGCCTAGTGGTTGTGTCTGTAGAACAGTCCCCAAAACCTTGAAGCATTTTTTTGCCCCAAGAATTTCTTGAGCAGTGTCAAAGAAATGTCTATCAAAGCTTTCAATGTCTAACCTATAGGGTTAACCCATGATTTTATTGTTGATAGCCTTAGGTAAAATGTGTGAGTTTGGGTTGTTGAAAAGTAGCCTACGAAAGCTGAAAGCTTAGGTGTTAAGTTATGGTAAACAGAAATGAAGACTTACCCTTCTCCTAAAGTTTCTTTGACATAAAATTTTTGAGAGTTAATAGTTATAACCTCTCTTGTACACAAACACCCCATTTTCATTATAATACTAAGACCCATCGTATTCATATTGTAAAATTTTTTAAGTAATAGGAATCAAATATGTAAAACCAAAATAAAGTTATAAAATGTAAGGTTATAAAATCGGACAACAATCTTATCACAGGGGTAAAAAAATCTCATCTATTCACTCCGCCCACAACACCCACCACAACACAGAACACAACCAACTAACCAACGTCACATAACCATCATGTGATGACCATGACCAACAACAAAGTCCAACAGTCCAACCAAAACAACGAAATCTGTGAGTTATCCCGGAAATCATTAGCGCTCTCAGCGGTTTTCCTTCCAAACAAACCGCTAAACGAATGATGCAAGCGGAAGCAAATCATCTCTTTCTTAATCAGCTGTGTAATGGTAAATACTAGGAATACGCTCCGGCTCCGATGTCCGTCCCGTACAAGAATTTTTTACTCACTTTTTGAGTTATTATGTGACGCTTTTTTCATTTTTTTTTTTTTTTGGGAGATGTAAGAAAAATGCATTACGCACACAGGTGGCAAGCCTGTAGTGTGGGGCTCCCCTAAAACGGGTTTACCCACTAAAATACCTCGCCTCTACTCTTTAGGATTCTAACCTGGAGTTGTTTATCACATTACGTCAGGCTAGGCCTAAATTTGGCTTATGCCTGTGGGGCTCACTCCTTATCCAGCCACTCGATCAAGGCCCCGGACGAACTGTGATAAACAATCCCAGTTGCCCTCATCCTCCAAGATCTTTGGGCAGACCGGGTCCACCGAAAATGTACCAAAAAAATTGTGTGGCCTTCAGGCAGGGCCCTTCCCAACGGGGGCAGCGGAAGAATGTGTGTTCTGCATCGTCGGGAACGCCCGAGCAATAAATGCAGTCCGGTGAACCGGTCTTGCCCATCCGGTTCAGGCACGACCAAGATAGCCGTGAATTGTCAAGAATTGGCCGCCGTTCCACCCATGGTTGGACGTGCTTAATAAGTCGTGCAGTCCATCGTCCTCGGGTGTCGTGCTCCCAGCTGTGTTGCCACTGCTGGAAGGTTCTGGAGCGCTCTTCTGTTCTTGCCGTTTATTTGTTTATTTGTACATCAACGGCAAATGCCTTTTCAAATACAAGATTCAAATTACATGCATTTACATACGTGCTTACATTTTGGAAATTTAGATGGCTAACCTAAGATAAGATAATTATATGCTAACCTAGACAAGATCAAACAGGCAATGCAGGTACTCACTACTGTACACAGAGAAATCTATAAAGACAAGGACACGTACTTCATTTTACAGAACAGAGAACAGGAATGCCATGAACATGAACAGTGGACAACTTACTAGACTTGAAAAATACACAAGCTACAATTGATTACATTCAATACAGGTGACAATTACACATAAGAATATACAATAATTCATAATAACATTTGTACAATGATAACATTACGCAATGATGTGAACAGTGAAAAATTGATCGGATTTGCATGCCTGTAAAAATAATAATTACAACTAATTATTAGAAAGTAAATCAGTTGTTAACAGTTTACGTCTAAATGAAACAAGAGAATCATTGAAAAAGTCCACGAGACTTGAAACTTGATTCCCAAGCTGTTGCATCCTGTACATAGAGAATTCTTTAAGTAATTTGTCGTAATTGCCGTGTCCTTTTAATCTCGCCTTGTCTCTGATAAATTACATTCCTCTCTCCTGCCAAGAGCTTGACAGGGATAACTCCGGCGACCACCAGGACGGCAGGCTCGGACACCGTCCAGTAGGCGGAACATACCCCGAGCGCCGCTCGACGTTGAACCCGGGCAAGTCGCAACCTGTACTACTCTTTATCGAGAGCGTCTACCCACACCTCTGCTCCATAAAAAAGCACGGACTGAACCGCGGACATCAACAGACGTCTTCTGCTGGATCATGGAACCCCGACATTGGCCATCAGCCTACTAAGGTAAGTGACTACCTTAGCGGCCTTGTCCGCCATACGGAATATCTGATCCCTCTAGCTTAACTTGGTGTCCACCATAATCCCGAAGTACTTAGCAGCACGAGTTGCACCTCCCTTCCCACTCGGAACAGAACGACGGTGTCCATCCTCTTCTTCGTAAGGATCACAAGCTCCGTCTTACGGAGAGCAAGCGAGAGACCGTGATCGGACATCCGTGTGTTGACCACACGCATGACTCGGTTCAACTTTAGTTGGGTCAGCTCAACGTTGCGTGCGACAATGAGAGCTGCGACATCATCGGCGTACCCAACCTCGGGTGAGTCGGTGGCGTAGTGGTTAGCGCGCCGGACTTCGGGACCATGGCAGCGATGTCGTGGGTTCGAATCCGCGTTCTGCCAGTGAACTTTTATCAGTACCTTTCACCTTGTACTGTAGCGGCTCACCCCCTTACTTTGTCTAATACGATTCACGCACAGATCAATAGTCTATGTGGACGGGGCAAAGTAAGGCAAAAAGAGGTCCGCCAACCTCTTTAAAAAAAAAACCAAAGTGGTTTCCTCAGGCATCTCCGACCTCAGGAGGCTGTCATAGGCAACGTTCCAGAGATCCTGGCCGAGTATTGAATCTTGCGCGGCACCAGAAGTGACTTCCATCGTCCACGTTCCGTCCCTTGTGTCGTAAATCAGGCTTCGAGAGCGGAGGTAATTAGCAACAAGATGAGTCGCAACAGATATGCAGGAACACGAAAGGTGTTGCGAAGCGCATCCAACATATCGACCCACCTCGCCGAGTTAAAGGCATTCTTGACATAAGCGTAACAAGAAGCCAGTGTTGGGGAGTAGCGCGCTACTTGTAGCGCGCTACTGTAGCTCCGCTACTTTTTTAGTAGCGTCAGTGTAGCTCCGCTACTTTTGAAAATAAGTAGCATAGCTGTAGCGAGCTACATTTTTAGGGTAGTTGTAGCGGATTATTCCGCTACTTTACTCGCTACTATTGTTTCAATAAAATATAATAATTGTGTTTACATTTCATCATTCATTGCTTCCAAATAAACACGAGAGAAGGTTATTCAGCTGTTATGTTTTTTCTCGTTGGAATTGAAGATTTCTTTCAATCCATTCACCACCAGACGCTCCAATTGAGTACCATAACCTCATAACCACAACATGACAATCACCAGTCTTTTTCTCTTTTGTGTTTGCTGACCACTAGATGCGCTAGTAGTATTCTACTAATATGCGCCTATAGAATAGAAACTAAACTGCTGCACTATGCTTGCACACCGCCAGGATCTCTCAGGTCGGCAATTAAGGAAAGGAATGTTTACAACAATGAGAAATGACGCTACGTCAATGAATTCAAATAAATAGCCAATTGTTACTGTACTGCCATAACGACCCAACTAACATAACCTCAACCACCTTGATTGATGTTAGAAGTTGATGTGAACGTTTACTGTAGGCCTACTTCCCGCGAACTTTGTAAATTTGTACTTAGTACTTTACATAGTGCTTCATACTTATATTCTGTTTCTGTAGTATCTAATCTAACAATCGACATCATGGCAATTAGTAGGCCTAAAAGCGAGATTAGCCACTAAACTGAAGAAGCTAGTCCTTCTTGTGTGCATACGCCAACATTATTAACCCTATTGTGGCCGGTCTAAGAAAAATGTTATGAACTTAATAACATTAAGTTCCTGGTGAAGGTCCTGGTGAAGTAATAAGTTATAACTTAATAAATATTGTTGTTTACGTCTTTGATGTAAGTCTTTTTATTCGACAATTTATATTTTCATGGAACTATTCTGTTTACATTACCTAGGCTCCATAAGAGTCACAAATTATTATATTAAAATGAAAATATGTCTAAACACAATACAAAAAAGGAGTAGGCCTATATTTAAAAAAAATTAATATTACTTTTAAGTGGGAAAATTGGGTGGTTATAGGCCTATATTACAAGAAAAAACAGGACCAGATTGCGAAAGTAGCAAAGTAGCTTAAATTGTAGCGAGCTACTTTTTTATTGTAGCTGTAGCTGTAGTTAGCTACTTTTAAAAAGTAGCTTCCCCAACACTGCAAGAAGCACTACTCAGCGAGAGAAATGATTGTGGCTCTCGGCTCTCTTCACAGCTCTCTGGACTTCGGTGATAGCGTCAATCGTTGACCTTCCCTTTCTGAAGCCGTACTTATGGCATAAGTACCCGGCAGCTTCCACGGCAGACGTCAGGCGGGAACATATCAGCTTCTCGGACAGCTTCCCAGCCGTGTCAAACATGCAAAAAGGCCTGTGGGACGACGGCAGCTCGGGATCACCTTTGTCCTTGCTGATGAGTACAAGTCTGGCGGTTTTCCAGGGAGCCGGAAACACCCATTCTACCAAACAGGCGTTGTACATTCTCAACAACAAGTCAGCATTAACTGAAAATACTTTCTTTAAAGCCTCGCTGGAAATCCGTCCGGGTCATGAGCCTTGTTGCTCTTTAGGGAGAGAACGGAGGTTTCCATCTCCTCGAATGTGAAGAGTGGAACGTCATCTAACCGTCCGAAGTCAACCGGCGTACATCCTAGGCCTAGCCTACAAATAAATACATACAAACAATGATTTTAGCTAAGACCTCAAAACAAGCAAGTAACTTAATAATAATTATGCTTACAATATTAAAGGTAAATAGATTGTAGAGAGAAAAAACAATACAATTGAAAATCCATTATTGCAAATTAATAAAAATCAAGTAAGTTAATGTAAGTATTGTAGAATTACGCTTACTTAACACTTAATGCATATTTTGTTACCTGAGACATAGGCTACAATGGCACAACACATTCTAATTAGTTGTTCAATTTAAATCGTTCTCCCAAATATCTAGTTGTATCCCATAAATTAGTTAATCGCATAATCCCGTACGACAGCAATTCATTCCACATCAACATGCTTATCTTTTGGTATAATTTATAACTTCAACAAGTAAACATCAGTGGTGATCTATTTAATTTAACAAATAGGTCTGTCAAAATATCAATTAAATTTTATTTAAAAACGTATCATAACAGCAAGCAGATAAAAACAATAAAAGGTTATGTTGTTTTCAGCATACACAGCGACAACTCAGCTGCGATGGGGGAATATAAACTGATCATAGCAACTACATTAGTCAAATTATGTAGCCTAAACAACTCTAAAGTTCTGTCAAAAATTCCGGAAAATAAGCTTTTTTAATACTTGAAAATAATTGCTCGATTATAGTTTATTACCTAGTTTAAAATAAGTAAAATCTAACCTGAGAATTTCATTAAAATGAAATTAGTAATAAAAAAGCCTTTTGGGGGTGAAAAATTCACCTAAGAGAAATTTAAAGTCGATCGTAAAGAATTTTATACTCTATTTTCCATAGAGTAAAAACTGCAATTATAACGTAACTTGACTTCCGTTTTAGTTTAGACGCTTCATTTCGTAGGCCCCGTTCATATCCGGAACACAAAAAAAAGCTATACGGCTGACCTGGGAAGAAGTTATGCTTCTTCCTTTACAGATCTTGACTCCGACTGACTCCGGCCGTCCGGCCTGTAATGTAGTGGGGTCTTGCCAGATTGCGATGTTACTTTTTTTCAAACATCCCGATATCCCTATAAGATCCGATTCCACTCTATTGAATTGTGTTTTGTTTGTTTATAACTAACTTGCAAAAAGTTTTAACTTCATGTGACTTCAATCTATCTGTCTTGTCTTTCGGTCTTGGTCTCTCTCTTTGTCTTTAGTGGCGACTGGCGAGCCCATGCCCATGAAGAAGTTGTGAAACTACCCTATTTTGTGTTATTTTTTTAGCACCGTTTTTACATGCCTAGTTAATAACAAATGACTGTTGAAACGGGTTAAACTGATCTTTTCGGTTTCTTTTTTGCATAGGTTAGGGTAAGGCCTAGACAACTTCCAAACCGTAAAGGGAAATGTAAGTTCAATTTTTTTTGGGTAAAGCTTATCAATTCCGTTGTACTCTAGACCTGTCATAATTTTTTTATGAAAGTGTCTGGGCCAGATTTTGAATTTTTATAAAATCAAAAGTGGTGAGCGTCGAAAATTAAAACATACCCTATCCTAGGCCTAGTGATAGAATTAACTGCAAGTTTTGTAAACCAGAGTGTTCAGTGTCAAAGTTAGGCCTACTCTATTTATATTTCAATGTCAATGAAATATCGGTGAAAAGACGCTAGTGTCTTGATTACAGCGGTTAGGTTACCACAAAGAATCCAATTCCGTCACTGTTATGCAAAATCTGCAATAAACCAAAGCTTAGGTAGCTACGTTGCTACCTCGTCTTCGAGTGCTACAGTTGTCAGTATGCGCTTACCATGTGGTAAGCGCACCCTGACATCTGTTAGGTGTATCACGACTAGCCTACTTCGGGTTACTCATGGGTACAGTTTCATATAGCCTAACTTGGTGCATACATTATCATCAAATGAAAATACCTATAGATCCTATGGATGTATATTATCATATCAACTATCGATTCAATCTATCCCTATATAGGCCTATAATTTTAGACAATCACAATAACTAAGTTAATTATGGTAGGCCTACCCCGATTTTTGTTAAACTTTTTATTCCCACATTCAACTTAGGCTAATAAAAAACCAATAACTTATCGTAGGTAGCCTATATAGGTAAAACCCAACATAATTTTGTCTATAGGCCTATCAACAAAAACCACTACTAACCTAATCGTAATGATACAAATTTTCACACAATAACATACGTAGAATATAAGAACTAGGCCTGTATGGCCTTGATCTTACTTCTAAATGTGGTCTACTCTCGCATTTAAAATTTCCTGGGCATGGGGTTGTTCTTTATGTTAATGTAAAGGCGAAACTTCGTTATCCGTCTCCACCGTTATTATCGATGTGGAAATTTCGATATTGCGATTGAAATTGCTATCATATCGATGATACAATTACACGATACCATTACGATTTAATCACCTGATTTAGTTTCGTTCTAACCTTTTGACAATAAAACAAATATATTCAAACAAGTAACTGAAAATAACAACAACAAAAAAGTAAAAATTGTAGCTAATGTAACCTGTAACAAAGAACAACACAAAATAAACTAACCAAGTTTATTGTGTAGCTGCATCTAAAGTGTGAGAAGAAACATTGGAAGCAGACTTCGTTATAGATCTAAAATGGCGTCACACCACACAAATGCTGCCAAATACAAATCAGAAAGGTTTTTTTTGCTATTGTATTGAGGGAATATGCGTTTTAAATGTTTCCAAACACCATGGATTTTGTTGTTATAAACATCGCTGTTAATAAAAGTGACGGAGGTTTACGGTTACACTGTTAGGTTAGATTATTATTATGATAAATTTCTTATCTCAGTACCGTTGTTGATTCGATTGTTTTGATCGCACAATTTCAATCGCAATATCGAAATTTCCACATCTATAATACAGTGGAGACGGATAACGAAGTTTCGCCAATGTAAATTAGTTTTGGTTAATTAACCAAAACCTTGGTCAAGCTAAGGCTTTTGTATTTGACACTAATTTTTTATCTTATACAATCGCTATATCAATACATAAGTTATATTTTAAGTTATATATTTCGATAGTAGGCCTTGTGTAGGTTCTATATGAAACAGTAGCCCCACTTCATAATGCCTCAAGCAGAATTGGTTTTAGTTACTGGCACCAATGTTAGTGAAACTTCGTTAGGTTATCCTTGTCCATCGTTATTAACAATGGTTGAAATTTTGATTTTGCGACTAAAATTGTCGAATGAAAACAAATCAACAACGATATTTTGGAAAAGAAAAATATTAGCCTAAAGCCTTATAGGCTAATCTAACTTAACAATCTAACCATAAGCCTAAACCATTCTGTCACTTTTATGGGCAGTGATGATTATACCAACAAAATCAATGGTTTATGGAAACATGCAAAACGCTTATTCCCTCAATACAATACAAAGAAGTAGCCTACCTTGTTCATTCGTATTTTTCAACATTTATTTAACGCCATTTTAGGGCTAGGCCCTATTGAAGTGTGTATCTTTTCATAACTAAGATATGCAACTAAGATTTCGCATTTAAAAATAAATTTAGCTATGGTAAAGTAGTTTATTTTATGTTGTTCTTTAATAATGTTACATTGGTTAAAATTTGTAGGCCTAAGCTTACTTGTTTTTGTTATACTTCAGTTACCTTACGGTAAGTTACACTAGTTTGAAATATATTTGTTTTATTGTCTAAATTTATATCTTCATTTATCTTAGAAAAAAACTAAATCGGAAGTTAAAATTGTACTGTAATAGTGTAGAATCAATAAATTAGCAATACTATTGCGAAATCAAAATTTCAACTGTCGATAATAACAATGGAGTAGGATAACTAAGTTTTGCCCTAATTTTTAATTTTCTCTTTGGCAGGACAAGTGAAATAATGAAATTTGTGCACATACTCCAAAGTAAGAAAATCCAATTTTCCTTTAAGTATATTTTTGTTATGTTAAAGCCTATTTTTTATTTTTAAGTTTGGATTTTTAGGCCTACTTTTTGTTCAACAATTTTTTTACCTTAATTGTCAAAGTTAAATTAGGCGTTGTAATTAAAGTTACAGCATCGAGCAGAGTAAAACCTTGGTATAACGGAGGCGATTTAGCCTATAAAATTGAATTTACCCAAAATGGATCGCCCTTGGATGGTCTGTGATGTTTTGCGGACTTGTCACCGATACTCTAGTTTCCTCAGCGCTGTACTGGTGTGGTACGACCGTTGCGGAATGGGCTCAGATCTTGCTCTCCCCCCCTGTTAGCAGCGCTAACACCATAAAATCATTGATATTTAATTAGCTGTTTGTTTTCTTGATATTGTCTTTAAACATAATTTGTCTGGAGTTAATATTTTTTACAGACAAAATGCAGTTGACCATAAGTAGATATCTTATTGGACATAAGCCGAGCACTTGTGTTTCATGGAGGGTTTTTAACACACTGTTAACGCAGAGCAGGAGCAACCAAATTTGGGTAAGTAACTTTTTTGTAGGTTTTATAAATAACATACTAAAACACTTACGGTACCGTTAACATTACTAATTTACGGTTCCGTTGAACAAATTAAGAGAACTTACTATTATTTTTCTTAAATAACGTACAGTAGTCTCTATATTTATGTAAAACAAACACGAAGTAATTTAAACAATCTTATTTTAGAGACCATACCTAGTTAGTTAGTTCCCATAGCGTTTACAACCTTGATCAAAGAAGACATCTTTACATCTTTTACGTCCTTGGTCTAATACTGTAATACTTTCTGAGAAATAGGTTAACAAAGAAGGCACATTTACTTGGCAATTAATAACACTTACCGACCAACCATTGAAATAAAATTTGCAACCCCAAGTGAACACAGTTCAATAACTAGGCCTACACTCACTAAAAAAAAACCTAGAGAACCAAGGTACATTACTGTACATGCATTCATAAATATACATATCCCTCGTCGTTATTAACTTATGTACAGTACTAATTTTTTTTTTCAGGCCACAAAACGGAAGAAAAAATCCTCTACTGATTTAGCAATAGAATATTTCGACACAGTTTACAGTCCGTTATTTGGCAAAAGGTGGCCATCAATTCGTGTTGCTTTATTGTCACCAAACAAGTATTGTGCTGTTGTTAATAATTACAATGAACCTGATGAAACTAGCAAAGAATTAGAGGTGAGTACAGTAATTAATGTTTCTTTTAAATTTGAATAGGCTAACATTAATTGCTAACAGTTTAGGTTAATGTTTCACTCTTTTAGTGTTATATAGGCTTAATAATAACAACTTATAATTGTTTTTTTATTTTGGGAAAAAAAGATAATGTGGTAAAATGTTAGTCTTAGATTTTAAGAATAACTTATTAAAATCTATTTTTAACCCCTTAACTGTGTACCGGTATTTAAAGACTTAAATATAGACACATACCTTCGTCCAAACAGTTCAAAACAGTTTTGAACTGTTTGGATGAAGGTATGTGCCTATATTAAGTCTTAGAATAACCTAATTTGACCTTTAAATCTACAAAGTAACATTTTCAAAAAGTTATCAATCCCTTAATGGAGGAATAAATTTAAATAATACACTACTATCTGGAACTGTCAGGGATTGTGTGTAGTAATAGCTTTGACTAATCTATTTGATGAAAAAGAGCTATTAGGATGCCCTCATGGTAAGACAAGCCAGCCAGAACCATTATAGAAATATATACAATGATGCCCTGAACTTGTGAGAGGCTGTTGAAAACTATAATTTGTAAATATTTAGGGATGGTGGTTTTCTAATTTTTTAATTTGTACATTACTATAGGTAAGCAGCTGTTCAGGTAGTTAATAGGCTATTCACAGTCTGCAATAATTAAAAACAACAAAGTACAGTAGAACCTTGATAGTTCGACACTTTGTGGACTGTCGAACTATCGAAATGTCGAACTATAGGGAGTATATGGGAAATTTTAACACTGGGAGTATAAAAATCATAATTGAATTTAGGAAACACTAAATTTTAGTCAAACCATAGCCTAGGCCTAATTGAACTTTAACATAAACAACATTCAAATCATTCGCCAATTTGTTTACATTTTCACCTTTGTCAGGCTCCTACATGGACACTATCGGTCATTATTAACATGTTAAGTTGTCATGGACCATGTCAAACTATCAGGAGTGTCGAACTATCGAGAGTCGAACTATCGAGGTTCTACTGTACAAGAAAATAGGAGGGGGGGGGGGGGAGGGCGTAATTTTTACCTTTGGCCTAGAGCTTCAAAATTGTTAATCCGGGCCTGCTCTGAATTAAAAGTTAGTCAGTTGTTCATTTTATTGTTGCATAGCCTAATGGGTTAATTTTTTAGATGGATTGGATTTCTTGACAACTTATTTATTTACCATTGTTATTTCAGAATATCGGGGCTATTAATATTAGAGAAATGTTTGAAGCATACAAAAATTCACTTTCCGAAAAAAGGAAATTGAGTTTAAGAAAAAAGAAAATGGATGAGATTTACAACCTTGAAAAGAAAATAGAACATATTGCTGCTAAAAAACAAGAAGAAGAGCTTGGAAATATCTATCCAGAAGGAAAAGACATCCCAAACATATTTGAAGACAACTTGACGTAATTATAATAATCCCATTTTCTGTATTGAAATATAGGCATTTAGAATTCTGTTTTGTTCAATCATATTTTTAAATGATCCATATCTAAATTGCAAAACTGTAGTTATAAGTGAAAAAAAATTTTTAAGTACACTTTGAAAAAATTTTACTAAGTCCTGTTTATGCTCTTGTAGAGATTCCCACATGGTGCAATTGAAGGCTAGTGATGCGCGATTGTGAGATGTTCCGGTTTTCTAATGGTTATGTTTTGAAATAATTTAATCTTTTTGAAAATTCTGTTTAAAATTTTCCTAACGATGCATTCAAATGAATTCATTCAAAACAATCCATTTGACACAAACCCCTAAAGCAAAACACTTTTTACCTTTCCGCGATAATGCACAATATGTTAAAACTTTCTGCAAGCTTAGACTTCACAAATAAACATACATTATAGCAATTTGAACAAGATTTAAGTTATGTATACTTTAATGGAAATTATGCCATAAATCAACTTTACTGCTGCGGCTATTTTGCTTTCGTCGTCGACATTTAATCTTTCTACCATGGCCCATCATTATTACGCTGCGGATCTTAGTGTCGCAGCCAATTTTTCTGCAGTAATTGCATTCTTTATGCGATGTTGCAGCATTGCCCTCTCTCTTGAGGACCAGAATAATTATATACTTTTATCCTTTTTCAACACGACTATTTACCTGCATAGTTTTAATTGGTTCCACCTGTTAGTCGTTATAGAGGTCTTTTCAGTTATGCTGTATTAGGCCATTTTTTTAATTAGTGCAATTTTTGCAAATATTAAAAAATTTTATTATATACCATTTACAGTGTTATTTCTAAAACTATATTATCCAATTCAATAATTATTGTCATTTCTGTATTCAAATGCATATTTTGAATGTACACTAATTATTTAATGACATTTCTAATTGATAAAACAATTGAAATATAAGTTATTTAATGATGAATCGTACTACCACATTCCACTGAATGCTATTGTCTAGGTGGTTTCACACCTTGTATTTTTAAATTTACCCATTGCTATTGTTGGGACTGTCTCAAAAAGCTAAATGGTCAGTCTTCCAAGACAGTTTTACATGCGTGGAAAGACTCTTGAAAATGGATATCATCTGGTATCTACGGTCCACACACAGCTTGTGGCTAAATTCCTTAATCATGCAACCAGTGCATACACTTTGCAGCTTGGCTTGGCTTGGAGAAGGCTGTTTGTTTTTTTTCATCTTAGGTCTTAAGCTTTCTAACACCCTTCTCTTTGAACCTGTGTTTACCACACTCTTCGAGGCGTGTAAGCTTGCCTCTTTTCTCTAAATACAGCTTTATCTCAGGAAATATTTTATAGATAAGCTTCATTTTAATTATTTAATCTGGTTTTTTAGATTGGGTTTCAGTATTTTGTTTTAAAATATGGAGTAGGTTCCCTCCAAGGGTTATATGTGAAAAACTAAATTTGTAGATTAGTTTTCTTAAGCTTTGTTGGAAACTTAAAAAGTAGTTTTTTCTTTTGGCTTCAAAGGAAGTGACATATCGTTCCTTTTTGTTTGTGGTTTGCCTCTGATAACTTGGTGTTTTTAATTTCTAGTTCCAGTGAAGAACACCATTCGGGGAAAGAAGAGCTCATTCAAAAAGCTAAATCATCTTTGGATAAGAGCCTAGCTGAAGCTTCAATAGACATTTTCCGCCAAATAGACCCTACTGAGGGGCTTTCTTCTACAAGGCTTAATGACTTTGTACCGGCAACCAAGTTAAAGGGAAATGAGAACTTTGTCTCTGAATCTGAACACTTTTCATTTTATAATGACACAAGCGAGTTCCCTGTGACAGTAGAATCTGAGACTAATCTCCATTTCCCTTCCCATCTGCAGATATACACCTACAGTCCTGGTGATCTCTCTGAGTTTAGGCCTGCCAAAGCTGGGGTAACTGGTTTGTTAGGTGAGCTTACAGATTTAGTGGTTATTTTAATATACTACACAGTTTACTGTTAGAAATTTAACTAATTAGCCTTTTCTTTAACCCAACAATTACTGTCATTTATTTGTTTTTAACTGGTTAAAGAGAAAAAGAAAACACTATAGAGGAATTAAAGCCAAACAAAACTATTCAGTACTGTCCCATTATCCCAAACTCCTCTGTTCTAAAAGATTCACTCTTCTCGAACACACTTTCTAAGGGAATACTAATTTTTTCTTTATTTATAAACAAAGAAAATCCCGATTGTCGACATTATTCGTAATTTACAATCATTTGACGCAATTCCATTGCTAGTGGGTCCTCTTTTTATGATTTTAGAATTTTAATTAAATATTAGATTATTATTTGATCCCATTTTAATGCAGTTCCAAAAATAGTGACTGCTTTTCCGAGGTCTGATCGTCATTGAGTGACGATTATTATATGTTCTAAATAGAGCCAACAGCAGGAGTAATATTAGTAAATTGCACCTTTTCCTAAATGCTTTACAGGGTTCGGGCCTATTTAGTTCAGATTAGCATGACTATTTTTTATCTTTGAGTTAAACATTTGATGAATATTCAGAATTGAGTCCCTTTTATCCAGCTTCATTTTAACCGATCTTTGCCCAACAAGTATACCTCGTCACAATAATAACTTCTTTTAACCTAACATTGTCTTTACCACTCGCGATTTGTCAGAATCTTTTTTTTTTGTATCTATTTTTTTATCAATCATATGATACAAAATTTTAAGCATTTCCTATGAACAACTAAAGTGAAATACTCATGTGCACAAGTGACCACAACTAGAAGTGAATGCGTTTGTTTAACGCCATACAAGAAGACCACAATCCCAAATTATTTTGATCATCAATGTTTTAATCCCATGTTTTATATGTGTTATGACAGTTAAAAACTATATTTTTATACCTACGTTTTGTTAAGTGAGTTGTTAGCTATAATCCCCTATTTAATGTTTTTACAAACTCGTTATTGCATTTTGGCCATAGGAAACTGTAATTTAACATGTTAATTTAAAGGTATATCAGTGTAACCGGCCAATTCGTGAGCCTCCGATGGTCTGGTCATAAGGTGGATGGTTAAGAGAAAGTCTACTGTGATTTCGTCAATAAAAGTCATATTATGTGCTAGATGCTTTCCTGTCAGCGGATGCTTAAGCTAAACTTTAAAGTAGCATATTGAAACTAAATTCAGATTGCTTTTGAAATAATTTTATTAGTCAAGCTATTGATGAGAAACTCAACAAAAATATCTTAGATAAATTTATTTAAAACTTAGATTTGTGAAAAGTAAAAAGCTGAGTGAATCATATTTAGGAATATATTACATTTACTGTTAAATATACTACATTGTTGTTAATCCCCAAAGCTAAATAAATCTGATCATGCTGTAATGGCATGTGATAAAGGTATTCAAAAACTTTCTCCAATCCAAGACGTGGTAACCATCTGTAAATAATAGCACATTACTAGGTTAATCGAGCCTTGCTTGTTGGTTTTAATTCACTTGTTGATATAGTATTGTGGTGATTAAGCATTGGAGTTTACACCAAATATACCCTTCCACAGGTGACAGCCGCTTCAAAATCAATACTTTAAAATAGCATTTCTTTATTTTTGTCTACCTTATGTTGTTATTTCCTTGCATTGATGGCAACCCATATGGCCAATGTTAAATAATTACAACTGTTTATTTAGTTTTATTGACAAAAAATTATTTTTCCCGGACTTAATTCTGTTTTCAAACTTATTTTTGAACCAAAACACTTACATGCAATGTAAATACTAAACATTACAAAAATAAAAGTGACAATGAAGTGAATACCATTATTCTACTCAAGTTAAATATAAGAGAAATCCGATGTGGCTCCTAAAGAGTCACTCTGTCTTTTGGGTTTTTGGAGACTGCCGATTGTTCATACTTTATTGATTATCCAGACGCAATTGGATCGATCGTTCATATTTGATTGGCAGCTGAGCCTTCTGCCGCAGTCACGTTCGTTCTGTGACAATGTCGCACTATTGCTCGTTGTTCTGAGAGAGAGTTTGTGTTGCAGACTACTACCTGATGGACGCCAGCTCACTGCTCCCGGTACTGGCTCTAGGCCTCAGACCCGGAGACACCGTCCTGGACATGTGTGCTGCGCCTGGGGGCAAGTCTCTGCTGTGTCTACAAACACTCTATCCAGGTAATGTTGATAGCCCTGTCGGTATGGATTAGAAACAAAATTAAAAACTACACATACAGTACAGTAAACTTCAGTTGTAGCACAGTCAAATTGTAGGGAGAGATATTCACTAATTAATTTCATGCGGTAATAAAGCCTTTTTCATTACTCTACACACGAAAGTACACTTTCTAAACATAAAATGAGCTAAGAAAATAGGTTATTCCCGCTACTGCATGGCAAAATTACATAATGTTAAATTTCTGTGCATTTGTGCTGCACGGAAAGTAACCGTTGTGGGATTTTACGGTCCAGACCGATCAGCTGTTGCATAACGCTGAGTTTCCATGCGTATGTTTCTCAAAATAAGCACAGAAACTTAGCGTTATGAGTTCGGTTTTTTTTTCTTGATACTAAGTTGAATAAACAAAAATATTCATGTTGTTTACTAGATTTTCGATATCGTAATGAAAAATAATGTTCAATACTCGTCTCAAAAGTGCCATTGTGGGACTTGATAGCCTTTTCCCCCCAGTAAGTCAATTTCGAGACTAGTAATGAAAACTACTGTTCTCTGTGATGACTTATGTTATTATCATCTTGGGGTCTGGATGTAACAACAAAATTACTACAATATGTACAGTACGTTTCTCTTTAGATAGAAATACTGTCTTTTATTGCAAGAAGATTTTTAATACAGTACACTCTCGTTCATCGGAACTAATGTGGCGGACGGCCGGTTCGGATGTCAAAAAATTCCGATGAAGCGGAGTCCGTCGTGAGTCATCATTTCCGCCCGTACGGTGACCAATCGTGATTGTATTCACTCTTTTTTTAAGATAACACAAGAGATTTTATGAAAATAAGGCACTCAAACTTTGAACATGGCAACAATGAACCTATAGGAATAAAAACAACTCAGCAAATAAAGATCCAAAATCTTTATTCTCATATTCCATATTCATATTCTACCCATTTTCTAGCATTCAACTGACTTCCACGTAACACAGGTGCAGTCGCGACGCGAGACAGACTGAATGACAGTTTGGGAAGCGGTCGAAACGGATGTTAACTTCCTGCCCCCTTCCTCTTTCTATTTTTGTGCGAATACGCCACGGCCTCGTAAATCACATCGATGGGTACAGATTATGGAAAACGCCTGATGACGTTTGATGCAAAATGTGATACTTTACTGTGGTGCGGATAGAACGAATAGAAATTGAAGGCGCTGAAACGGAAAAATTATTTATTTCGTAAGAAAAAAAAGTTAATGATATCCAGATTTTCAGTTCCGATGAAGCGGAGTCCCGATGTCGCCGAGTCCGATGAACGAGAGTGTACTGTATGTGTTTTTACTATTATTTAGGCCATAAAAGTATTTTTCTACTAAAAATCATTATAAACAAGTACTCTTTTCAAGGATATAAAATTAATTTATTTTCATTTATCTATATATTATTAGGCAAGCATATTTCTTTTCCTCCTTTTTACCCAGTTCGTGTGCATAGTAAGAGAAATCCTAGCATACCGTTAGAAAGGTATTGTGCTGTAGATGAGCAGAATCCCATTTTAAATCCCATCCGCCCCCAGGGCTACGCCCTACAGGCTTTCAAAGTTTCAATGTTATTCTTATGGGAGAAGGATAATTGATTGAATTAAAGACAACTGTTGTAATAACAAACGCTAGTAAATCAGGAAGAACAGATGTTTCAGTTATAGAACATTTTAAAACAAATTGGCTCAAGATCAACTAATTTTTTGTCGAATTTCGACCAGTGGGTGATCTCTAGTTTATATAAAACACCTAATTTTATACTTAAAAATGGTGCTTGGTTTAATGATTTTGGTACAATAATAGTAGCCCTATCAATATAAAATCTATTTTTTTCTAATATTTACATTGACATTTGTACCATCATCAGGACTGGATCTAGGTATTGTGGGCCCCTAGGTTGACTTTGTGTTGCAGGCCCCATCTCCACCAAAAATGGACGTCTTGACGTTAAATAGAAAATTTTGTGTAGAAAGGTAGTGTGACAAATATCACATAAATTAATCCCTCATAAAATGAATAAAAGGTGTAAGGAAACTTACACATTCAGTAGACTCTATAGTTTAACATTCTTTTGTACAACTCGTGTTAGCACATGAAAAAGACCTTAATGTCTGAAATGCAAAATATTTCATTGTGTTTGTGTTCTGTATTTTGCCGCAAGAAAGAATAAACACTTTCAAAGGTAAGTCTGCTTGTACTGACTAATAATAAGTCTGAAAATTACTAGGCAAGTTACAGGACCATGTGCATTAGTTGATTCATAATGTTGACGTTTATTATTTTTAATTCCAGATACCGTTTTCTGCAATGATTCAAGTCTGTCTCGCCTTAACAGATTGAAGCACGTAATTAAACAATATGTTGACGACTCTGATGAGAAGGTCACGATAAACCATGGCGATGGTTTAATGATTTGTGAAAAAGGAATATTCTCAAAGGTAAAAAAGGATTTTTATCAAATTTTTAATATTAAAAGTTGTAACTCATTCTTTTCAGTTTTACAGTACACTCTCGTTCATCGGAACTAATGTGGCGGACGGCCGGTTCGGATGTAAAAAAATTCCGATGAAGCGGAGTCCGTCATGAGTCATCATTTCCGCCCGTACGGTGACCTATCGTGATTGTATTTACTCTTGGTTTTAAGATAACACAAGAGATTTTATGAAAATAAGGCACTCAAAATTTGAACATGGTAACAATGAACCTATAGAAATAAACACAACAAAGGAATTAAAGATCCAAAATCGTTATTCTCATATTCCATATTCATATTCCACTCATATTCCAGCAGTCAACTGACTTTCACGTAACACAGGTGCGGTCGCGACGCGAGACAGACCGAATGACAGTTAAGGGAAGCGGTCGAAACGGATGTTCACTTCCTGCCCGCCCCTTCCTCTTTCTTTTTTTGTGCAAATACTCCACGGCCTCATAAATCACATCGATGTGTACAGATTATGGAAAATGCCTGATGACGTTTGATGCAAAATGTGATACTTCACTGTTGTGCGGATAGAACGAATGGAAATTGAAGGCGCTAAAACGGAAAAATTATTTTAAGAAAAAAAAATGATATCCAGATTTTCAGTTCCGATGAAGCGGAGTTCCGATGTCGCCGAGTCCGATGAACGAGAGTGTACTGTATTAGGAAAAAGATAGGACACAGCTAACTCACCTTTAAAAATATTGATGAGCTTGATAGAAACCAGGGTTTAAGCTGGGAAAACTTTCTTGGAGCAAACATGCTACAAGCTCTTGGATACTTGTAGCAAAATGAAAAATGTAGCATTTTTATCGTGTGAACTAGGTAATAATTCTTCACCAGTTACCAATACTTTCACCGTAAAAATATTTTTGTTTGCGCTGTTAGTTTTAGCGAATTTCCCATAGGGAATAAGCTATTACCGTAGGTCTCATGGTAAGACCTAAGCCCGGGACCATGTTACTTTTTCGTTTTGAGGTGCCCAGAGACCAAAAATAATAGTCATTAAAATTTATATATATATATATATATATATATATATATATATATGTATATATGTATGTATGTGTCCCTAGACACGATAACTCTCGTAAAAATGGTCCGATCGACACCAAATTTGGTAGAGATGTGTAATCCTACGTTTATTCGGATGAGTTCGAAAACCAGACATATCGACCTACCGGAAGGGGTAGTTTTGGGGGGTTTTGTACCCCAAAAATGGGTTTTTTGCATTTTTCATATGTAAATTTTTAAAATTTAAAATTTTTATTTTGACCATTGGATTTAGCTCAAAAAAACACACAATTTAGTATTTTGAAGCTTTGCTCTATCTCCATTGGTTGCCGAGATATTACAAAGTTTAAAGACAGTACATTGTCTTTTGGGTCTCCAATGTTAATCTTATGGAGAATAAGGATGTGTTAATATTTCACTTATAAACCAATAATTTTGGATGAAACTTGGTATTTAGCTTCATTTGGTTGAGATTCTTCCATTTAAGGTAAAAAATCTTGGTTTTAGCGAATTTCCCATAGGGAATAAGCTATTACCGTAGGTCTCATGGTAAGACCTAAGCCCGGGACCATGTTACTTTTTCGTTTTTAGGTGCCCAGAGACCAAAAATAATAGTCATTAAAATTTTTATATATATATATATATGTATATATGTATATATTTATATATATATATATATATATATATATATATATATATATATATATATATATATATATATATATATATATATGTATGTGTCCCTAGGCACGATAACTCTCGTAAAAACGGTCCGATCGACACCAAATTTGGTAGAGATGTGTAATCCTACGTTTATTCGGATGAGTTCGTAAACCAGACATATCGACCTACCGGAAGGGGTAGTTTTGGGGGGTTTTGTACCCCAAAATTGGGTTTTTTGCATTTTTCATATGTAAATTTAAAAAATTTTTAATTTTTATTTTGACCATTGGATTTAGCTAAAAAAAAACACACAATTTAGTATTTTGAAGCTTTGCTCTATCTCCATTGGTTACCGAGATATTACAAAGTCTAAAGACAGTACATTGTATTTTGGGGCTCCAATGTTAATCTTATGGAGAATAGGGATGTGTTAATATTTCACTTATTAAGCAATATTTTTCGATGAAACTTGGTATTCAGCTTCATTTGGTTGAGATTCATCTATTTATGGTAAAAAATCTTGGTTTTTGCGCTTATCATGGCAGCAAACCTGCATACTCTTTTCCCATGTTAATTATATGGAGAATAGGAAAACTCCTTAGCAATGGACAGATATTGATAAAACTTAGTACATGGCTTCATATGGTCGGAATAAATTTTATTATGATAAAAACCTACTTTTAGTGTTCCCCATGGCAGCATACCTGCATACTCTCCCTATATTTATCATAAGGAGAATAGCCATTTATTTCCCTATTTATGAGCATGTGATTTTATTTGGTGTACAGTTTTATGTGGTCAAAACTAATATTACTAATTTGGAAATTCGCTGAGTACGCAGGTCTGCTGCGACGGGGGTATTTGTACTTATCATGGCAGCAAACCTGCATACTCTTTTCCCATGTTAATCATATGGAGAATAGGCAAACTCTTTTATTTATGGACAGATATTGATGAAACTTACTATATGGCTTTATATGGTCGAAATAAATTTTTTCTGTGCTAAAAACCTATTTTTAGTGTCCCCCATGGCAGCATACCTGCATACTCTTTCCCTATATTTATCTTAAGGAGAATAGACATTTATTTCTCTATTTATGAGCACGTGATGAAATTTTGTTTACAAGTTTAGCTGATCAAAACTAATATTACTAATTTGGAAATTCGCTGAGTACGCAGGTCTGCTGCGACGGGGGGTATTTTACTTAAAATAAAAACACCAAGAAGTTCAACATGACTTTTTTATATTTTTCAAAACATTAAAATAGGTTCATATAAGGTTATAAGGTTATAAATGATAAATAATCATTTATTCATTTTAAGAAATAATTTATATTCAAAATACTAAAATTTAAGTTCAAAATTTCTTGAATCTTGAATCTTCATATCGTCAAAATTTATATTTTATAAATTTAATATAATTTATATAAATTTATATCGTCTGTTTTGTATATTATCCTCTGTATGTTTGCAACTTCCTCAATGGAGGAAAAAGGTGTTAATTTATTCAATAAATTATCTTTATATACTTAAGCCTATACATATACTCCAAATCCAAATTGTCACAGGATTCAAATATCAACATAAACATGGCTAGGTAGGGTTAGACCTACTCACAATATAGTCTGAAATTCTTGGTTTTAAATACCATTTTGCAAAAGCAGCATCAAAGTTAAAATCCTTCTCCCTGGACCTTCAATGACAATCATGAGTAAATCATTTAAATGTTTACTACTTAGTTTTAGAGGTTAGACATAACATTAGCAACAACTCAGAGGTAACCACAAATAAGTATACTGTCGTCTGTTAGTGAGTATGGATCCATAGTCAATGGTCATGACTCTTGTTGGGATTCAGTCACGAAACTCAGATGGTTTTTGTGGTGTCTGAAAAGAGAAACTGCAATAGTGCTTTTGGTGTTTAGTTTCGCAACTATGCCTAGTAATTTTCTGTTAACTTGTATGGTTTTGTTCATTGTATGGTTTGGCCATAACATGGTGCATAAGAATAGTTTTAATTTCAAAGTATCATATTCAATTCAATTCATGTTACCTTATATTTCGTAGAATAATATATGGTATCACACACACTGTTTGTACAGTACACTCTCGTTCATCGGAACTAATGTGGCGGACGGCCGGTTCGGATGTCAAAAAATTCCGATGAAGCGGAGTCCGTCGTGAGTCATCATTTTCGCCCGTAAGGTGACCTATCGTGATTGTATTCACTCTTGTTTTTAAGATAACACAAGAGATTTTATGAAAATAAGGCACTCAAACTTTGAACATACTGTAGTAACAATGAAGCTATAGGAATAAAAACAATGCAGGAAATAAAGATCCAAAATCTTTATTCTCAAATTCAAGCAGTCAACTGTCTTCCACGTAACACAGGTCGCGACGCGAGACAGTCTGAATGACAGTTTGGGAAGCGGTCGAAGCGGATGTATTGTTCACTTCCTGCCCCCTTCCTCTTTCTATTTTTGTGCGAATACTCCACGGCCTCGTAAATCACATCGATGGGTACAGATTATGGAAAACGCCTGATGACTTTTGATGCAAAATGTGATACTTCACTGTTGTGCGGATAGAAGGAATAGAAATTGAAGGCGCCAAAACGGAAAAATTATTTATTTCGTTAGAAAAAAATTAATAATGTCCAGATTTTCAGTTCCGATGAAGCGGAGTTCCGATGTCGCCGAGTCCGATGAACGAGAGTGCACTGTAACACACATTGAAATGCCAAAACACCACAAAAGAAGGTCAAAGGTTTCCGATTGTTGTGGTCATTGAACTTGTTAAACCATGTACTCTAAAACGGTTTGTGACAAATTTGAAGTAAACTGGACAAACCCCCTGCAAACCTACTGACTATTGACAAGCAACGAGGTGTGTAGAACACACAGTACGTTTTTTAAAAACCAGACTTTGTATTGGTGCTAACTTCAAAATAATTGGAACCTGTACGGTTAGTCAATCCATAATTTACCAATTTTAGTCAATTTAAAAAAATATATATAGTTTTGCCTGAAAAAAAAAATATAGGAATAGTTTTGCCTGATTGAAATCCTGTTTGCATAACCCTTTAGTTTACGAGTAATGTTTTATTTCAATCAATGATGTGATAAAATGTTTAATTTTTCAATATTATATTTGATTTTGAAATTAAACACTTAAACTAGTTACATGTTTTTATTTAATTGAACCACTAAGGAAATTTACTATTTCATAAAATAAATAACTTCTAATGTGACTGGCTTGTTTTCAAGCTGGTGGCTATCAACAGGTAAATGTAACAAGCACTTTCTAAAAGTTTTCAATACATGAGTCCCTTACCTTCAAATTAATCCTTATTAAGACTTAAATTTATTATAATAAATAATTCGTTTTCTAAAATCTAGAATACTTTTTATGATATTGATCATGGAACTAATCAATTGGGAAAATTTCTCTTTCTTTGAGGGAAGCATACTGATTCTGTTATTACATTTTAGATTTTGGTGGATGTTCCTTGCACAACCGACAGACACTCGGCCATGGAAGATGAGAATAGTATTTTCAAACCATCAAGAAATCGTGAGAGAATTTTACTTCCCCAGCTGCAAGTAGATTTGTTGTTGTAAGTGACAAATAACTATAAAATGGTACTAATTTGCAATAAGTTTTTAAATCTTGTCTTCCTTTTGATAGTTGCAAGACTTAGTAGATTTCATTTGACAATGTCGTCATAGAATAATATATATTAGGTATTTATCAATTAGTTGATGATAACAAAAGAAAAAATAATAGTTTCAACTGCATAAGTGTATTTAGTTTATAAGATAGGGAGACTGCTCATAAACAGTCTCAACCCGTCCTAATTTTTTTTTTTTACACATTAAACAATAATCTCTTATTTTGTTTAGTTTACAGTAATTACAGTAGAGTCTAGCATCTTCGACCCTCGATAACCTGACTACCTTGACAAGTAATATTTTCTAGTCTCTGTGAATTTCCCCTGAGACTCAATTTTGATTTTTATTACCTTTATAGAGCGTATTTTTTTATTTAAATAACTTAATATCACATATTTTGCCAGTTTAAATTATCATCTCACAATCAATCTCTATTACATATTTCTAAATGTATGAACCTCTATAGCACGATTTGGCCCTTGATGACACGAATCTTTCAATAAATGAGTATCGTTACCTGAACCTAACCTCAGTTACTGTTGCGCAAAGTATCTTGTTACGGTACTTTTATAACACGAATCCCCTTTCACGTGCATATTTCTGACAGTTTTAACGGATATATTGAAGTAAACAATATCTTTATGCTCAGTTCTAGGAAACCCCTTCCCTACCCTTCCTTCCGGAGACACATTTTTTTATCAGTCAGCCTAACAGCGTGTCCGCTATCAAAACTAACGTTATTAATTTTATTTACGGTGTGTTCAGTGAATAGGAATAACAAAAATATATCCGAAAAACGTTTTTGCCAAAAAACATTTGAATTTATTTATTTGAACATATTATTTCATAACAATAAAGCATTATGTTTTATTAGTGTATTTTATTTAACACGTTGAGTGCTGAAAGTCAATATTATTGCGTACCAAAATTGCGGAGATATATTTTTGGTTAAATTAATAGGTGATTGCTTATGTTGCTAAAAAATTGTCAGAAGTTGTCTAGGCGTCTATTTTCTGTCAAATTTCATGACGTCATTTCCGATTAATTAACGTAGTCCGCTGGTGGTGCCGGCGATCTTCACTTATACCAGTCAGAACTCTCGCTAGAGCCATTTTCATTATCTGAATACAAATTCTTTAACAATTTGTCATCATTACCATACTTCATTGCACAAATAACACCAAAAACAACAATAGAAAACACTGTGAACACAATAACTTCGTTCACTGCGCGCGCCCAGGGGGGTCCGGCAAATGATCATCCGCGAACCATGCAAATGGACTGCACCAATAAGATGTGAGCAATATGACCTCTCCCAGCAGTGGCTAAAGCCCACACTAAACGATAAACCAATGTTACACAATCCGGGAGTGTTACGCAGGCCACTGAACATGAAGCTGCCCTCTTCACTCTTTGAAAAATGTCGGACCGGGAAACGAACTACGGCGAAGTGAACACATGGACTGGCACAATAGGCGGTGAGCGAATCAACATCTCCCGGTAATGGCTAAGCTCATACTGAACCATTATGTTTCGGGCAGGAGCGATACGTAAATTAACGTAGGCCGCCATCCGCGCCACCGTGGCACTACGGTAATCAACGTAGCCCGCACTCAACGTGTTAATGGTTGTAGTTTAATTTTCTATGAACTCTTGTTAGTGAGGTTTTATTAAAATTGCCCTTGCTATAAAAAAAGTTAAAAAAAAAAACATCTTACATGACGAATAATTAGCACACCTTGAAAGATGAATCCCATGATAAGACATCTGTTTTGTTTGACCCTTTGAGAATCGTCTATTGAGGTTGTACTGTAGTATCAACAACCACTACACTGTAGCAGGGTCATGCAGTAAAGATCCAGAAGCAAGCCATTAGTTTTGGGGTATTCTTATTCTTAGAGTTTTGGGAGAGATTGCTGCTGTGGCTCCTTTTAAAAAATGGTGATTCCTTCTGTACCTGTGTTATCAAATTTAGTAGAACTGATGAGTCAAATTTAGTTTTCTAAAAGTAATAAACTTAAATCTATTTTATTTAACACGTTTGCGGTTACGTGGCAGGAATTCAATCCTAATCCGGATGGCTGCATTTGTAGCCACAACCCATTGCTTTACAAATTCCATTGTTTTAAGTAGAGGATTAGAGCGAGGTCTCTGGAACTCGGCACAGGACTAGACAGATATATATATATGCTATTTCCTGTCGACGTGGGCCTCGCTGGACAGCGCTGCGACCTGAACGCTGTGGCTGATTTTGGAACCACGACTTTGTCGCAAGTCTTTTCAAATGCAGAACTAATCACCTTACATTTTGTTTGTGTTTTTAGTATCGTTTTTGTGGTTTTAGATGTTATTTTACGTTAGGACGTTTTGGAAGTACCGGTACCAAGGACAATTTTTCCTAAGTAAATATCCTTATTGAAAGTAAATATCCTTAGAGTTTTCCAAAATAATATTTACAAGATAATTTAAAGATTTACCTTCCATATTTAAAGCTTTCAAGTGTAAAGTCACTACCACAGTGCTGTGGCTACAAATGTATCCATGGAAGCTGACGTCATATTTTACTTCCGGAAACAAAATACAAGTATTCAAAAGTGTACCAGTAACATCACATCATACTTACGTAAAATTTTCAACCAAATTTAATTTCAGGTTAGGAGGACGAGGACGGGTCTTAAAAAATGCTTTGCTGTGAACGTGTTATTATTAATAATAATTCAATTTAATTAATAAATCAACATGAGCTGAATTAGCTTATTGTAAAGCTTTCTTTGCAGCTTATTTTACCTCAATGGCTCAATTATTCTGTATTTTAAATGGTGGAAAAAATTCTTCGATCCCTATCAATGGATGGGTGCCGTAAAAGTCCTCAATAGTGCTATAATAACTGGCAGGACTTTAATTTCTTTTGATAATTTTTAAGTTTTGTAACCAATTGACTGGTCTAAATTGTCGAGGGTTCTTATGCTCTTATGTAGATTGTATGTAGATTTACATTGTATGATTGTAGATTGTAGATTGTATGTAGATTTTTTTCTCTTATGTAGATTTTGTAGATCTTACACTTTCATCAAGTGATCATCAGCCGATTTTTGTAAAAGTAAAAAATGTAAATCAATTGTTTAGTAAAATACTATTTCTCATGACTGGCCTTAAATATAATTTACTCTAATAGATGTTAAGCCAGGTTTTTTGAGCTGATGGGGCACAACTCTTCTCCCTAACAATAGCCTTGATGTTATGGAAGATTTTTGTGCATCCAAATTCTTTTTGAACAGCTAATTCCGCTCCCTGCTAAAAAAAAAAAAAAAAAATAAAATTAAAAAAAATTGCGTGATTAGGAAAAATCAGTTTAATAATGATTAATAAAATGGTAGTTTTGAGTGAAATACTATCAGGGTTGATGAATGACATTTTTCACATTGAAACCAACATTTCTTTTAAGAACAAATCATTAGAATGTTTTGATACAATTTATAGTATTTTGAGTTGACCAAACTTCCTAAAAGTCATTAAATTTTTACAACACTTTCCACTTACCTTTTCCTAATTTTATTCCAGCAACGCATTAACTCTTGTGAAAGAGGGTGGTGCGGTGGTGTATTCAACATGTTCACTCAACCCAGCCCAGAATGATGGAGTGGTGCATATGGCTCTTCGTAAAGTGTGGGAGGAAACCAGTATGAAGATTGTTGTCAAGTAGGTGTCTGGTAAACTAATAGAGAATAATGTTTAGTATGAAAATTATGTTGCCTTTGGAACTAGTACATTATGGCTAGTTAACCTACATAGCTTTCTTCCAGCTTGAAATGTTCTCCAGTGAAGTGAACCACTCTAATAGTGAAGCGTAAATAACAAAGGACACAACTTCAGATGCAACGACTCAACTAATGAAGTGTTATTGGAAATAAATAACATGCTTAAGGCAGGTCTTACTTAATGTAAGACAAGTTAACTTACAGATAAACTCCATGCGTAGATTAACTGTGCCTTAGCTGATTAAATGAACAAAGGATATTAGAAGTAAAGTTAATCAAAGTTTATCAGTGAATTTCCTTGACTTAATACATGGTGAGACTTGTAGCATTCTTATACATTTGTACACAAGATGCTCAAAAAGTACGGAAATGCCTGTATACATTTGGTTGCACGAGACGTGAGACAGTCCTCCAGAATTTGTGCTACATATGGGCAAGTTGGCTCTATCTTGTGCAACATGGTGTGGATTAATCATTTTAATGATATACAGTAAAATCATTACTAAGGTCTTTATTTCGAATTTAAGCTGTTAAACTGCCCATGTATAGGACAAATCCTTGCGGGCTGTCTCACATCTCGTGCAACCAACTATAATTTTTATCATTAATGATTAACTAAAATAGAGTCTTCTGAAAATCCACCTATTCCAAACACATTTTGTCCAAAGAAATACCGATTTTTTATTTACTTACAAACAGGAAAAATCCTAGCCGTTGATATTACATGGAACATTTTATCAATAGACACAACTCTGTCACTATTGCGGCCGATTTTATATGGTTTGTTTGTAGTTGTTAAAATTTACAACTAAGTTCCAAATGTATTTTCTGTTATTTAACGTGTTCACATCGCTAACAAATGATTTCCCAGGCCTGATTGCTTACATTGTAAGCTCTGTTTGAGTAAACTGTGGTATAAAACGGTTCAGTAGCATGCGGTATTTAGGAACTCTGACTTTCCAAAAATTTTGTGAACCAAACAGGGTCTGATCCCAACTAGTTCGGATTAGTTATTTGGTGTGTCTCTACGCAAATGGCATTTTTTTTACCTTTTGACGGAGAACAGACCAAATTCCGGTCTTGTTACTATCTGACATCGACCAGTTGCATCATAAATTAATAGCCCAATGACAAATGGCAACTGGGTCCGGAATCAAACCTTTGAAAAGCTCCTGACCTTTTTGAAGAATACAACAGCTCAGCTAGTTATTTAAGTTAGTATAGGATTAGTGGGACTACAGTTAGTAGTTATTATTTACTAACATATCTGAACATCATATTTTATTTTCTAGGGATCTGAGTGAAGCACTAGAACCAGCCAAAATAGTATTTCGCTTCGCTGAGACGAGCTGTCTCAGGCATGGCTCATTGGTGGTCCCGTATCTTCCATCAAATTTTGGGCCGATGTATTTCTGCAAACTAGAGAAGAAAAGTGAACATTAAAAGAAGTGTCAACTTACTTATAAATGTTCTATTGCCTTAAAAAGTGATTTATAGTCATAATGTATGTAAATACATGCTTTAAATTTTTATTGTTTCATACAATTTTGCTCTATATTTATATAGCTACCCTTTGTTTCTTATAAGCTTTTAGATTAGTCATGAAAAGCATCGGGCTATTACCCCAAACTAGTTTCTCTATGTCAGGTTAGTTGGTAAGTATATTAAAAGGAAAAATGGAACATTAGGTATGGAAAATGGTAAAAGGAATCAGGCATAAGGACTTGTTTAAAGTCTCTATTTTAAATAGAGCTACACTAGCTACCAGCAGTAGTGTCCATGGCAAGGATGATATCTATGGTAGAAGAAGATTGGAGGCTAGTGGCTGAGAGGTGAAATTGGACTATATAATGGTTATATATGTTGCTTGTTTTACATTGGTTTCATTACTCTTATAGCTTGAGTTAAGATGACTTTCCAAAAGGAGGTAATGACTTTTAAAATTATTGAAGAAGAATGGACAACAGTTGCAGACTTTGTTACATAAAAAGAAGACAATGGCAGTTAAATGAAGGTTTTTTGCTAAGTTTTAGAAGAAAGGTACTTCATGACAGTAAAATAAATAATTGGAATATGAAATTGTTTTGTCATGTGTTAAAGAAGAGAAACAACCAACAAAAACATTTCAACTTCAAGTGCGGAGTTAAAAATTTTTTAAAGACAATGGTGTAAGGTGTGGAACTAGAAGTTTGGTTTAAAATTTAAATCTTTTAAAACCAATGTCATGACTTGAACTTGGACAACCCCCCTGTCAATAAGACATAATCTCTTTGAAAAGTGTTTCTGAAGAGAAAAACAGCAATATAAATGGGTATATACATATAACTCCATACAGCGATGCCGCCGGTCGACTCACCAGTATTTAGCGAGCACGTCGTTGACACCTACGAGGTTGCGGAATACGCGGGTATTGCAAAGGGTGCACCTCATTCTCGTTTGAAATAGGCGGCTTCCACCAGCTACCCAACAATGGAGAGTTACAGTGTGGACTTCGTTTTCTTGGAGAAATACCTCCAGGACATAGACCTGATATAAAAAAAATCAGGTTGGGTATGATAGAAAATATTACCTGCCTTCCGTTGGACGACAGATCAGCCCAAATAATCTTTCACAAAGTAGACTCAACAACACAAAAACTAACATGGAGTCCAATACCTCTTCAATAACGGGGTAAATGCTCGAATAAAAATTTCCAAATTACAGAGAAGTGTTTGGTAATGATTAAAAAAATTCAACTAATCCCATTTATTACAGAGTTTTGAGCCCATGACGTTAATTGTTCTATGATTGATAGTCATTGGATCGTACAAACATTGAAGTGTTATGTTAAAGAAAACTTTGTCTTGCACGATTCTTTCAATAAACAAACCATTTATAACAAAACTCTTAACTTCAGCAGCAAGCCAGCAAGAAGTTTTACCTTTAAGGAAACCTTTAAAGAAGGAACCTTTATAATACAACCCTAAATTATGGGTTTATTGATTACAGAATACACTTTTTACTTTCAAACCTTGTTGTTATGTTCATTTATGTTCTATAAAAAGTAGAGTACATGATTTTAGTCATAATTAATTATTAGAGATAAAAATGTAGGTTTACAATAATGTACTTTTACCGAATTAAATATAATTTACTGTAGGCCTAGATGATGATAGTGTATACATTTAATAAAATGATAGAATAAAGCATTATGTTCTAGTTTAAAGTGTGATTTTATTTTTTTGACTGATAAAAGGTCATTTCCTATTATAGGCCCACATGTAACTCAGAAATTGAGTTCAAGAATTTCCTGTATTGATCTCTAGACAATTATTTGTATCTGAAAACCCTTTTAATTTACATCATAGCAAACAAATATACTATTTTAACATTTTAAATCACAGTTATGAAACAAGAAGGAGCAGAGAGTAAATTTTCAAAATCCCAGACTAAACCACAGAATATTATTTGTCTAGTCCCTTTTATTGAGCTCACATAGTTTACAGAAATATTTCACCATGTCATTCGTGATGCTGAGGGAGGTAGTGTCTTGTCGGCAGACAAGAGGGGGGCAGATGCGCTGATACGGTCTCCATATAGTTAACTCATTACCATCTTAAGCTTCATTTTTAATTTTCCTACATGTTTTTGTTCTTTTTACAATAACTTCCTTGATTAAGTACATTAGTTTGGCTACGTTTATTTTGGTTTTGCTCAAATCTTCTTATTCCATTTTCCAAATTTCTTTAGTCACTGAAGTAAAAAAATCTTAAGTTTTTTTCTCCTTTTTTGTCAGATTAAAACATACTTGTTTAAGTTTATAAGTCATTAAACTCATTTTTACCTCAATTGATATTCCTTGGTTTATTAATTTTTTACATTTGTCTTTAGTGAGCGATGAAGAGGACTAGAACGACTCATTCCCACACACGGACAAGAAGTCTGTGTGGGAATTAATTCCACTTGTAACATTTTTTGTACTGCAACTCTATCTTGGAGTAAATTTGAATTCAGGTCCATGCTGGGCTTGCCGAAAGAGCGAGGTAGGTATAGGGTACAAAAGAAAGAAGGGTAATGGTGCGCACCTAAGGAAAAAAATTTTCCCCGGAAATTCCTTAGGCAAAAATTACCAATATACGAGTCAAACTCTTTTTTAATTGATGGTGATTATTAAAAATTATCATTATCATAAATATTAACATTAATAAAATAAAATAAAACATACAACAATATGCATTTGCGCACGATTTCCCAACCCATAGGGTAATTGTGCGCATGTGGTTGGGTAATGGTGCGTAGGGACGTTTGGGTTGAAATAATTAGAATAAATGTGTTTCTTTAATAAAAATTAAATTTTGATTTAAGATATGGAATGTCTTGAAGCCACACAATACTTTCTTTGAGTTTTACAATACACTTAACAAAAGTCTTTGATTAAAAATTACATTGTTCAAGGGTTAATGCAAAAATTAGCACACTTAGGCTAATTACTGCTGTGTCTGCACCTGAGGCTCGAGGCTGTCTCCTGTCTGTATGCCAGCAGGACGAACAGTTTATAAACATCTGTAAACAAGAGTGTAAAAAGAGGAAGTATTTTTTTTTTCTTACCTATAACTACTTGAAAGGGAATCGTGCGCACCGCCGTGCACCATTACCCGATGTCACATTCAAAAGTATTTTATTTTCTCGCTACCTTAAGAAGGGATGAAACCATAAATTAATTGATTCAAAAGACAAAGCAAAGACTACCAATAATTGTAATACTAAATAAGTATTAAGTTATCTAAAGATCTGCCCTGACCTTACTACGACCCTTACTAATTGCCTTACTATTTTGGTTCCTTAGGAGCCAAAATAACATGACACACACTACTTTTTTTGGTCTCTCATAACCTCAAAAGTTACAGTAGCGGTAGTGATGGCAAAATTTCTTGAAAAATCGATTTTTCGATATATCGATGTATCGAAAGAGCAAAATCGATTCCGATAGAAAATCGTGAGCAAAAAATCGATATTTTAAGAAAATAGATTTTTATCGACGCTTTGAGATAATTTACTTTGGAATTAAGAATATAACCAACAAACATTTAAATAATTCTATTAATATGACAGTATTTGTAGTCAATGGTCACACCTTTGATTATATCATTGATTTTGTAGGTAAAATCAATGATTAACTTAAATATCCTCTACGCATGTAAGAAATACACTACATTATTTGGTTTGAAATAAAACAGTTATGAAAAATAAACATTGTTTGTTCATTGAGAAGATATATTAGATCGTAAACTAAAACAAAATGATTTAAATTACTTCAAATGCTGTAAGAGCTAAATTAGGTATAACATCGCAAGACTGGAATAAACACAGGTTTTGTTTTGAGCTATAGAATCAACATGTATTGGAAAGCTAGATAAACACAAATTCATATAAGCTCAATGGAGTAGGGAATTTATACAAGTTTTAACGTCATTCGAGGACTATGCAAATATTTTATTTTACAGTAAAAGTTATTTTATTATCGTTGGTTGCCGATCTTGAACAGAACCGTAACATCTAACCTTCGGTAACCAAATCTCTATTTTTCAATTAAGTTTTTATAACAGCAAATTTCAACAAAATCAAAGGATGAACCCTATTTTGAACTGCTTTGTATAAAACGGCATGATAGAGTATACATATAATTTACATGATATTTTGGCCTATGCGAAATGAGTTAAGCGATAGTCATAGCAACAATTACGGCCATCTCTATTCTCTAGTCAACTCTCTACTAACTAGCAATGACCTTGCACCAATAAGTTACGATTAGAGATGTAACGGATAGTTCTTTTGGCCGGATACCGGATACCAGATATCCGGCAAGGTTCTAGGCCGGAGCGCCGAATATCCGGCTTCCGGATATCCGGCTCATGTTTTAGCTTTTAGTTTAAGGTTAATTCACGAAAAAACAAGTAAGAACTTGTCCCTCTGACCGTGGGACAGTGTAGGAGGCACAAATTTTTCATTCCCTATCAGTCAGTCTGTAAGTTTTTCTGTTTTTTGCTGTTTTTTATTTTTTTAATGTTTGTCTTGACCAAAAAGAAGACCGTTACAAGTAGTGATCAAGCAGTGCCAAACCATAGACTTTAAGTATCCGGTATCTGGCCGAATAGTAGCAAGTATCCGGCCGGATACCGGATATTAAGAAAAAGGCCGGATAGGCCGGATACCGGATAGTAACCGGATATCCGTTACATGTCTAGTTACGATAACTTATACAGCCAATACTTAGTTATTTTACTTTGATATTTTGGCTCTAATGCAACAAATTGGTTAGGATCTTAAAATATACTGTTATAGAGGAGTAAAAACCGTAATTCTTTGTCTTTTACCCGACCGATTTTAAAATCGATATTTTTAGTAAGAAAAATCGATCTCAGAAAAATATCGTCTTGAAAAAAATCGATGTCAAAAAATCGATGTATCGAATGGTAAAAATCGATTTTTCCGAAAAATCGATATTATTTTGCCATCACTAAGTAGCGGAAACCACGAGGTCGCGTATTAGTTGTTGAGTCCCCTGTTAGGCTGCAGCACATACTGGAGCTTATTAACTGATTTTTTTCATTAAAAACTACAATGCGCACCATTACCCGCCGCCCATGCTTACCCTACTCTCCCTTAATGAGGGCGAGCTCCAACTATAGGATTGCAAATCAGATGTTTAATTAATCAGGGATACCGTTGAATTTGAGGTTTCATTGAAATTACACTTGATTTGAAGAGAGTTTAAGATACCCCAAGAGAATAAATCATTGGTAAAATGGCCTTGATACCATGACTTAAAATGTTAGATAACTTCAAAATGTATACTTTGTGTTAGGTTACTATCATTCCTTAATAAACAAAATAATTTAAGTGGAATGAATGGACTTTTTTACACACTGTATAAAATAGTAGAACAGAGTTTTTCAACCTTTTAGTGCTCACGTGCCACCTAATGCTTTTAAATTTTTTGCGTACCACCTAAACTCAAACCCTACACTCCATTAAGAATATAGCCAGAGAGAGCATAGGAAATTTTTTCCCTTTTTAATATTCGCCTCCATGACACATACTTTCTCCCAACAATATAAAACAAGATTTAAAAGATTCAAACATTAATGTCTTCATGACTCAGTCTGATAGCTACCAGCTGAGCAGCGCTCATTTAACCCTACGCGCGTCTGTGACTTTTAACAACGTACTGCGTTTACCGCTAAACGAAAAATTGAATTTTCTCCGCAACCACTTGACATAGAACAAAAATTTAAAATACTGAATTAATTAGTTTTTTGAGCTTGATTTAATGGTGATATGTAAAATTTATTTCAAAATAACAGCTATTTTGAAAATCCAAAAAATTGATTTTTGAAATACTTATTATGCCATAACTTTTGAACGCGCATTTTCTCGGAGATGCGGGTGGTGTCAATTTATTCGCCATTTTAAGTTTAATAAACCACAAAATTTTAATCAAAATCGTTAGAGCCGTTTTTGAGAAATTTTGATTTTTCACGATTTTTGAGGGTTTTTTGGGGTAAAATACCCTTAAAAATAAAAATTTCAAAAAAATGAAAAAACGCCTGGAATTATCGTGAGTTTGGACCTACATACCAAATTTCACCAAAATCGGACCATTGGGGCATTCTCTAGCTCTGTTTACATCCAGACACACACACACACACACACACACACACACATACACACAGACATCACTCTGAAAACCACTTTTTTGGACTCGGGGGGGGGGGGGGGGCACCAAAATGGATAAATCCACAAACAACTCAAATTCGAAAATTTTGACGAAAACAATACTTTCTCCATATACTATGGTATAGAGGGAGAAAGTAAAATAAACGGTATCAGTTAACTGACACATACTTTCTCCCAACAATATAAAAAAGATGTTAAAAGCTTCAAACATTAATGTCTTGACTCAGTCGGATAGCTACCGGCTGAGCAGCGCTCGTTTGACCCTACGCACGCGCGTCTGTGACTTTTAACAACGTACTGCGTTTACCGCTAAACGAAAAATTGAATTTTCTCCGCAACCACTTGACGTAGAGCAATAATTTAAAATACTAGATTATTTAGTTTTTTGAGCTTGATTTAATGGTGATAAGTAAAATTTATTTCAAGACAACAGCTATTTTGAAAATCCAAAAAATTTATTTTTGAAACACTTTTTACTCTCTAACTTTTGAACGCGAATTTTCTCAGAGATGCGGGTGGTGTCATTTTATTCGCCATTTTAAGTTTAATAAACCACAAAATTTTAATCAAAATCGTTAGAGCCGTTTTTGAGAAATTTTGATTTTTGACGATTTTTGAGGGTTTTTGGGGTAAAATACCCTTAAAAATCAAAAATTAAAAAAAATGAAAAAAACGCCTGGAATTATCGTGGATTTGGAACTATGTACCAAATTTCATTAAAATCAGACCATTAGGGCATTCTCTAGCTCTGTTTACATCCTGACACACACACACACACACACACACACACACACACACACACAGACAGACATCACTCCGAAAACCACTTTTTTGGACTCAGGGGGGACCAAAATGGATAAATCCACCAACAACTCAAATTCGAAAATTTTGACGAAAACAATACTTTCTCCATATACTATGGTATAGAGGGAGAAAGTAAAATGAAACACAAATGTACAATAATTATGAAACTCCGATTTTAATTACATAATCATAAGTTTGAATGAACATTATTAAGGTTATACAAAAAATATTAATGTCATTATAAATAAAAATAATAAATTTTCCAGTTTTAATAAAAAAAACTACAAGCTGCAGGTTTTATAAACTAAATTAAATACAATTAATTTGAAACAATGTTTTCTGATATACACATTAGGCTTCATGTCTGATATGAACTGCTAAAAGAAAATTATATTCCAATTGGTACAAAAGTAACTAAACAGTAAAAATACATAATGATCAAACTAATAAATATTGACAGCAAAAATGGTTATTTAAGAAACTTGTGTTGTTTCTTGCACATGAGAGACTCAATGTCTGGACAAATTAGTAATGAGAACGAATTACACTGCACATGAACAAATAACTGTCATGACAAACAACTTTGTTGCCCGAGGTTAAACTACGTGTAGTGTGGTGCAAAGATAAAGATTTTTTTTTTATTGAAACCATTTTACCCATAATCCCACAAAATCCTATTCCACAAGGATACTGATGTCCATGGTCACCAGACCTTTTTACATCTTTCCAATCTGTTACCTGCCTAATACCTATACCTATACCTATCCTATCAGGCGTTTCAATGGTAACCAATTTCAAAAGCTTAACCAGGTTGCTATGGATAATTGCGAATTAAGCTTTTTCAACCAATCAGAATAGCTAAAACTCGTAACCAAGAAAAATAAAATTAGGTGTGGGATGGTTAAAAATTACAGAATTAGTTTCTAATGGTTAACTGAGTAAAATGGCAGCAATCAAAAGGAACAATAAATCAACAAGTGTTTATCACTCTATATGTATAGTTTTAAGCTCTTTTAGTTGTTGGTTGTGACACGTAGGTACAATACACAGCAAGTGTTCCAGTGTTAACGAGTGGTTAACTTAAATACTCTGTATGATATGATCAAATAAATTTTGCCTTTCACGTTTCAACATTTCTGTGGAGTGTGTCTCATAACTTGGAATAGTTCAATTTAAATCAACAACTTAAAATAATTTTAGTTTAGGCGAGTACAGCACACAAAATTATTATTTGGTAATTTAACTGTCCTCGGAAAAATGGTTGTATTAAAAATAATTTACTTCCCCAAGTTGCTATGGTTGCTACGAAATTGCTTTAGCTCAGGGCATTTCTAAAAAAAAAGTACGGGAACTATGGCACACAGGGGTTGTCTAGGAGGGGGCGTATGGAGTACCCCCTATTTGAACGGGGAGGGGGGAGGTGGAAAATTGAAAAAATTGTACTTAAGTTGGTGCATTTTTATCAATATTGATTATGTTTTATGCAATATTTTGTCCTGTGTTTGGTTTGAATAAATTATCAGGCCATCAGTATTTTTATATTTCAATAATTATTTATTACCATGTTACAGTCAAAGAACAGTAGGCTTGCTGGCTAGGCTACATAAAATCTAGTGAGTCCTAAAGTAATAGGCTTAAATGGTTAACATTTGTAAAATGAAGAAAATATTATTAAATTACTAAATGAGGCATACTAAAATTATTGTTCAAAAGTATACTATAAGTAAAGGATTCTTTTTACACACTGTATAAAATAGTAGAACAGTATTTTTCAACCTTTTAGTGCTCACGTGCCACTATTTCCTTAGGAGCCAAAATAACATGACACGCACGACTTTTGATTTTTGGTCTCTCATATCCTCAAAAGTTACAGTGGTGGAAACCACAAGGTCGCATATCGTCCATGAGGTCCAAAGCCGAATTCACAGAACAAACGGAACCGAACCAAGAATGAACAAGTGACCAGAGGCCGGAATAGAGGTTAAAAGTTACGAAATGTATTAGAGTTTAAAACTATTTATAATCTCTATGATTGTAAATAAAGAATGTATCCTCTCTTCTCCTCTCTCCTAAAATGGCTGCAATTTAAAAACATTCTTTAAATCTTTTCTGACAATGAACATTGCTGTGATGCCAAATATGAACTTAATACTATGATCCGTTGCGGAAATGAAAATTATGTAGGATAAAAAGTAAAATGGCAGCTAAGGGCAACGAGGTTAAATAGATATAGAGTGCTCAGCAGATAGGGAAAAGTGTCCCTTTTTGACTGGCGCCATGTTACCCACGATTCTCACCGTTTCCTTGGTAACCAGTCCTTTGTTTACACTTTTCCAACAGTAATTTACCATTTTACCCACACCTATCCGACGTTTCTATGGTAACCAACTTCAATAGCCTGCTCACAGACCATCAAATCAAATAATCTATAAACAAACAACAAATAAACATATGTTTTAAAAATATCATCAGTAATTTTTTAAGCTTGTAGCGACCAGCGACCAATCAGAATAGCTAAAACTATAGTAGGATTCACGAAAATAGTCCGATGAAAGTCAATACATTGTTGCCAAATTTATTCTGAAACACATTTTTATGCAGTATTACACATGGTGAACATAACCATAAATGACAACATTGCAGGGCGAGAGGGGGTGAGGGGGGACACAGCTGTTAAAATTTCCATCGGACTATTTTCGTGCATCTTACTATAGTACTGTAACCAAGGAATTGAGAGTAAAGTGTGGGATGGTTGCCAAGGAAACGGCGGGAATTATGGGTAAAATGGCACAAATCAAACAGGGACACAAAATTAATATGTCATGAGCACTCTATTTTAACCTCGTTGGGCTTAACGAAGCATTTTAAGACATATGTTCATAGTTTCTGTTTATCTTGATCAAAGAAATCTCCACACGGAGTTTCGTAAGAGAAGTTTATTTAATCATCGCATTGTAACATATCAGCACAGAGTAAGGAACCTGCATAATAAGGTTCCTTACTCTGTGCTATCAGCGAGTGGCCGGCGCGGCGGAAGAACCGGAAATGACCAACACGTCAGAGAGACTGGGGACTGGTGTGATAGCAACAGACGGATGGAATCAATCGGGCGTCGTGCCGCGACCAAGGCTCGATATTAATTATCAGTGGTCAAGTAATGAGAGCGGCCGGAGAGCGGACAATACGTGTTTGTATAGGCACAATAGCGGGGGCGAGGTTACGCTCAGGGCCGGAGCACAAAGGTTGCTCCGACATTAATGCACTTGGCATAGACCGGCCGGAAACACCCTGTAGACAAGTCGAGTTTCGCAACACTGCTCCTTGATCTTATTGCGATATCTGACATTCTAAGTTATGGAGAGCACATGCCGTCCAAAAGCAGGCGGATTTACATGGGTGCTGGGAAGTGCGCCGCACTCTGCAAAAATTGTTAAAAAAATGTTTCTTAAATTTGCACATCTATTTGACAAACACCGTAAGAGAATCTCCATATAGACTAACTTAGGATTCTCCAAAATTTCAATCTAATGTTATTCTTATGGCAAATTTGTATACGAATCTGAAACATTATAGGACCTACGAGTTTGAATTTGGAATGGACGCCCTTCTTTGCTCATAGATGCTCACCAAGAAACGGTTTTTCAAACTTCCTTCAGATCTCCACTCACACTACTGTACCTCGATGTTTCAATATAATTCTTAAGGAAGTAGATTTTGTTGCTCTTTGACGATATTTTATTACCTATATATAAAATTAATCACGGGCAAAGTGGTGACGAGCAACAGCTAGTGATATACTTTACCGAATTTGGTACGATATCTCATACCCCGGACAACTCGCACCCGCAGATTTCAAGACAAACAGTCAATGGTCCTCTAAAGTATTAACTACTCTTACCAGCCAAGATATTTCTACCGATGCAAGGAATATGCCAGTATTTTAATAAAACGATCATAGAATAGAAATATTTATACTTAATTAGAATTCAATTATAGGTAAAAACGATCAAATTACATTGGACATTTGTTGGGTGAGCTGCTAGGAGCGTTTCGCCATGTCACTCCTTCGCCTCGTGTTTTCAACATAGTTGTTTGGAACACCGATAGCGGTTGTAACATTTCAGTCCAGGGATCGGTAACTATCGGTGATATCGGTATTTTATCGGTAGAGCGCCGCTCCGCGGTGGCGTGCGTGGCCTTCGATCAGGGGCGTGGCCGGCGTAGGGCGGGAGCTCTGATTGATTTATTCTGATCCAGTTTTGGGTTCACTGCATTTTGACTTGGCCGTGGACTTGGCCGGATCCGTGTTGTCGGTTCCGTGGACCCCGGTGGGGGCTCCCTTGTCAACCTGACAATCTATGATGGCTACACTCACCAACGATATTACTAAGTCACTACGGAATGTCAAAGTGAAAAGGGTTTAACTATTTGAATAATATTATTAAAGGATGCTTGATTTTCTTCAGTCATTCCCCAGTCTCCTTCATCTTTGGGTATCGGCTGTCTTCCTCACCTCGGCTTTCGGCCTTTTCATCTTCAAATTTGCGGTTGAGTCGGCATCTTTTACATCGTTTGTATATAGGACGAGTTTCCAAATTCTCCCAGCAACTTTTTTCTACTCAGAAAGACTTAGGGGTAAAACTTTACCGCTCATTCATATGATATAGTACTTCATCTGGGGTACGGTACGACTTTTTGGCCCTAATGGGGGACGACCCATGAGCAAACATTTGAAATGCAAGCAAATAGGCTGATGCATTTAAGTGAAAGGTGCAACAAACAAAGAACATTGAAGAGAATCTGATGCCCTCAAATAGAAGTCCAAGCAGAAAATGGATATATGAAATTTTTTAGACATTTTTCGGGTAGATTATCAAACTTTGCTACCATAACCTCAACTGCAACTCAAATCATACATAGATTTCAAAATGTGACATAATCATGCGATCGTGTCGAGGGTTGGATTGGTCTTTAACGTATAGCTCTAAATTTAAAGACTTTGACAATCATGTACTACAGGCCAATGCGATTTCATTTTACTTCTTTTAGGAGGAGTAATCTGTGCGTAAATCGCAATAGACAAAGTGAGGGGGTGAGCCGGGCTACAGTAAAGTAAATGATAAAAACTTCGTAATTGAACGCGGATTCGAGCCCACGACATCGTTGCCATGATCCCGACGCGACGTCCGGCGCCACCACTACGCCACGGACTCACACAAAAGACTACCGTATAACTTGCTGGCTATACCCTGATCAAAATTAGATTGGTTGGCTACGTGACAGTGGGGAGGCATTGACAAAAATGGGGAATTGACAAACGGGACAAAAAGGGAAGAATTGAAATCTGCGTTTCGACGGCAAATTTATTTTGAACGAGGTATAGTGAAGGGAAGATGCCGATACCCCATTACTATCAGCTTTTATATAGCATTGAAAAAACATTAAGATAGTTTTTCTCAATGTGCGTCATAATTTCCCACATTTTCAAAAATATTGTGTTATGCCACATATAGTATAATACCTAATAATGTGGTAATTCTTTTGTTTCGCTGGGAAAACGGCATAGTGCACCGAACCATTAACGCACCAAAACTAATTTCATAGTATAGACATTTTATATAATTTGCAGTTAAGTATCTAACAGATCCGTTGTCTGAACATGTTGTAGCCATGTTTCTACATGTTTGCAGGTAACAGAACCCATTGGAGAGTGTGAACGAGATAAGTGGAGATAATATTCTAATGTGCGTTTGAAGGTGAAGGCCAAACCCAGAGCAACTGTGGCTGATTTCTGCTGATACCGGCCGGGACTGGATTGGCGACTGCGTTTGCATAAGAAATACAACGGATTCTGGATTTAAAGAACTTACTACTGGATAACTACTGGATCATTTTGTAGTTTCATGATACTTCTGTTTTCAAAAATAAAAATAATATTTTTACTTTTATTTTTTTAACATGATAAGCTACTTTTCTTCCCATTGAAGGAATTCAAATTCATAAAACACAATGTGGACCATATACCTTTTGCCAATATCAACAAATTAATTATTTGTTGTTATTTTGATATACAACTTTGAGAGCCTGTAGGGCGTAGCCCTGGGGACCATTGTGAATTAAAACGCGATTCTGTTCATCTACAGCATAATATTTTTCTAACGGTATGCACGGATTTCGTCTACGATGTACACAGGCTGAGATGAAAGGAGGAAATGAAACATGATTGCCTATTAATATATAGCTAGCTCATTTCAGTGCTCTAGAAAAGGTGGAACAATATTTACTGTATGCCTATAAAAGTAATTTCTCTGACATAGGCTATATTGCTCAGATCAGTACTTTCAAAGTACACTAATCTTGGCCATTGGTGCTTACAATAATATATTTTATAAGCTTGTCTACTAAACATAGATATCTGAGTAAGATAAAGAGACGGATCTGCAATAATGAATAAATCGATAGTTAACTGTAAAATATATGCAATTGTGCGTTCAATGTTGGTCGACGGCGGTGCCCTCCAGACACCACCCTCTCACCCGCGCGGCCCGCCGCCTCGCCGATCCCGGAACCGCCCCGACATGGCGGCGGCGGCGGAACACTCGTGATGATATTTATGAATTTTCACGAAAATATGAGTTAATTCAAACAAGGTAAAAACATCCATTAAGACTTATGATAAAGGTTACATACCTCGTCTTACAGTTCAAACGTTATCGTATCAAATTACGACATGAGTCTGCTCTCCGTTCCGGTCGTGGTGCGATGTACGTGTGCGTGGTAGGCCTACCCGGAATGTTTATTTTTTATTTTGGGTGTTTCTACGAAAGTGGCATTTTTTAACGTTTTGATGGGGAGCGGTCCAAACCCCAGTCTTGTTATTATCTAACATCGACCACTTGTTAGAAAGCATCATTAATTAATAGTCCAATGACAAATGGCAACTGGGTCCGGAATCGAACCTTTCTACTAACTTTTCTCAGGATCGAACCGGCAACCTTTCGATTCAAAGACGAGCACCATAACCACTCAGTTATCCAGCCAATGATAGGCCTAACTGTGTCTGTGTCGTGTATGTTTTATTTATTTGTTTATTTTGACTGCATTGTATTCGTCAATTTTAACTTTTTGACGACTCCTTTTCGTATGAAGCATCTTTGTGATTACCTGAAGATACCGCTGCAGCGGCGAAACATGTCGTAATTTGATACGCTAACGTTTGAACTGTAAGACGAGATATGTAACCTATTGGTCTATTCAATTCAGATTTCAGGGGCTAACCAATGGATTTTAATACATCCATCAAGTTGTTTTAAATTATGGTCAATGAATAATTGAGTTACCGTACATAAGTTGAGCTTTCATAAGGGTAGAAAATGCAATTTCATAAACAATTTTTTTCCCTTCAAATCTTAACTGTTCAATGTGTAGGTTATTTTTTTATTGACATGTTTAAACGGTTAAACCTAAAATGCTTTTAACATTGCTGCAGGCTGAACAGTCCCCGATACTGTTTTGGGGATTACTTCCTCTCAAGAATGCTTGCTATAGGATTGAACGAACATATGCTCAAAACAGAGTCCTAGTGCCAATCGGGGTTAAGCCCCGTTTACACGCTACGATATCTGCGCAAACCTGGTTTGCACAAACCAAGTTTGTGCAAACCAGGTTTGAGTTGGCACGACCGTTTAGACGTTACGATATTTAACTCAAACCTCCCTTCCGATTTGCAAACTTCAATACCTGCTGTGATCGCCATCATGGAGGAGGTGTTGTTGTGGTCGGTGTATGCTATTTGTTTAGCAAGAGTAGTGACCCTGGAAAGACGAAAACCGAGGAGTAAAATGGTGTAGGTCTTGGCTTCTGAAACGAAGCAAGTTTTCCCACGTGAGGCTCTTAAGAGAATTGCGCGATGAACCAAATGATTGGCGAAATTACTTGAGGATGACTGAAGATTGTTATGTGGAACTTCTGAACTTAGTTAGAACTCTTAAAAATTCACGAGACTCGGCCATGACGCTTGGTAGGGTATAACAGCGCACACGGCACTCATTCGTGGGAACACTGATTTTAGGTTAAGGTTTGAGCAAAATGGCATGAACGACCGTTTACACGTTCCAACCTGTCGCTCCAACCTTCCAATCTGATCGCTAGGTTGATGAAAATTTCCACAAACCTTCCAACCTCGCTCCAATCCAATCATTTGCGCAAATCTGCCGTTTACACGCAACGATATCTGCGCAAACCTGGTTTGCGCAAACCAGGTTTGCGCAGATAAATTGGAGCGTGTAAACGGGGCTTAGGAAAGACAGTCAGACAGTGGATATACACACTATTAACTAACTGTATAGCTATTCTTCGTGCATACAATCATCCTACTCTCATCTCTCATTCATACTTGGCTTTAAACTACCTATTGAGTTAGGTCGCCATTTCAATAAAGGTATTAAGGTATAATGGAAAGTTTATAGAAAATTCAATCTTAAAGAAAAAAAACCCATTCAACTCTTGCTTAATTCAGTTACGACACACTACAAACCTTCATTGTTAATGTATCCAAACGTTTTTTGTTGGCAAATAGTAGTTTCTTTTTTAATATGAAGTCTCGAAGAAAACCCAGAATTAAGGACTGTTTGGGTCTCACAAGTAAGGAGCTAAACGGTATAGAGTAGGCTATAGTGGATTGTTCAAATAAATAAAACTCTCCATTCGATAGACTGTACTTTAGTTTTTATGCTTTTCTACAAAAAAAGTTGCATTTGTAGACGTTACTACTTAATATTTTTCCCCTTAAAGACAAGATTGACTCACGAGTACATTACAGTAAGTCTACGTTTCTAAGGTCACCCTCTGCCTCTCTCCTAGGCCCTCGACACTCCCTTGTGCTACCACAGTCAATCCTCCCTCAGCAAAGCGACTGTGACCTCAGCACAGCATGGCTGCAGTAGCCAGCACGTCACTGTACACTCCCTTCCGCATTGGACATTCCCTTTACGGACAACATAACCGTAAACCACTGGAAAGTATCTATCTTAATTCCACATGAAATCTAATGACTCTGTTAACAACTTCTAAAAATAACTCGGAGTCGCTAATCGAAATATCCGGGAAAGGCGAAGGCGGAGGGGTGGGGTGGGGAGGGCGGGGCCGGCATTGAACTTGGTGCTCTTGATCCCAAATCGCCGCTTGTCAGTGACGTCATGGCTAAAACATCTGATAAGGAGATGATTGGCTGCCAACAAGCGCTCTCAACTGGTTCATATTCAGGGTGTTGGATTACTGAAGAAAATTACGTCCTCGAGAGAGACTAGGAAGTAATTTGTTGAGCGTATTAGCATTTTGACTAAGCGTTTGGACATTGTCATGGACTGTGTGTAGAGAATTTAACCATTGGTTTCTGAATTGATTGGACACATCTATTTACCATCTTTGAAAGACTTTTGGGTTCGTATGCAATAATTTGTACCTTTAGCACATCTTGAAGTATACTTAATTGATTGGGAACAAGTTTTGAAAATTTGTGTTAGGTGTGATAGAAAAGCTGATGAAGTAAGCTGCAAATTTGGTTGATGATGGACTTTCGATTTCTCAGTCATCTAATAGGACACATTTTTGAGCCCTTTCCCCTAATGTAAATTAGGCTCTATTACGTGTAATTGAATTTAGCTTATTTTACGAAAATTCAATGTAAATTGAAGACGTCTTGTTCGTCAATATGCACTTTGATTTTTTGCAAATTTCCAAAGCTAAACAATGATACGATTCTCGAAAAGGAAATCCACACAAGAACCGACATAAGTTGTGTTTGGTTTGCAATGCTGGACCACCCTGCTCTCAGCAAGTTACTCAACGAGCACTTTCCCTATTGTGGAAAAGTTTGCATACGCCCTGTCGACGTTTTCTGCCCCTCGGATCGACAATTGTTCATGTTCATGCAGTCACGAGTTGTTTATCTCTCCGCCGCGCCGTGTGTGGAAACTATAACGGTGAAGGGGCAAGTCTCTGAAGGTTTAATCATGCGCGCGAGGTTCACAAACGTTCCTTCAAACTTGCTAATAAATCTCTACGATTTCTAACAATAAATTTCAAATATCAACAGTACTACAAAACTCTTAAAGCGTTCATAGGAGAGGAGATTTTCTGTCTGCAGAGGTAGTTTTAATAAACGAATGACTTACGACATAGCATAGAAAAAGTAAAATCTGATAAGCATTTAAATATTATTGGAGAACTATCGGTTCCATAAGAATACGTCTATGTTGCTAAAAATTTCAATCTTAAGATGTTTTGTTCGGCGAAATATGGGTTTTACAGACACATTATTCTTTAGAAAACTATCCTTATAGTGAAAACCCTATAACAACAACATGTCATTTTAAAATCTACATAAAAGTAGAAATTATAAAAAGGCTAGGTCTCTCATGTTGTATCACCTTCTCTAGAAATCATTCTACAGTATCGATATTTCCCACTTGATATCCTGTAACAATAGGATGTGGAGCGGGATATAAGTAGTCGTTTAAAAAGTGGAATTTCCAGTAAAGACAACGCGGAGCTGGGTGTGTGTGTGTTCTGGTTCTGGTGAATTGTTGATAAATGGTCACAACTAGGCACATAGGTCTATGAGAGCGGCCGTAACTCAGTGGTAGAGCTCTGGCTTATCACCCAGCGGGCCCGGGTTCGATTCCCGGCTCGGGGACAAAAGGATCGTTAGGCCGCTCCCGTGGTTCGGAAGTCACATTAAGCCGTTGGTCCACCTGCATAGAAAACAAAAATGTGCAGGCATTTCAGGCGAGGAGAACTATCAGTTAATTGCTGATCTCCCTCCACTAAAAGCCATACGATAATTAATTAATAGGTCTATAAGGTGTGGAAGTGGGCATGGAACTGGTAAACATAGTATAATTTACAAAATCTACCGACCAAACTTGTAATTACTGTAGTTGTTTTCTTCTTCAGTTCTTTTGTGAATACGCGAAGTGTGTTTTCATTCAAGTTACAAAAACTTCATGGAAGCAATTCAGAACAAGTTTACTAAACTTGTGTGTAAACAAGTTTTTACTCCCTTACTCCTTACACTTTACACCATTAGTTTGACTGATACCGATAACTCCCTACGACCAAGGTTTGGGCGGTGACAATTTGCAATATTCTTTGTATGTTAATGGCCAGGTTGAGAAAGCCTTTCTGGATATTGCCAACCTACTTCATTAATGAGTAGGTATAATATTTGTCTTTGGAGCAACGCTTGTATAGAATGTCTTATGGTTTTAATTAAAAAATATTGTTTTCGTAAAAATGTTGATTTAAATATAAAAATATTCTGTGAAAATGTTAACTTATCTTATCATAATGCCCAAAAACATGGAGCGTTCATCATTATTAATATGATCTTAGCAAATCCTTTTACGCTGATTAAAGCAACAATTAGAGTTATGATATAAAATATCTATGCTTATTTAATACGCTAACAAATATAAACAAATGTATAAAATGACGAAGGTGAAGTAGGACTCGTATGATAATACCCCACTCTGTGACTTCGTCTCGGACTATTTACCGGACTCGTAACGTAATTTACTATTACGTGAATATTATCAAAATAACGTTGTGTTTGTGTCATTATCCTTGAAGTCATATATATTTTACAACAAGTACTATTTGTACGGGCCAAATTTCTTCTCTGTACAAGGATTTTTTACTAACGGTTGAACATCGGGGGTTTTGACCACAAGGAATTGATTGTAGTTGGTCCCAATGCCTGGGGGAAAATCCAGTTTTGGTCCTAGAGCCCAGGGGTGCCCACAGGGGGGGGGGGGGTTACGACGCAGACTGCGTCGTTGAAATTTTTGGGGGGGTCGAAAATGTGGTATTTTGTCCGAGATGGGGGGGGCGATTTTTTAAAGTATACTTTTACAACTAGTATTAAAACTAAAGTTTTTTAAATACACAAGTCATTTTTGACCGTCCAAAACTGTATAGATTCATTGGCGAAATCTAGAAGCCTGGTTGCTATGGAAACGGGAGAGCTGCAAATGACGCGCGCTATGCCGCTATGTCGTTCGCGGGAGCGGCAGAAGTCGATGCCAAAGTGTTGACTCACTTGCTCATATCTGTTTTTATTTTATGAAACAACACAAAAAACAGACACATTAAGCTGTTTGTAATTTCGTCCGGCAAGTAACGTTTTTCATAGTCTTGGTAAATGAAATTTCACGATACAGAAATCTGACTGATGTACGTGTGCGATAACCTCAAAACGTTTGGTTTGTAAGTTAAGCCTATTCAAGGTTTCTAGGTTGTTGTTCAATGATTCAAAACCAGACAATTATTGAATATTGTTCTAAAAGCTGACAATGTATTAAATAAGATCGTATTAAAACCATCCACAAAAAGAAAATTATAAAGATTCATGTGTGCCTGATGGATGAAACACCAAAACAAACGGAACAATCAAATACCAAGTTAGTCTAGACGCCGTGCCTTCCTATTCACGTTGTCAAAGACAAACGGTGACCCCCGCACATTTCACTTTTAAAACATAAGAATTTACCTGTATTAGGCTAAACCAGTAAAAAGGTAGGTTAATGTGTATAATGTTGATAATTATTTTAGTTTTAATCTTAATCTTCCGAATTACATTAGCCCGAGACTTTAAAGAGATATAGGACGTAGGCTAACCCTGAGGATAGTCGTGTATTTAAAGGAAATGCTGCAGATATACTCATCATGCTCCTTAGCATGTGCATTTCTTTAGAATTTTGCATGGTTTGCAAACTGTGGATTAATTAAGTTAAGGATTATGACGGTTATGATTATGAAGGTCCAGTGCATGTTTGTAATGCTTGACGACAATAAATATTGCTTATTGCTTAGTAATTGATACGTAAATGAAAATTGGTTTAGTAGTTACTAAGAAATAGCGTTTCAATTGTATAACTTTTTAAGATATAGGCCTATAAAGTTTAAAAATTTACTCCAAAACCTACATTCTAACCACTTTTGCAGTTTTTTATTTATTATTTTTTATAGAATGCTCAACTAATAACATTAAACAGCCAAGCTTGCATTTAAATAAATTTCTTGATAAAAGAATTACAGAAAGTTACACAAGAATATGTATTTAGAACAGCATATTTTTTCCGGGGAGGAGGGTTACAAATTTTATAGCCGTGGGGGGGGGGAGGGTTCCGGGCCGGTTGGGGGGGGGTGGTTGAGTCTTGGTCCAAGGGGGGGGGGGGGTGGGCACCTCTGCTAGAGCCCTTCAAAGTCCCCATGTTATCCGGGGAATTTTTTAGAGCTTCTAAAATAATCAAAAATTAGCTGATAATTGTAGATATAAACCAATATGTTACATCTTAAACCTGTGGTTTAACAAATTTATACCAGAGTGCAACAACCCATGGCCTGACGAGTGTGCGAAGCAAACGAGCTTTGTATGAGAATGGAAGGTACCGTTTAATAATTTTACCGAGCACAAGCTCGGTCCCCCTGGTACTTTAATGTAAATTACAAACAACCCAAATATTGGAGGTACTATTTTTTACATCGTTTTACCTGCTAATGAAACCGCCCTTGTCTATTAAATTACAGCAGTTTCCCCAGTCCTGGTGTAGAGTGTCCATATAAAAAGCAATCGCAGATTTTATATAAATACATCTCGCGGCTATCCGAGGAATGTGTCGGTGTCAGGGCGTGGCGTGGCGCGAGGTGAACCTTGGTCGACGAATGTATTGGCCCTATACTGACAATGCAGGGCCTACAGCGGGCCTTGGCATTGCTATCGTTGGGGCCGCCTTCCATAACCTTCGAATCGGCTATTGGAAATTTTCCTTTTCCGTTTATCGTTAAATTTAACAAGCAGATTTTTACTGTGCTATTATTTAACTAGCTGGCTTACCCATGCTTCGCAACGGCACTCAAATTGCAATACCACCCTCAATGAATTGATTTCAGGTTAGCTAGTTCGCTACGCTCACTCGCTGTCACGTTTAGCTCGTTCGCTGCGCTCATTCGCCTCCAGTCTATAATAGCCTATCCTTTAGTTTTTCATTACCAATCTTCCCTCATTACTTTAAATGAGAACAGTTGTAATTTATTCGAAATAAAATAAAGATTTTCATTGAAATTTTTTGTGAGGGGAACATTTAGAATACCATATTATTTTTACCATATAAGTATTTTTAAAGCAAAACTGTGAAACCAAAGTTGGCAGTATGACTACGGTATCAAGATTATTTAAAGACGCGAGAAAAAGTGATAGGAGCAGTAACAAACAAACATTAGGCCTAACATTCGCGACCACCTTGTGTCGTCCTTCTAGCAAAGTCCTTTGGTATAGAAAGTGAATATAATCTGAAGTCGTAATGTAGTAATAAACAATAAACTCCATTCGAAATCGATATGTCTTGAATGACGCTTGGAGGACTAAAGAGTGAATTCACAATTCGTAAGAAAGGTATATCATAAGGGAAACTTAAAATACTTGACTTTACAATTAGGTTTACATGGAACGATTTTTAGATATTGAGAATAGCTTTATTAGTGTTGTTGAGTTAGTTTCAGAAAAGGGAATTCATGGCCGGATCGACAACGTCTATAGACATCTCTTCTCATTTTTCATAACATTTGTCTGTTGTGTCAGCGCTCGTAGTCTTTTCATTACTGTACTTTAAAAAATTGTGCTTATTTTGTAGGAATCAAAAGAATTATACATATAAAAAATGTAACAATTAATTCTTAATCATATTACCAAAAAGAAGGAAGATTTTAACATCCGCATCATAATGAAGTGAATAGCCCTGGTCTGTTTTCATCAGTTTTCCTTCATAAAAAAGCTTATCTGGAAAAATTGAAGTTCATATAATTGTTTCTAGTTATAGGAGAAAGAGCAAGAGCCCGAGATCTGAGCCCTGCGGGACACCATGGCTAATCTGTTTCTCCTGTGACATCTTCCATTTACACTCACTATCTACATCGACTTCGACCCCGCAGGCACGAGTCCGGAAGCTCCAGAGAGATGCCCTATACACCATAGCTTCTGCAGGAGGGTAGAGGGCTGGATACAAATTCGACAGCGGTTGGAGGGTCGACGAAAAGATTCAAATTCGCCAGTTCCAGGAATCTGCCCGCAGCCCCTCGGCGCGGTAAAACAGTAGATGACCCCGGTTCAAGTACGTGTTTATTCGGCGGTGACGACCTATCCTGATGGCAGTATTTAAACGGAATGGTAAATCGGCCAAGCAAACATCACCTTGAGAAAAATCGACGATCGGAAACCATCGTTCCGACAATCTTCAAAAATAATTTTGAGTAATCTAGTTCATCATTAGTTAATTATATTATGTTATATATAGATGGGTGCGTACGTAGGTATGTCGCCATGGGAATGTTGTAAGCTAATGTTACTCAAGCATCGCCTACGAGTAAATTAATAGGAGTTAATACAATGATTGTATTATGAAAGTGTTAAAGCCACGATTAAAGATGTAAGTTAATAGAGGACGAGCGAAGGGAGAGTTCTATATATCTCACGAAAATCAATAGATTTTAGGGGCTATGGGTAATCAGTATTTACACAAAAATTGCCAGGATCAGTTCAGTCGTTTCATATCTAGACACTTAGAATAAATTTTTCATTCTGTAGGATTATTTCATATAAAATTAAATGACTAATCAATCTCACATTGGCCTATATGTACATAAAGTGTTCAGTTAACTTTTTCTTTTTCATTAGAATCTCATATTATTTTTAATGCTATTTGTCAGGGAGAAAATAGCTTAGGACTCGGTCAAGTCGGAAAGGTTACGTGTTTTGAGGGGGTAGCGGAATTCTACCCCCAGGAAAAGTAACCCCATGAAAAAACGCTACGTCATTTTGATGTCACGAGGGGCGGAGCTTAAAGTGGCATGGAGTTTTGCTCGCGGCCGGAAAAGTACCCCCAGTTTTATAAATACATTATTATTTAATTTTTTGCTCTAAATAAACTTTATAGCAAACCAAACACCAGCTGGATTTCTACCCCCGGAATACTACCCCCAGCAAAACTACCCCCGGCAAAACTACCCCCGGATTTCTACCCCCGGAATACTACCCCCAGGAAAACTACCCCCGGAATTCTACCCCCGGAATACTACCCCCATCAAAACTACCCCCAATGGACTAGACCGGGAATCCTACACCTGGAAAAGTACTTCCACGTACTCAATTTCTTAAGTATTTAACAATTGTTATTTTATGTACGTGTTCTGGTATTTTCTATCATAAAATAATGATGTGTTAAGTTTATATTAATACAAACTTGTCCTTCGGGTGATCTCGTTCACTACCCTCAATCGCCGTCAGGTTCTATAATAGGCCCATGCTTTAGTTTTATATTACCAATCTTCCCGTAATCCTTTACAGGCTTTTTTTTAGCTGTGTGCATCGTTTTATTGACATCAAATAAGGTATATATATTACCGTACCATTATACAGGGTGTTTCAGAACTCCCTACCAATATTTTAGGGCATTGTTCCTGGGTTAAAAACATATCTAAATATCATATTTAAATTGTCCGGAAGTCTTAAGTTACTCACACAGCCGCCATTTTGTTTTTTACACATAATAATTTTTATTTCCTTAACGGATGGTTGTATTCAGATCATATTTGGTATAAATCTTTATCATACCAATGTTCATTTCTAAGAAAAAAAATTTTCCATTGCATATTTTCAAAATGGCGGCCATTTTAAGTTTTCAAACTCAAATATCTCAAAATCGGTAAATTTTATAAAAATTTTACAAGATACAAAAAAGTTGCCAAATTAAATTACCTAACCAATGGTGCCAAGTTTGTAAGGATCTGACAACAAATAACGGAGTTATTGCGATTTTTCTACATAAAAACATTGATTTTCCTGTTAAAATGGACTTATTTGCATTACATTCAATGCAAAATCCATGTTTTTATGAAGAAAAATTGCAATAAATCCGTTATTTGTTGTCAGATCCTTACAAACTTTGCACCATTGGTTAGGTAATTTAATTTAGCAACTTTTTTGTGTCTTGTTAAATTTTTATAAAATTTACCGATTTTGAGATATTTAAGTTTGAAAATTTAAAATGGCCGCCATTTTGAAAATATACAATGGAAAAATTAATTTTTTTCTTGGAAATGTACATTGGTATGATAAAGATTTATACAAAATATGATCTGAATAAAACCATCCGTTACGGAAATAAAAATTATTATGTGTAAAAAACAAAATGGCGGCTGTGTGAGTAACTTAAGACTTCCGGACAGTTTAAATATGATATTTAGATATGTTTTTATTCCAGGAACAATGCCCTAAAATATTGGTAGGGAGTTCTGAAACACCATGTATACATTGTTATTAGTTTTATAATTTCAGTACCCGTGGGCCAAGCATTAGCTCGGTAAACTTAAACAGTAATATTTTTATAGTAATATAATTTACAGACAGCCCGGTGCAAGAAGGCTTATTTGTTGTTCAAGACCAGCTCGTTCGCTCCGCTCACTCGCCTTTCACCTTCCTTTTTCAATGCTTTCAGACTGTTTCAATGTAGGCCTACGGGTGCTGCACTCTCGTGTATATATGTTCAAACACATGTTGAATGTGTAACTCGTGGATCCTAATTATTTAGTTAGCTGCTGTTTGCTTTATTCTTTCTAATGCTTTTGTTTTTAAATTAAAATGTAATTCTTCAAATTGAGTTGTTGTTTTATATAGGCCTATTTTACATGACTTTTATTCATATGAAAATTCATAATCAGCAGTAGGCCTATGAAGTACAATTAAAAAAAGTATAAATTATTTTCATCATAAAATAGTACCATTTAATAATTTAGTAATTGGTTGCCATACAACACTACATATTTATACTAGAACACATAGGCCTATTCTTCGCTTTGACAGTTGAGTCTGCTGTTTTCTTTTTTTTTTAACTCCATAAGAACGTTAAAAAATTTTCATTTGAATTAATGATTATAAAGAAATAAGATTTTTCCTGGCATAGAGACCTGTATTTTTATTAAATTTATCCCAAAACTATGTTATCTGCAATATTAGATGAAAATCGTTTTAGCAGTTTTTGAGATCCGTGTGCAAACATACACACATACAAATACCTACCTTACTCGTATTAGAGTATGGGATAGGATATACTTTATGCTTATGTAACTTAACTCACGTTATCTAGATAGTCTGAAGAGTATATAACTCAATATATCTATTATACAACCAGTAAATACGGTAATAGAATTTTACTGCTGAGTAAAGATCTTGTCCACCTCGGAGGCGAGTGATCAAAGTGAACCAAATTCCTTTAGATTATTGTGAATATTATTATTCAGATTTTTCCCTATTTAACTTTCCGGCTTGAAGCACATAGGGCCTACATTGTCATCTAATAAATATTATGTAACACTTGAACATTAATGAATTTTGAAGGAAATTTCTGCTTTCTTTTATCAGTTGCTGCAAACAAATCATTTATAAACTATAAGTAAAACGATAAACCAATGATAAACGTGTTTTACAAATTACTTTGTTCTAAATTTAAACTCGTGACAAATATGTAGGAGAATCAAATTTCCTTAAATGCCGTTTTTAATAAATTATAGTGTCTTTCAGTAACTCTCATCAGCTGTTATACTTCCTATAAGCCAGCCCTATAACTTGGTAAAAAGTAACTGTTCGAAAAAATGATTTAAAATAAACGGTATCAGTTAACTGACACATACTTTCTCCCAACAATATAAAAAAGGTGTTAAAAGCCTCAAAACATTAATGTCTTGATGGCTCAATCAGATAGCTAACAGCTGAGCAGCACGAGATCAATGTATACAGAACCGAATTTGTGGCCAGATACAAATTCGCCAGTGGTTGGAGGGTCGACGAAAAGATACAAATTCGCCAGTTCTTGGAACTAGCGCTCATCCCCTCGGGGAACCCAGGAATGTGGCCGGTCCAGCCTTCCTCACTGGAGTTTGAGTGTTGTTCCCAACTTGACCGACCTAAAAAATCGCATTAAAAATAATATGAGATTCTAATGAAAAAGAAAAAAGTTAACTGAACACTTTATGTACATACAGGCCAATGTGAGTTTGATTAGTAATTTAATTTCATATCATTCATCCAATAATAATCCTACATAGTGAAAAATTTATTTTAAGTGTCTAGATATGAAACGACTGAACGGATCCTGGCAATTTTTGTGTAAGTACTGATCACCCATGTCCCCTAAAATCTATTGATTTTCGTGAGATATTTAGAACACTCCCTTGGCTCGTCCTCTATTAACTTACATCTTAACTCGTGGCTTAAACACTTTCATAATACAATCATTGTGTAAAGGTGACGTTTGGCCGATTTACCATTCCGTTTAAATATTGCCAGGATAGGTCGTCACCGCCGAATAAACACGTACTTGAACCGGGGTCATCTACTGTTTCACCGCGCCGAGGGGCTGCGGGAGGATTCCTGGAACTGGCGAATTTGAATCTTTTCGTCGACCCTCCAACCGCTGGCGAATTTGTATCCAGCCGAATTTGTATCTGGCCGGGTAGAGAGGTCCTACTTGTTGTTTGCAAACCACCAATCTTTTCCAAGAGCCTGAAACATACGTATGATGGTCTAGTAGACTCATCTTACAACCGGCCTCCACTTAAATCAGCCTAACCGGCTATTTTTTTTATCATAGCCTCGTTTTTATCGGCTTTGTCTCTACTAGACGGGCACCAGAAACAGAAACTTGTTTTACATGTGTGACTTTCAACCAATGTCATGTTATAGACCTGTTGCAATTTTTGTTTATTTATGGATAATATTACAACATTTAGACCATAGAACTGTACTTTAACATGTTTAAAACAACGTTGGTTTATCCGGCCACTCGTTATCCGGCGGCGGTCGAGTCGAAGAGGCCAGTTAAGACTGAGTCTACTGTACTTATAACCCACACGAGTATCACACAGTATACAACACCGACAATTACAAACCTTCGATCAGTGAACGGAAATCTACCTTTACATCAATTACTTCAATACCTCCCACTTATTGATTTCCACAGCTATACGAGACAGCAGTTATGTCGCGTGCCTGTACGTTTCTATTGTTGTTTGTTGTACATTATCGCAGCGCTGTACTACACGCTGGGGGAACGCTATTGGCGCGCGCCCAACGCACGCACGCGCCCAACGCGCGCACGCGCACAACAGGATCAACTTTTGGTATTTCCAACTTCCCTTTCATCTGGATCTGACCTCGCCTAAGCTTAAATCACGAGTGTCCAGTTTATTTATGGTATGAAATAAATGCGATGGCGTGTTATTGCGGTTACCTTTTATTTTATTACTTAACGTAGTCTTAAATTTCACTAAGATCTGATTGTAAATTGGAAATTTTTTGGAGCGTGCCCACTTTGTGTTAGTTTTTATGACTAAAACTTTACCTAAACAAGTTTATTGTACATATCATCCAATTCTATATCAAAATCAAAATACAGATCATAAGATCTCTACAGTAGACTCCCTCTTAACCGGCCACCTTTTAATCGGTCTCCGTTTTAACCGGCCTACCCTGACACAAAATAACATCATTTTAACCGGTCATTTTTTATCTCAACATCGCTTTAACCGGCCCTGTAACGCCGGAAACATGGTTTTCTCATCTACTGTATCTTACAATTGAACGTTATTTCATATTGGCGTTCTCAAACCAATTAAAATATAACGTCCTGGACGGAAGTGAATGCCACCGGAAGTGAATGCGTTTGGACCTACTATCCAGTAGACCACAATTATAGAAACAAATTATTATTAGTTTGAGTTTGTTGTGGATTTTATAGGTGTCGGGTGTTAGTTATAAATCATATTCAGTATGTATTTCAAGTCATAATTATATTTAGACCATATAGAATTGTAGGTTGGCGTTCTTAAATGAACATCGGTTTAACCGGCCAATTCATTATCCAGCCGAGGCCTGGTCCCGAGGTGGCCGGTTAAGAAGGAGTGTACTGTATCAATTCTGTACAGATTATGGATTTTTATTTTCACGTTTATAAACCTAAAATAACTACTGCAAATTCACTCATGAGCATCGTAGGTTGGCTGTTTACGTATAAGGTCCACAATTATAGGCCTAATATAAAATATTTGTACCAGAGCAATTTTTAAATTTTCAACCTTATCTACTAATATTATAACTGTGTACACGTATTATTGGTGGTATCAGAGGTATAATATAAGATACTTTATATTTTTAAAGAATTATTTTTTAAGAAAGTTTAATAATAAAATTTGTATAAAAATATGAAAATTGATTTTATCTTTTTTATTGGTTGCTAAGAAACAAATTCAATGAAAAATTGCTATTTTACGTATTTCAGAGAGTTATTACATATAGTGCAAGCGTGACAGCGAGTGAGCATAGTGCGAATGAGCTAAACCTGACGAGAGGAGAAACGCGAGCGAAGCCGCGGGAAAAAGCTAAGTCTTCTATATATTAATAGGTAAGCATGTTTCCTTTCTTCCTTTATCAGCTTGTATGCATAAATCCGTGCATACCGATAGAAAGGTATCGTCTTATAGATGAACAGAATCACATTATAATTCACATCGGTCCCAAGGGCTACGCCCTGCGGGTTGTTAAAGTTTATCTGTTAATCTTGTGGGAGAAGAGTAATTGATAGAATCAATAGACACCCGTTGTAATGCTAGCAAATGCTGAAGTATAGACGTTTCAGTAATAAAAACATTTTAAAACTAAGCCCAAGATCAACTGAATTTTTGGTCGAATTTTGACCAGTGGGTGATTCCTAATATATAATTCTGCAAGTGATTTTTTTAGCAAAGTTGTGGTCGTTTTACAATAATTTCCGGTATATTATATTTTAGACGCTAAACTTATCTAATGCAATGCCACATATCTCAGGCCACCATATTAAAGTGATGACGACTCTACCAAAATATTAACATAGAACTAACTGAAAAGTTGGATAATTATCTTGAGTAATGGTTAAACAAAATATATTGATGTTGACCAGATGCTCTGCGCATTAACAGATTTACCGGACATTCGTCTACCTAAAATAATTGGTTTGTTATAAAGTTGCAAACTAAGTGAAGCTCTTCAATCCAGCAGCGTCTGTTTGTCGCTGGACGATAATGTAGGCAGGACGCGGCGCATGTAGGCCTATGAGATCGTGAGTGCTGTATGATCAGATAAAGTTAATGAACTTATCAGTGCGACAGCGGGAATCAATAATTGACCGCCTGGGGCCCTCGGGCTGCTGCTACAAGGCCGACCTGCCGACATTCGCCGACGGCCTGCGAGGAAATTAAAATATACCCCTCCCTCCCCCTCCAGATGATATCTGGGCCGGAACACCTCGGAACTGTATGATTAGCAGATTAAGAGGACATTGGAGTTAATTCCATTTCGGTCTTTTACACATAAGAACAATGTTAAACGGAAACACACTTACTCCTTTATCACAATCAGAAACAGTGGCTCATAAAAATAATATGATATGTGAAGAGTGGTTTAATGAGTAGGATAGTTTTTAAGAAAGAGAAAGAATACTTACAACATCCACGTTGTTCTAAAACATTGTAAAAAAAAAAAAAAAAAAAAACAATCTCGCAAAAGGAACGGTAAATTTAATTGAGATTCAAACACAATTTATTTTTAAATAATTGGACAAAAATAAAGAAATTATATGAGTAATAACGAAGACGGTTTAGCATTGCTATTATGCGAAAAATCCAACAGTAGTTTGTAAACATATGTAGAGGGAGTGGTGCAAATGTGGAAACAATGTTTTATTTTTTATCGTATCTATTTTACCTACCATTGAAATTTCTCCAAATCCTGGAAAACTATTTCACAGATATGTTAGCAACAATAATACCTGTTAGTTTTTGAAAAAAATTACGTTTATATATTAATAAAAATTGTATAGTAAAAGTTTGCATTTTGGACCGATTTACAAAAAGTGCTGGTAATGTGGAAACATGGGTTTTCTGGTTCAAAACGGTACAAAACACAAATATGAAATCATTATTTAATAAACATTGTAAAAATTAAGAAAGACACTTGAATAAGAAGCTGTCTGTAAAGGTCTGTGGAACATGGTATTGATTCACAGCCTTTCGTAGTCCCATCTTCTTTTCTCGAACAGCAACAATAGCTTGTATCATGGATTTATCATCCCAATTTTTCAATTTGCCCTTGGGCTTGAGACCAACCGTCTTCCTCGGCATCTGAAACACGAGCAATGGAAATGTAGTACACACAACAAAAGGTGAGTCAATGCGGAAATGTTTCCACATTGCCACCAATGTTGTGCTTCCACATTACCAGCATCGCCATATTGGACTACAAAGTTGAATGGACGCTACATTTTCAAACTAAGAATTGCCTTAATTGCACAGTATTGTAGCTTTTTTATTGCTTAACGGTAACTGAATAAGTACTAAGAGATAACAGGATAGACTACACAATAAAAGAGATTTTAAAACTCAACTTAAAACTTTTGAAAAACTGGAAAATATTTTAACAACGTGTTCATTGACTAACAACCACTCAATGACTTCCAGCGCTCCTACAGGCGTTTCAATGAATTAGAACAAGAAGTTTATGCGATTGCAGCTATGGTGCAGCACCTCTCAAGCCGTACAATACATGTTTCCACATTACCAACACGCTTCCACATTTGCACCACTCCCTGTAGTAAAATCACTCGCTGGGTTCTCTAATTTCTTATGTACAATAGTTCAATCATTGACTGTACACTTCAATCATTTAAGTTATAACGTATTTCAGTTTCGCGTTGCAACCCCCCAATCAAGATAAACCCAGAAAGTACTTCATTGCAGTCGAACCGGGTTAATCCACTTACCGTTTCAAAACTTTGACCCCGAAACGTCTTTGTGTGAATGGGTTGCAAAAACTGCTGCAAGCTATAATCTAATGAATGGAAGAGTAACAGCGGTCCTCTGATAAGTGTAATTTCGGTGCAATTCTTTAGAGATCGGCCACCGCGTTGCGCAAGACTCGTGTGTGTGATACCCTCGAGGAGGGGGGGGGGAGAGACAGGTAGCGCAGTAGAGCAAGGTCCGCGCAGTCGTAGTCGACCCGCGGTGCGCAGTGAGTGAGTGACACTATGCGCAGTGTACACCACACATCGTAGGGCATGTGCGCGCAGTGTTGTGTTGTTTTCATTTAGTTCGGGCCTCTTAGTGAAATGGCGCTCCATAACTTCAGTTCTCCGTTTCTCCCGTCGTTCCCGGGTCTGTTCGGGTCTCCGGGACTTTACGCTCCCGTAGGTCCCTCGATGGCCCCGTACGTCCCGCAGAATCTACAACCCCCAAGACCTCCACAACCTCCCAGACAGAACAGACAGACTTTCACCACCGCGAGACCACCTCCCTCCCCTTTTCAGCAACCCCCGCGGACGGACCCGAAAGCCCCCGGAGGGTACGGGGGCTACTCGTCACAAAACACGAGGTACACGAGGGTCAACTCCGGGGCCCCAGGGTCCGGCAAGACCTCTGTCCACGCGGTTATCGACTACGACGACGACTTCGACGACAACGACGACTACTATGACGAGCCAGACCTGGAGGCGCTGCCACCCTCCCTCCGTCACAACCCCGCGCCCACCGTGACCCCCATCCAGGGGCCTATCCTGGTCAAGAACGGCAGCGTGCCCGTCGTGCCGCTCTACTCCTACCCCACCGTCAACAACGGCTCCCTCGTCCAGATACCGGTGAGTACACAACACACACATTCTGCACGATAGTGATAGTAAGTCACAGTCACGATGATGGCTAATGACGGGTTGCGTTGGAGTCTTTTTAAAGGATTTCAATGGCCTGTAGGCCTAAAGACAACCTCCAAACTGCAACAAGTCAATTTCGCGAAGAACCACCTGAATACCTCTTATCAGGCAGCGATTCGTCTCCCTTTAGTACATGCAGTTGATTTATTATACCCTACAGGGTGGTTAAAAAGTAACTTACACCCCCCTTAACTTTTTAACTGTTTGAGATATTTGAAATTGGTTTGCGGCAACCTTATTGGGCATGAGGTTGTTGTACCATAATTATTGTAGGCCCTCATATCCAAGAAGGTTGCCCCAAACCAATTTCGAATATCTCAAACAGTTAAACAGTTCAGGAAGGGTGCAAGTTACTTTTCAACCACCCTGTATTGTAGGCCCTGTCTCACTGCAATACTTAAGATGATTGGCTATGGGTTATAGATAATTTAAGTACTGTATATTCATAAATTCGTGAATAAATAAATTTTAATGAATCTCGTGGATCGCGATAGGACCTGTGTTCATGTTATTGGGGCGGGTCTTAACAGTGTACAATGAAAACGTGATCTCAATCAGGTTCAGGTACGCAGTAATTGCTTTTGTCACTAAAAGGTAGTCAGATCATGATTGTTGAGATTGGGGCCATACTAAATCCTCATCATTTCTATTAAAGAATAGTATTGATTGTAAATAAAGAAGCATGCATCTATAGGTTTTATTACATAAATTGACTTAAAATATACTCCATAGTTTAGCTAATTACTTATACGCCTAACATAACTAGCGTGGTTTAGCTTATTCTTTAAAGATGTTTGCATTTATATAAATGTTTTTTTTAACTATCAGGAACGGTGTTAAGGAAATCCGACTTAGTCAGAAATGGCGTTTACGTATAATATTCACTAAAATAGCAATTACGTACGATTTAAATAACGGTTCCTATAAAATTAAAAAAGTAATAAAATTCCATCATAAGACCAATGATGAGTATTATTGAGTGTTCATGAAGAAAGAAGCGATTAGGATAGTTAGGCGTGGTTAGAGTCTGATGTTATTTTCCGTTTTGAGTTCCCTAGATACAAACGTTTGGGAACATGTTCAGTGTATGTCCTTCAATACGATTGCATAGAGTAAAAAGGTTTAGAAACGGCAGAATTACGTTTTTTTATCACTTTTAGGTCTTATTTAGACATGTGTGGTAGAATTCAATTTAATTTTACAATCCTCATTAGAACCGATCAATAGAACGCGATGTTAATCAATAAAGGAAAAATCGCTATTTTCACTATTTTTCATTCATAAAGTCTGGATATACTATTGCTTGGACATTTTTAAACTATGAAGGTAAAAATTAAAATAATGGTTTTTTTGTAATCACCGTACGTAAAAAAAACCCAAAAGTTGCGTTTTGAGTCCATTTTACTGCTTGAGTCGTCAAAGCATAGTATTAAAATTATTCAAATGAACAAATCCGGCTTTCATTCTACTTATGCAATGAGCTGTATTCATTAGCCCACACTTCAAGTTGTTAATGAATTTATCTCTTCAATTACAAAGTATCAAATGCAGCGACGGCCCTATAATGAAACCAACTACTATGAGGGATTCCCCACACGGACAGTCTTGCTACTTGGCGCGTTGTCACTGACTTGTCCTTCGTGTCGCTTAAATTTGTTCATATTTACGATTGGGAAGAAGTGGTTAAGGAGGTAATTTTTTACTTTATAAATGCTAAGCGTAACTTTTTAGATCAACTTGTAATCTGAAACTCTGCCGCTGAAAGTTTGTTCTTAGTCCGCAAATAAAAAACTAACTCGCTTAGAAACTTTTCATGACACGTTTTCAAAAGTATTTGTTTGAATAATGTTTGTACTTTCATAAAATTATTAATACTAGAGATCACCTTTTGGTCGAAATTCTCCAACATTTTATGTTTATCTGGACCCAAGAAGTTTAAAAACATTTTATAGCTGAAACATAACATATATGTTATTTCTGTTTTTCTAGTTGTTTTTACAACAGCTATCTAATGATTCAATCAATTCTACTTCCTCCATAAGATTAACATTGGAACTTTGAAAGCCTGTAGGGCGTAGCCCTATAGGCCGATATGAATCAGAATATGATTCTGCTCATCTACAGGACTATACCTTTTCTAACGGTACGATGCACAGGAGCTGGGAAAAAAGGAGGAACGAAACATACTCGCCTATTAATATATAGATAGCAATTTTTTTATACAAATTAAATCAGTAATTTATACAGATTATGAATTTATTTGTATGTGCTAGAAAAAAACGTGTTACAGTGCGCGCACTGCCAAAATCAGTAATTTGGTCGTTCTTGCCTGCCCTCTTTCCGCCAGGTTGAGGGTTTTGATAACGGCGTGAGTGTTCCAGGTGATATGTATACATAGAGTTTTATGGTTTACTGATTTACACTCACCGAGTTGTATATCTCATCACTATTGTCACTTCAGCCACACTGCTGCTCTCCTACAGCTCAGATAATATACTCGTACATACATTTTGTATTGGGACAGGTTGACAGCTTGGAGCATGCCCTCCATCTCTTTAAGCTATGTCATAACTTTTTAATACCTTTTTGGCAGGCGATAATAGAATTTTGTCCCATAAACAATTCCTCAGTTTGACTTTAGGTTTGCCCATAATTTTGGAATTCTTTAGGTCTTCAGGTAAATCGGTCAGTTGCTAAACCATTTGTCCAATATTCAAGCTATTTCTCGGAGAAAAATAGTCTATGTGATACTATAAATCTGCTTCAATGTCGAGAAGAGAGTTCGAATTTGATCCAAGTTTTAGATTTTAAAATGAAAATAAATTGTTTCAAAATCTAAATTAATGGTAGTATTAAAAGTTTTTAAACCTAGAAACAGGAATGCATGAACTAAAAGGTGTTTTCGCTGCTAAGAGCAATTTTTTTTGTAGTTTATAAACTATTTCGGGGTGTTCATGTCAACTGGTGACGTAGATGATACCCGGCGGAGGTGGCGGACGCTGACCTATGACGTAGACAGGTGGAGGTGCCCAGACGAAGGTTAGACCACAGCCTGTCCGCTGCCACTGCCGCTCACTGGCCTTATTCTGTTTTGATCACACTTTCACAGACGGCGGTGCTGTGCTCGCCGCGACGCGACATGACTCTTCAAAGTTACATCACCCTCCGACAGTCGCCGTGCAAGATATCACTGTGTGTGACATTCCTGATGGGTCATTTCGCCGACACTTAATTTGTTTGTAGTAAAATTATCAGAATAATTTCTTTCATATCTAAAATTCTACTCACAGAAATACCCTACCTCAAAGACCTGCATCACCAGTAATTTTCATCAGAGTTTACCAGTTTTAAAGTATGCCCATTTTTTAGGTCCGACATCTATGAATAAATCTACATGATTAGACTAATTTTAATTTCTCACACCACACAAACCCTCTAAATCCCCGCGAAAAATCACTTTATAGTGTAAATTAAATTTTGAGAATTCATGGTTCTCTCTTGACATTTTTGAGTGCCCATCTCATAAAATTAAAAACCCTAGCGGTGGAAAGATAAAGGTCTAATTATTTGTTTAAAGTTCATTGTTCGTGATGGTGAGTTCATGTCATTGTTTAGTAAAATATTGCAGACCTTTTCAAGCAATCACTGCTGATGGAAAATGCCCTCAATAGTTTACTAAACAATATAACATAGGTCTAATTTTCAAAAATTTAATTAAACATATTGAAATCATTTGCCAATATGAGTTCACACATCATGCGCCTCAGGAAAGGTAGTAGGCCTACTCGTAAAAATATTATTGTTTTGAGTTTTTTATAAGTTTATAAGTGTTTATAAGTTTTTTGACCACCCTTTATTTCTTTTTCGGTGCCTTACATGATCACTGTTAAGGACTTTATTGAAATAATTATAAGGCAATTTGAATTATACCACACTTAAAAAGAAAATTTAAAACATTTTGATTAAGGGGCCCTTTCTTTCAATAAAAGGGAATTAACGACAGTAATTTAGCTTAAATTAACAAATATCCTTCCATCAGATCCAGGTCATCTTTACCTGACGGGAGAGATCGGGATGCCCCCAGTAGATGAGGATGAGGTGGTCTACTTACGCAACTCGTATCTTTCCTTGTGGATGAAGTAGTCTGATTTTGTAAGAAAATCGAACTGTGGATAGAATCGCATATTGGCTGATGTGATGTTCAGGTCTCCATAAGTCTTCACTTTACGGAAACTCCTTGACCTCATTTCATCACCTCTGACTCCGTTAATGCTTGTGTTTCTTGCTCAAATTTGTTCAATGAATCGCAAAGTCGAGAACCTCGAATTCTGAACAAACTTCTCTATTGGTATTTGCTGTTTATTGTTTTCTTTTCCGCGTTTCTGTAAATAGGCTAATTCGCACTTCCAAATCTGGTTTGGTTTGGAGTTTTTACCAGTTGATATATTGGCAAGGCTGTGAGGGATTCAAAATTGCAATCTATACCTCGTCGGCTTTATAAAGTGTAATCTCCTACAGCATTATATGCCATGCAGCTGTAGCTTTTAGGTCCAACTGTAGATGGTCCTATGAGGATACAAAAAACTCTCCCTTAAAAATATTTACCATAAATTTTTTAATTTCTAAAGTTCCTGTAGTGTCCTTTACCTACGTTATTTACTATGAAATCTTAACGCCACTAATTAATGGCAAGTTTATTATCATTTATAAAATATAAAAGAAAAATTTGTAAGGACGTAGAATTACCAGTCCTATTATATTATTAATTAATAGGTACATAAATAATCTAATTATTTTCAAAGTATGGATTAATTTTTTAACACTCAAAAGAAATAATTTCTTATTTGCGTAAGAAACATTTTCATTGGTAATTTAAATTACTGTAGATGACGACCGATAATAGAGTATCATTCAGAAGTGCCTGAGAATTTCACGGTAAACGTTGTAAAACACTTAAAAGTCAAACGTCCAAACCATCTGTCAAGCAGCTGAGAAGCAGCGATAAATCTAGTGTTGGCAACAGAGAGGATCGTCCTTTCCGCATACAAACTACCAGATCAAAGAATCGGGCAACGGCCTCGTCCAGTGGCCGGCGCCGGGGAAAGGTTAAGACTCATCTTCACCCCTGGGCCAGTAACCCATTGTTGCGCAGTCGGCAATGTTAATCATACGGATTTTATGCTAAAACATGGTCTTGTATTCCCCTGTTTCGGACGCCGTTTTTCAACCGATTTTCTTGAAATTTGGTAAGTGTTTAGTTGAATAGTTATATTAGGTTTCTCATACCTCGGAATTTTGAAAATTTAACAAATATTACTCTCTGTGACGTCGCAAAGTAACTCGATTTTCCTTAGTTCATATTTCAAAATTTTGTAAAATTTTCAAAATTTCGAGGTATGAGAAACCTAATATAAGTATTCAACTAAACACTTACCAACTTTCAAGAAAATCTGTTGAAAAACGGCGTCCGAAACAGGGGAATACAAAACCATGTTTTAGCATAAAAGCCGTATGATTAACATTGCCGATTGCTCAACAATGGGCTACTGGCCCAGGGGTGAAGATGACTCTTAAACCACCAAACGATACCTGGAGGGTCGTAGATTAAAAATGTTTGTCGTTCCTTAAGAGGTAATAATTATAATTTTATTAAAAGTAAGTAAAATATGTACAATTTCATTATTTTAAGTTTATTATACGGGGCGATCATATTTTAGCTGTGCCACCAATTCAATCACCAAGTCTACTGCTACACATTTTATTTAATTTTGAAGTGAACTTTATGGTAAACTCCTTTTTTAATTAGGCCTAACTCTTATTCAGGTATTTTTTTGAAGAGGGCTTCCACTATTAAAATCACATGCAACCGAAAAGGCTATTACAAAAAATTTTTTGGTGGATTAAGAGTTCTATGAATAGACGAAAACATGTACATTGTGACCACAGGAATGGTGTATTCGTTTTAACACCTTGTTTTATTAACCATTATCTCTTATCGCATTTGCACGTTACCAAATGTAGTCAGTTGACCACTACACTAGTTTGGTTAAGTTAGGTTAGGTTTTGTTAGATTTAAGAGCAGTAGTGGAGTAGTAGACACGATAATGTTAACGTAAAAACAAAATGGCCGGTGTCTCAGAAGCCTGGGGAGAAAAAACCAATACCGCACAGGTTCGGACAAAAAAGTTAACGTGAAGACGTGAAATAACATCTATCTATATATAATACGTGAAGCCGTATTTGTAAACATTACTCCTCCCTTATTTCTGGACCAATTTTAACGTTTCAGGTGTAAAAAGATTCGTCTTAGTTCGTAGTTTTGCAATAAGGTTTAAGATTTTTGATATTTTTATCCTAAAGGGCCCTTAAGGTTCATTTTTTGTCCATAAGATTAACATGGGGAATAATTTGTATTGAATTTCAAATAAAACAGCTGTGTATAACAGACAACACATGTTAAAAGCTAAATATAACTTTGAATTTTTTATGCAAAGGGGCAAGGTTTTATTACCATTACTATTAGGCCTACCTTACTGCACAGGTACCCCTAGTTACTGCTGATAAGAGAAGGCCTTACCAATGAATCTGATATCCCGTATTCGCATGTATAAATGTTTTAAACTTCACAGAGTATATGACTCCCTTTTTACTATGAATCCATTTGTGAACAAATTATTCGGTCATGACAAAATTTTAAGTGGAGGTCCTTTTCTAAAAAGACCCTTTAATTCATATTGGCAAAACACATAGGGCGTGGTGTGTAATTTTCTAACTACTTCACTGAACGTGTTCGGTTTCGTTTAGACCTATCAAAAAAGTTTTGTAGTTTGAATTAATGCCATTAAGGAAAAAACTATTTCATTTGTCATGTAAAATTTGTAATAGTGCATTGAATAGTGCATCATATGTTTCAGAAATACTTAACTGAGGTGCCCTACATTTAAATGCTAACATGATTCCATTAGCCATTAGCGTCAATTATTTCTAGCGCTTGTATTATAACTTATCAGTGACTTTGACACTCAAGAATTGCGAAGCATTTCTAGAAATCGTACGTACGCGGAACTGTCGCGCAGAACAAGACATAGATGTGAAGGATAGTTTCCAGCAACACCATTACTGCTGACTCTATCAAGGAGTGTCAACTCTATCAGCCGCGGCGCTGAGGCGAAGGTTATAGACTATGTATAGCTTCTCTAAGGAAAATGCATCACCTAGTCTACTTTAGTAAACTAATAGTGAAACATGTGCCAAAAAGGAAGACCTTTTGGCAAGTACCTTTTTCGTCCATAACCCTTCTTCACGGCATCACTTAAAAATTAATATTTTTGTTAAGTTATATGATTCTTTAGTGACCGGATAGGAACAGAAAAGAGTTATCTGCAAGACCGATTGTGATAACTGATGGAAAAAGTTATTTGATGGAGGGATCCCATTAAGTCCTGCAACCGAAACAAATTCAGCGAATCCCGAAGTACTTTTATGCCCTCAAATAAAATCTATAATTTAATTTACCTTTAAACGAACGGCCGCATGAAAACCCCCACAGAAAAGGGTACAAAACGTGAATTAAATTCATAAGACGTGAGTGAAAATTATCTAAATCGCGTCAAAGTGTCAAGATAAGAGCTGGGAAAGTAAAGACAGAATATCAAAATCACTCCTCTCGGAACGTATTAAAGTAGAGCAAGGAAAGATTAGTTATGAGGTTGTATGGAAAACCAGCCGTCTCCGATAAATACACCTGCATGGTAGCTAGAAGTTACGCACTGCAATAAAATAGTCAGTTCCCATGATCGACATGGGCGCGAGTTGTGAGCAACATGGGCAGGTTTGGCGAGTATATGACAAACATAAAACCGTCAGCAACAAACACTGCAGGTGCTATGTGTAAGATAACAGAATATCTTTGCCTGTGATGGCCGTTTACAGCTCAAACAATTGGAGTGGACCATCGAAATTAGCAGATTTTATTCCCAAACGGTTAACAATTTGAATCCAGTGGTGAATTAACCATAGGCCAAGATATTCCATTATCTGTAATACTGTAGGTACTCAAGAAGTAAAGAAAGTCCCGCGCGGGCTTAGTATTTTTTAAACCGTAAATTAATAATACGTATCAATAGACAACTATCTTTACTTAATAGAACAATCTGCTTGATTTGTTGATAGTCAAAAGGGTTTTCACACTTTACTTCATTCCTTTCGTCCACGTCACTTGATACGTCATAGTCGTTCTATCACATAATCACAACATCTACTATCAATTCTCACTGCCTTGTCTTGCATAACACCTCTTAAAAAATTCCTCAACTTGATAAAATGTCAAGGATAAATTCCGCTTTATGGTTTAAGAGAAGACGACATAATTACTTGGATGAGACACCAATTAAAAATCTATTTACTTGTTTTCTGGATAATGGGGGAAGGGGATGATGACTACACATGCTAGGAGATGCTTTTCCTGGCATATGCACTAGCGACTGTATTAGTAATATCATGTACAACTAAACTTAACTTATACACTCCGTACACAAGCCATATAAACATTTTAGATGCATAACCCAATAGTTTTATATTACCTTCCCCTTTTCTATTGATTATTGTTTCACTAATTGGGCTAATTAAAGGAATCTCAGTTATATAAGTTGAAACTTTAAATACTTTTGATCCTTTCTTATATACATTTACTAAAAACGATAAAAAAATACTTATTGATGTGGCCGGGAACACTCGTTAAAATTCGTTAATTGGTTTAGTTTAAGAATATTGTATTATTTGTATGTTTCCTAGGTTAGTTTAAATACTCACTAGTAAAACCTCGATAGTTCAAACTTCTATTATTTACAACTTTTTCGTCCCTAGAACAATAAACTCATTGCAAAATTCATTGTTTAGTTTTAAAATGTTGGCTAGCTGGATGGACATTTTTAACCTGTCTCCTGGTTTTGAAATATCCAGGGTTCACTATAAAGGGAAATTCTCGTCATTATCTCAAATAATATGCAATAATCTGATAAGCTGCTAAGAATTAAGCAACCGAGGGATGCGAAGGGGCCCGGCAGTGCCCAATTGCAAAAACTCCAAAATAAAACCACGGATGATTGACGAATCGTAGAATATGCAAGAAGTATCAAGTTATAGGTTCTTGGAGAAACACATTCGAAAACCTTTTCTTTAAAACAATGACAAAGATAATTCTAAGTAGGACGTCCCCAAATAATGAAGTGAAAACACCTATTTGTTTACATTATGCACAACAAATATACATACAATAATTGAGAGGCCTCTACTCTCTTTAAGCCGCTTTTAAGTGTCTCTCTAAGAAATAAATTTTAAGCCCCAATACCATACTTGTAGTTCACTATTAGTTTATTTTATTTTTACAACAAATCTACATAGTTTGAATGGTTTAAATTTGCATAGTAAGCTATGACATATTACTTTACAACGTTGTCAACGTTATCACTTGTCACTGGAAAGATTAGTTTCAACATGTAACAACCAGTTATTCACCAGTTCACCTCCTTCAGTAGTTGTTTATGTTTTCCTCAGCATGCTAATCTAACTAGTAAACAAGCAGCACTACCGCAGCGCTACCCTTGCAGGGAAGATGCCGGTAGACGTGCATCGTGCTCGGCACACCCCCGTTTTGTCAGAATGTACACATTAAACTCGCAATTTATTCACTAGGCGTGTACTTATACGCGGACAGGATACCGCATAAATTCACCATCAGACTTAACATTTCTAGTTGATACAAAAACACGAGATTTCAAGGTCCAACAAGACATATAGCCATCGACTCTGAAGGATACATTCCAACATACTATAAACACCGTACAATTACTACTGAACCGGGAATGGAATGATTCATGTCCATTAACACTTGCGCCGTTAGCGGCGCGCAGCCTAGCAGTTGGAAGCTGAAGCTGCGTTGGACCCGCCACCTGCACACGGTTACGAGTGCATGACTCACAACTCAGTGCCCGGGGCTGAACTAGTGACGTATCTGGGACACAATTAGTTGATGATTTGTGGTCTCCATGTCGGTGACTCATGGTTACGGTTGTGGACAGTGGAGAAATAATTCTTGGAACTTTCCGCGTTGCGCAAAATGGGTGTCTAGGTTGTCCGGAGAATCATTGGATCCAGCTTCCGTCATCCTGTGTGGAAATTATTTGCAGTCAGCAAATCAGACGTTGCATGCGTTTATTTTTTGTATAGCTTAGGCTACATATTTTATGCAGAAATGTTTAGAATTTTTGCATTATTTTATAAACGAATGCGCCAGAAAAAATATTCTATTTGTTGGCTAATTTTCGTAGAGTATACAAAAAAGTATGACGAAAAAGTAACCTCGACTGTATACAACAGGTGTAAGTTTTACTGTATACATATAGGATAACGTACGAGTGCCTATGGTGACAGCCAGCCGTACAGATTTATTTAAACTCTCGGTACCGGTAACTCCCAATCAGGACCAGTTTAGTTCATTTCGTTGCAAATCTTGTGCATTTTTATCATCAAAATCGACAGACGTTGGCTGAAAGCCAAAACTACAGTGGTCTTCAAAGTATAAGATTACATTGACGACATAGCCACGCCTACATCGGATCGTATGTTGCTTTACTCGAGTTTCTTTTTCATAAACGTATTTCAATTTTCTATATTTACAATAAAAATTTCATCAATCGAATAAATTAAATAAAATTATTTTCGATCTCATGAATAATCACGATTTTACTCATATTGGCAAGATTAAACTTTGGATTCAATCGTATCGTTGGACTATTCTTCTAATCCGACTTTTACATTAAAAGCATTCCAAACATTTGAATGCTTTTATAGGATTGACAGATAACTGACGGATCTTTTTATATCTATTCCTGTATATTTGCTACTGACACTGGGGCAGTTATAGTGTATAAGTACCTTAAATAGCTATTTGTGTATTAAAAGCGTAAAGTACGCCATTACCACTCAAGAATTGTAGATGGCCGCACGAAGCATCAGCTGAGTGGGCCAAACAATTCGAGAGCGGCAATGACTATTTGCGCTCGTAATACACACAAGATTTTTCCTACCAACATAATTGGAACAGATTAAATGTTTTATTGTATACAAAATGGCATTTAGATTATGTTTGATTTATTTCTGTTAGAACACACGAATTATTAAACATAACCCCAAACTAAAAAAGAAGCAATTACTGAACGACAACAATGACCAACAGCTGTGGAATGGTTTGTAATAACAGCTGACTTTAAATTGCTGTTTGATTTATAGTGCAGTAAAGAACATTGCCGCTCTAGAGCGGAAAAGAAACTGAAACCGGAAATTAACTGCTTCGCGTGGTAGAGTTTACAGGTGTGGCAATGTGATTCTTTCCATACATACAGTGGCAGGAAAAATGTGTTTTTACATAAATTAAATTTTTCCGCTCCGTATTCCAGGTGACATCCTAGACATTGTCACCCCTCCACTGCCGTGTGTTATGTTTACAGCCACGGATGACTCACACTTCTGCACGGTTTACAACTTACCTAATCAGCTGGAGGCAGGCCAATGACAAGCTGAGATTGTCACGCGGTCGTCAAGTAATTTGTATCACGCAGAGGCTGCTTACGTCGGTGACGTCAACCGGAGGAGCGTTACCGACATCCTCCTAGATTTTAAAGGATCTGCTATAGGTACCTTTTTAATAGACCCATAGGTAATTTTTATTACATTTGACTTACAGATAGACTAGAGTAAGCTAAGAGTCACCTTCACCCCTGGGCCAGTAGCCCATTGTTGCGCAGTCGGCAATGTTAACCATACAAAAATTTACAAATTACTTTGCGACGTCACAAAGAGTAATATTTGTTAAAATTTCAAAATTTCGAGGTATGAGAAGCCTAATATAACTATTCAAGTAAACACTTACCTAGTTTAAAGCAAATAGGTTGAAAAACGGCGTCCGAAACAGGGGAATAAAATACCATGTTTTAGCATAAAGTCGTATGGTTAACATTGCCGACTGCGCAACAATGGGCTACTGGCCCAGGGGTGAAGATGACTCTTAATAGACCCATAGGTAATTTTTATTACATTCGACTTACAGAAATGACGTAGAGTAAGTTAACTGACAGCAGAAGCAGTCAGTAACGGATGTTTCATCGCCTCAATGCATCGTCATTATGCGTCAAAACTATAGGGTCCGAAAAAAACTTCGAGTTAAATTGAAAATTTAATCCAACTTATAAGTAATTTTAGGGTCTATTTTATCTCAGAGGTAAAACGTAACGGGTGAATTATTTTGAGTTATGTATTGTTTTTATTTAACTTTGGTAGGTTTTTTTCAATTGGAGTATATCGAGTTGAGGTTCGTGTAAGCGATAGTTGACTGTAACAGATTTTGACAAGCCCAAAAAATGTTTTTATGTTACGTTTTTGAATTGCGGTTTTCCTAGGATCTTTGGGTAAACACCAAAGTAGAATATTAGAAACCAGATATTTTAAGATGCCGAGGGTCGTGGACTGCCTAGTCCATGTTGCCAGTACGACTTACAGTTGTTAGGAAGACTTAAAATTTACCCAAGTGTTATGCTCAGCTCCTGTATCTGCAGTGGATACCGAGGACATCGTCCTGCTGCAAATTTCCTCCATTGAGAGGGTGTCAACACATGGATAACCTTTTATAAGAGTAATTAAGTGTTTATTATCTAGAAATAATTCGTGATTGTATAAACAATTTTTGCTTCTAGATAATTTAAGTTGATAATGGGCCAACTGTGTGGTAACGGTACCATCAATAAACATTCAAAGCTAAACTAATTAATCTAATTAACTTCAATAACAAGTTATATGAGTCGATCGAATACTTTTGTCTGCTTTACAAGTCCTAGAGTCGCGATCACGACGCAATTCTCCTATCGCCTATAGGTCTATAATTGACCAATTCATTTTTATACTTTTCCATATCGTTCTACTGCCTACTCTTTATTCTTTACAGCAGTTTGCCATGTGGCACGGCCGGTGCTCTGGGTGTCAGGTTGTCAGTGTCAGGTACGTGTAGCAAGGCCGTCGCGGCGCCTAGGCGTCACAGCTCCAGTCACCGACGAACAATGGCAACCGCGCCCGCCGCCGCCGCTGGTGCTCTCGATTGTCAGATCTACTGCTTGCGGAAGCGTTCCTGCTCTGCCGAGGCGGTCCTATAAACCTATTGTTCATTCAAACGCGAGAGGGCTTTTTCTGAATCAAAATAATTATATTTGGCTATAACACATTAGGATACAGGAGATCCATTTTCTGGATCCAACCCCAGATTGAAGAACCTATCCCTAGACCCGATCGACCCTACTTCCTCAGTCGTCACACGTCTGATTAATAAATTACGGGGGTTTAATTGCCCCAATAATTTAAAATAAGCTGCCGTACTACAGAAGTGGTACGGTTACGGTACACATGACAATTAATTCATAGATTTCTTGTGTATGATGAACAATGTATTTTTGACTAACTTAGACTAATATTTACATGAATGTTAACCTAAAGTCAATGGCAAATCATGTGCATTAGAAATAATCCATTTGAAACAAACATGTAACCGAAACATAAGTATAACTATGAAAATAAACACAAGGCTTTAAAATTTTTATGATTTTCTAGCAAACAATCAAAACAAAAAATATGCAATTTACAAAGCCATCGATCAAAACTAATCCTGGCCGGGTGCCGGGCTCGGGTACGATATCAGCTAAGGTAAGCGGATTAAGAAATCATTAATGGAGGGCGAGGCCGGAAGCTGTGGGAGTGGGAGCGCCCCCTACCGGCAGTGCCGGCCCGCGGCGCGCCGGTGTCGCAGGAGTCCGTGTCAAGTCATTACTGCCGTCGACGCCGCGCCGCGCCAGAGTTGAGCTGTTGCCACTCTAAACATTTATCATTCAATTATGTGGTTGGTTATTGCTATTTAAGTAATAAAATATCCCCATCGCAGCAGACCTGGTACTCAGCGAATTTCACACGGAATTTTAGTATATTTTTTGTTTCCCCATAAAAACCATGGGGGTGAGTATGTAGGTTTGCCGCCATATGGGTTCTGTACGTAAATATGAGTTAAGTCCTACTTAGTGAAAGTACATATCAAATTTGATCAAGTTATGTCAATAAATATGTGAGATACATTCAGAGTTTTGTTAATTCACCATAAGAATAACATGAAAAATCTGTTTTTACATTTTCTCCGTAACGTGTTCAGCCAAGTTAAAAACTCAAAATATTAAATTCCTTGTTTTTCAAGCTCTTTTTAGTGGTTTCGGTTTAAAATGTTAGATTTTGCAAATTTAAGTCCAAAAAGGCAGAAAAACCCCATTTTTTAGCCTTTTGAAACCCCATAAAACCCCGTTCCTATAACCCGATAATGCTGATTCGCGAACTCTTGAAAATAGATCTAATCCTACACCGTCATACCAAATTTAATCAAAATCGGAGGTCCCTGTCAAAAGTTATCAGTATCACGGGCATACATAATGAACAAATGGTGTTTTTGGCTTCAAGTTACCACAAAATGAAAAAAGTAACATGATCCCGGGCTTAAGTCTTACCATTGCTACTACCGTAATAGCGTATTCCCTAAAGGGAAATTCGATAAGAACCAAAATAATTATAATAATAATAAGGAAAACTCATTTCTAGTTTCGATTGGAGCTGACTGGGTAGAAAGGACTGTGGGGTAAGTTATCCTCAAACCTTTTCCTTTTCTAAACATGGCCAACAAGTCATCTATCTTAAAAAAAATACTAGTGGTGAATTATTCAATATGATCACATGGATATTATTCCTATGATTTCTTTCATAATCAAGTTTGAACAAGTGCATTTACGTGAGTTCGTCACTGTATGATATGGAGATGACTTGTTCTGCACCTAAAGAAGAAGGAAGTGAGATGTGGCTATCACAAGTATTTGCTTAAAGACTGTTTCTTAAACTGTCACTTTATTTGATCACATGTTTAATGTTTATGTTTACTTTTTTCTTCTAAGTTTTGTTTATTCTGTCTTTAATACAACTTGTTCCAATCTCTGACTTATTATTATTAATATTATGTTGAACTTGTACATGGCTATTATTTTAGTACATTTGTGACCCCTCAAGAAACTAATTTTGAATGTGATTATATTTTGATTGCTGAATTTTTTGTTTGTTTGTGGAAATAATATAATGAGTACTCAAGAAGAATCTCTACCTGGTACATCAGACAAAATGCATATATCACCGGTTTTATTGAAAATTCCACCATTTTGGGCTAAAAACGTTTTGTTGTGGTTTCACCAAATTGAATGCCAATTTTCTCTACATGGAATCTCCAAAGAAACTACGAAATACAACTATGTAATGGGCTCGCTAGACACTGAAGTAGCAAGTAAACTTACAGACTTTATCGCCAAACCTTTATCTTCGACTCCCTACTCCGACTTAAAGAAGAGGATATGTGCCGAATATGAGATCTCGGAACACATCAAACTGAAGCAACTGACAACTGAAGTTTGCCTCGGAGATAACAAACCATCGACTCTTCTGCGTGAGATGAGGACATTGGCAGGCACTCAGGTAACTGACAATTTCTTAAAAGTGATTTTTTTGCAACGTTTACCTAACCACATTCGTACTGCATTGGCAGCATCTCAAACCGATTCACTAGATGATTTAGCCAAGATTGGAGATCAAATAGCTGAAATTTCAACTGCTGATACTTATGTTTGTGCTCAAGGGGCTGGTGCTCAACCACCTGACCGCATAGCAGTCTTAGAAAAACAGGTAAATGATCTAGCTCAATCAATTGATGGTCTGATTAAGTTAAGCAAACAGAATGTACCTGCAACACCAAAACAAAGGAATCTTTCAAAAGGGAAGGTGTCTAATCAAAGTGAAATGTGCTGGTATCACTACAAATTTGGTAAGAATGCGAAGAAATGTATTCAACCATGTTTGTTCTCACCTAACAGGCATTACCAACAGGAAAACCTCCTGCCCCGTCATTGAATGCGGCTAATGATGACAGGGGCTTTAAATCCTGCCGCCTTTTTGTCACCAACTTGCTTTGTGGTCAGAAGTTTCTTGTGGATTCAGGTGCAGACATATCCGTCCTACCTACAGCTACCAAAGATAAACTCACCGTAAGTAACAGACAGTTATATGCTGCGAATGGTTCTGTAATTAAAACATATGGGGAACGTAATATTAAACTTGATCTCGGTTTGAAAAGGAAATTTTCCTGGTCTTTCATAATTGCTAATGTGACCCAACCGATAATTGGAGCTGATTTTTTATCACATTTTGGTTTACTAGTTGATATTAAAAACCAAAGGTTAATAGATACTAGAACTCAATTGTCTGTGGTAGGATTTCAAAACCACTCATCCCAACAATCTGTTTTAGTTCTTGATCCAAACGGGAAATATTCCAAACTTATCTCTCAATATCCTAATTTACTTAAAGAAACCCCTGACTTCCATATCTCTCAGGACACAGTCTTTCACTCAATCCAGACAACAGGCCAACCTGTGACCTCGAGAGCTAGGCGTTTATCTCCTGAAAAACTTGCATTAGCAAAAGCCGAGTTTCGCAAAATGGTTGATCTAGGTATTTGTAGACCTTCAAAAAGCTGTTGGTCTAGTCCACTTCACATGGTACCAAAAGGTGATGGTTCATGGAGACCGTGTGGGGATTACCGTGCCCTTAATGCTAAAACAGTTCCTGACAGATATCCAATTCCTTATTTGCAAGATTTTAATGGCCAATTAAATGGGAAAACTATATTTTCTAAAATTGATCTTGTCCGAGCTTTTCATCACATTCTTATAGCCCATGAAGACATACAAAAAACCGCTGTCATAACACCGTTTGGTTTATTTGAATTTCTTAAAATGCCATTTGGGTTAAGGAATGCAGCCCAAACCTTTCAACGGTACATTAATTCCCTTCTGCAAGATTTGGATTCTGGTTGCATCTTCCTCAGAGGATGAGCACATTACTCACTTGAATAGGGTTTTTGACAAGCTAAGTGAACATCATATCAACATAAATACAGCAAAAAGTGTATTTGGAATGAGTGAAATTCCATTCCTTGGTTATTTGGTTTCACGAAATGGAATATTGCCCCTACCTGACAAGGTTGATGCTATTGTAAGCTATAAACTCCCTGAAACTGTTCTTGAACTACGTCGATTCCTAGGTCTTATAAATTTCTACAGGCGATCACTTCCAAATGCTGCTGCTACTCAACAAAAACTTTTTGATTTGTGCAAAGGTACTATTAAACGTGACAGACGTAAATTGAACTGGACTCCTGAATGCAAAAAAGCTTTTCAGGATGGAAAGGATCAGCTAATTAATGCCACTCTGCTGGCGCACCCATCTCCTGATGCTCCTCTAGCTCTTATGGTCGATGCCTCTGATTTTGCTGTAGGATCTTCCCTTCATCAGATTTGCAATGGCAATCTCGAACCACTTGGGTTTTTCTCTAAATCTCTCACTCCAACTGAAAAGAAATACAGTACATACGACAGAGAACTCCTCGCTGCTTACCTATCTGTAAAACATTTCCGATATCTTGTTGAGGGAAGAAATTTTGTAATATATACGGATCACAAGCCTCTATCTTTTGCTTTCAAAAAACCGTCTGAAGCAAGTAGCCCAAGGCAGTTACGCCACTTGGATTTCATCGGTCAATTTACAACCGATCTGCGGTATCTTCCAGGGAAACAGAATATTCCAGCGGATTTCATGTCTAGAATAAATGCAATTGATTTATCTTCAACTGCTTCATTTAAAGAAATTGCTGAAATGCAATCTCAAGATGTTGAGCTCGAGAATCTTAAAACGTCAAACACAACTTCACTAAAGTTTCAAAGCATGTTACTACCTGACGGGTTGTACCTAGATTGTGATATCAGTACCGGGAAACTAAGACCGTTTATACCTCAACAGTTTAGAAAACAATTATTCGATTCTATCCACAACCTTGCACATCCTGGAATCAAAGGTACACTGGATCTTATTAAAAGACGATTTGTTTGGCCCTCCATCAACAAAGATGTCAGGCTCTGGGCTAAAACATGTGTAGCTTGCCAAAAGTCGAAGGTGTGGAAACACACGAATAGTGAAATTGGGATTTATAATACAAATGAAGGACGTTTTTCTCACATTAACGTTGACTTAGTTGGACCCTTGGTTCCTTCTCAGGGATTTTCATACATGCTGACCATCATAGACCGCTTTACCCGTTGGGTTGAGGCAACACCTATCAAAGACATTACTGCGGAAACAGTAGCTGAAGCACTTCTTTCCACATGGATATCACGATTTGGGGTTCCTCAATTCATCACAACAGATAGAGGAAGACAGTTTGATTGCAACCTCTTCCGGGAATTAACCAAACATCTTGGTATCCATCACATCAAAACTACAGCGTATCATCCTGCAGCTAATGGTAAAATAGAAAGATGGCACCGACACTTGAAATCTGCATTAACTGCCCAACTTTCATCTGACTGGACACGAAAGCTACCGATGGTGCTTCTTGGATTGAGGTCGTATATTATTCCGGATTGCAATGTTACGTCTGCGGAGATGACATTTGGTCAGTCCATTAGGTTACCTTGCGATCTTTTTCAAGCCACGCAGGACACCTTGTTCATGATTTAAAAAGAAAAATGAAAGAACTCAAACCAATAGAAGCCAAATACCATTCATCTAAGAACATATTTATTCATCCAGATCTCCGGACATCAAATCACGTTTTTGTGCGAAATGACGCTGTAAGAAAACCATTACAACCAGTCTATAACGGTCCATACCTAGTGGTTTCACGGTCAGACAAGTGGTTTGCTGTTGAGACTCCGACAGGCACGAAAAATATCTCCATTGACCGACTTAAACCAGCTTTTCTTCTCAACGACTCGACTACTGAAAAACTAGAACACAAACGTGACCGATCAAAGTCTCCTAGAAGAATGGATGTACCACCTCAAAAAACTTTGGTGTTCACAAGATCCGGACGCGCAGTCAATCCCCCGGTTCGTCTGGCTTCTCGCTAACACTAAGGGGGGAATATATGTGGCTATCACAAGTATTTGCTTAAAGACTGTTTCTTAAACTGTCACTTTATTTGATCACATGTTTAATGTTTATGTTTACTTTTTTCTTCTAAGTTTTGTTTATTCTGTCTTTAATACAACTTGTTCCAATCTCTGACTTATTATTATTAATATTATGTTGAACTTGTACATGGCTATTATTTTAGTACACTCCTTTCTATCCCTCTAATTGTCTAATTGGTCAATGACATTTATTTTATTTCAATGTTATATAACAGCCGATAGAGAAAGGAGTAACTTCTCCTTCTACATCGACTCATCTCACAAATAAAGCCCACTTTTCGCTACCCTTTTTTAAAATCTTTTTTGAGGGGACATAGAAATAGTAGTGGGAAGGGTTTTTAATCCTTTCTAATCTTTCTAATATTCCATTGGCAGAAGCTTTTTTCTTTTGTTTTATTTCTCTGTTGCATAACCCGCTGGTAATTTCATATCACCTCATTGTACCAGTTTGGTAACATTTTTACCAACAGTTGCTTTTTAATCGGTTACTTTTGAACTGCTACTTTTTTTAACAAGGTTTACAGTCCTTTTTTTAAACTTTATCCTTCGTGGGAAGGGCCAGAAACAGTAGTGGGAAGTGTTTTTTTTTATCTTTGTTAACATTCTATTGGCTGGAGCCTTTTGGTTTTTTGTTGTTTTTGTTTTATTTCACTGTTGCATACCAGCTGGTAGTTTCATGTGACAACATATTGTGTATCAGATATGTCCCAGTAATCAGTCTATTGGTTATTCAGTTATTGGTAATCAGTCTCTTTTTAATCAGTTTACTTTAAGAACTGATACTTTTTAAGAAGGCTTAGGTTTGGCCAGCTTAAAAATATAACAGCTGACTATGAATCACAAAAATACATTAGTTATTACAAACGTTATTCAAGGATATCTGGTACATGAACATGTTTGTCACAAGTTGAAAATTTTGTTTACATTTTAAATTTCTCCCCCACCTCAATATTCTCGAAGAGGATCAAGATCAAGTTTAAAAACTACCCATAATTGAACACTTCAACCCTTCAATGGGTTTGTAACAAGTTAAAATTTTTTGTTCAAAGTTTAAATACGTCACCCCCTCTCCCCATTCAAAAATTCTTAAGGAGCATAAAGTTAAAAAAAAAACCTACCTATACACAAAGACCCTCACAACAACGTTATGTTCTGGATGTTGTGTTATTGCACTACAGTAATTGATGAACATCATAAGCAAAGTTTCACTTCAAAGACTTCAAATCTGCATGACTAATACATTCTAACGATACGCTATACTGACGAACTTCAATGACCTCTAACGAATACAGACGACTGACGAGGTGACGCGTGTCGGTGTAGACCTACAGCGGGTGCCAAGGTGTCGGCGTAGTGGGAGTCAGCCTACCAAAGGGCAGCGATTGCGGTTATCTCGGGTCCGAGGGACCTTGGCCACGCCCTGCCCTGCCCTGGCAATGACAATGGCAGTGGCAGTGGCAAAGACATTCGCATCTGGCACCACTGGCACGCACACTCGGCGACTTTGTAAAGAGATTTCCTTTGCTATTTCAGAAAGAACTAAACAGTAAAGACCATGGTAGTTTATTACTACTGAATTAATGAAGTAATTAAGCTAAAGCTAGAGAACAAAAAAAATTTAGGCTCATTCGGTTTAGGCCATAAAAGTTTCATTTAAGGGTTTATTGATATCCCAAAAGAATGAATGGGAAAGTGCTTAGTTTTCTCTTGAATGGATAAGGACAGTGACACATGGTTGTACACACATGATTTTAACACTAGCCCCAATACTCGAAGAAGCTGGATAAATGGTTCAAACGCAGAACTAGTCTTCCAAACTTGAAGCATTCTGGGATATAAATTAGTTTATCGAAATTTTTTAAACGTGATCTGCTTATACTACGTAGCAAACCGTTCAACCAAGGTGGTAGGTAAAGGTTATTGGAGAGGAACTGCAATCGCACGGATAAGCGGGAGTAACGGAAGTCGCATGAGCGGGAGGTGACAACGTCAGGGCGGCTGTCATTGGCCAGTCTCCAGCGGACTGACTCATAATGGCGCCGTAAACTGTAAACACAGAACGCGGCGGCGGCGCGGTGGTGCGAAGAACTCAAGATCAGTATAGAAACGGCTTTCTGTCTGCTCTTGGCGTTCAGCTGCTTTCAGGCAAGGTCTGTAGAGGAAAAAGCATAACTCCTTGCTAAGGTCAGCTGAATAGCTATTTTTTTGTGTTCCGGATATGAAGCGTCAAAACTAAAATGGAATTAAGTTACGTTATAATATTTACCATTACACAGCTGATTGAAAAAGAGAATGAAGTAGTCTTGCCACGGGTACGATATTTATTGTAACGACACCATATTACTCTATGTTACATTTGGATTATTTGTTAATAACAAACCATTAGATAATGACCAAATTAACAATAACCTCTTAAGGTAAAACAAATTCCATAAATTACCTTAGTTTGCTTTGAAATTCCTTATTGTAGTAATAATTGAGACAAAAAATCTCCAATGCAAACGAGAACGATTGTTGTTTCCTGCAGCGTTGGCAACACTTGCTGGCAAGAAAGAGTAAAATGTTGGTTTTTAACCATTTTTTTAACCGACAAAAGCCCTGTGGCGACATCCACTGATGTCGCAGAAACTGACACCATTGCTCTTATGGGATGTAGCTCACCTGGCACTACAGTCATCTTTGCTTTCAGGAACTATTGCAAAACTCTTTTGATGACCCATATTGGGAAGGACTAGGGAAGCAGAGAAAATATTGGTAGCGTTGAGAGAATTCAAACTACTTAAAAGTTAACATAGAAATGAATTAATTCTGTTGTGAAACCGTTCCTAATATTTTTGGTACTGTTAAAACTTCATACCAGTAAAAATAACTAAAATATGGCCAATCCATATGTACAAATATTGCTATATTTCGCTGGCTGGAAAAGAAATTAAAATCGCAATAAAAAATTATAGATTGGTTGTTATAATTTTTTTAAAGTTGAAAATTGTACTTAAACATAATTTGTATCGGTTGAAATGTTTGTAATTAATGAGTTAAATTGAATGAGATCAAATCAGTACATTTAATCATAACACTATATAAAGACATGTTGTCTATAAAAAAACTAAGGCAGATTCCCCCTGTAGTACAAACTAAACAAGACTGGACCTTATTCGGTTTAGCGAATTTTCGGAGTAGGCAGAATGATTATTAAAAATTGTAGATGTTACTCGTTTTCAACCGCCGTTTACTCGAATAGGGCGTATGATACAGGATCACAATGGCGATAGGGCCGAGTAAAGCGTTTGCTAGCTAGATAAGAAACTGCATTCAATAGTGGAAAATGCCTATGGAATATTGTAATGCATTAGTCGACAACCATCGAACCACAAAAAGGCAGCCTCAATAACGACGGTATCGCGTCTATAATAACTGTAAATTCCATATTGGCAAATTTAATTTCCCCCATTTTAACCGTAATTTTTTACAAGATGTGTTCAAATTAGGTGGATTTTGAAATAGCTGGACTTGATTGAATTCGACAGTCTCAGAAGTCTAACACAAATTCAGTACAGACATAAATATCAAGATGACTGTAGTGCCAGGTGAGCTACATCCCATAAGAGCAATGGTGTCAATTTCTGCGACATCCTTGGATGTCGCCACAGGGTTTTAGTTGGTTAAAAAAAGTATTAAGAAACCAACATTTTACTGTTTGTTACCCCCCGTCGCAGCAGACCTGCGTACTCAGCGAATTTCCAAATTAGTAATATTAATTTTGACCAGCTAAACATGTAAACAAAATTTCATCACGTGCTCATAAATAGGGAAATAAATTAATGTCTATTCTCCTTAAGATAATTATAGGGAAAGAGTATGCAGGTATGCTGCCATGGGGGACACTAAAAGTAGGTTTTTAGCATAGAAAAAATTTATTTCGACCTTATAAAGCCATATAGTAAGTTTCATCAATATCTGTCCATAAATAAAAGAGTTTGCCTATTCTCCATAAGATTAACATTTGGAAGGATTTGGGAAACAGAAAATATTGATAGCATTGAGAGAATTTAAACTTCTTAAAAGTCAACATAGAAATGAATTAATTCTGTTGTGAAACCGTTCGTAATATTTTTGGTACTGCTAAACCTTTATACCAGTAAAATTAACTAAAATATGGCCAATCCAAATCTATCTTCTTATTTCTATAAGGGTTTCGTCTGTTACGTCCCTTTTTCTCACGACCTACTGAAACGATTTTTAAGATTGAGGTGTCATTTTAAAGCTTAGGATATAGCGCAGTGACGAATCGTAATTTAAAAAAATCATATCGTTTCGGGCTTCGCCCCCCTTTTCTTTGATTTATTTCTAGAGGGCGCTTTAAAATGTTGACCAACTTTTATTGCAAGTTCTTTAATGTGAATTGTAATTTAACAGCGGATTACATTCAGATGATTTTAAAAGCCAGATAGTAAACAAAAATAGATCTCTGTCACTTCATAATCAATTCACGTAGCCTACTGTAGGTGAGTTTCACTCATGCAGAATCATAAAATAGGCAATGTGCGCACGGGCCACCTCGTGTACAATTATTGCTGTATTTCGCTAGCTGGAAAAGAAATTAAAATCGCAATAAAAGTTTTAGATTGGTTGTTATAATTTTTTTAAGTTAAAAAGTGTGCTTAAACATAATTTGTATCGGTTGAAATGTTTGTGATTAATGAGTTAAATTGAATGAGATCAAATCAGTACATGTAATCATCGCACTGTATAAAGACATTTTGTCTATAAAAAACTAAGGTAGAATCCCTCCGTAGTACAAACTAATCAAGACTGGACCTTATTCGGTTTAGTAAATTGTTCGGAGTAGGCGGAATTAGTATTAAAAATTGTAGATGTTACTCGTTTTCAATCGCTGTTTACTTCGAATAGAACGTATGACACCGGACCACAATGACGAACGGGCCGAGTAAATCGTTTGCTAGCTAGCTAAGAAACTGCGTTCAATAGTGGAAGATGCCGATGGAATATTGTAATGCATTTAGTTGACAAACATTGAACCGCAGAAATGCAGCCTCAATAAATACGGTATCGCGTCTATAATAACTGTAAATTCCATATTGGCAAATTTAATTTCCCCCATTTTAACCGTAATTTTTTACAAAATGTGTTCAAATTAGGTGGATTTCGAAATAGCTGGACTTGATTGAATTCGACAGTCTCAGAAGTCTAACACAAATTCAGTACAGACATAAATATCAAGATGACTGTAGTGCCAGGTGAGCTACATCCCATAAGAGCAATGGTGTCAGTTTCTGCGACATCCTTGGATGTCGCCACAGGGTTTTAGTTGGTTAAAAAAAGTATTAAGAAACCAACATTTTACTCTTTGTTACCTGCAAGTGTTGCCAACGCTGCAGGAAACAACAATCGTTCTCGTTTGCGTTGGAGATTTTTTGTCTCAACTATTACTAAAATAAGGAATTTAAAGCAAACAATATATAGGGTAGAATTTATGGTTTTAGATTTACCTTGATTAATTTGGTAATTACCTAATGGTTTGTTATTAACTAATAATCCAAATGTAAAATAGAGTAATATGGTGTCGTTACGTTAAATATCTTACCCGTGGCAAGACCGCTTCATCCTCATTTCAATCAGCTGTGTAATGGTAAATATTATAACGTAACTTGACTTCCGTTTTAGTTTTGACGCTTAATATCTGGAACACAAAAAAAAGCTATTCAGCTGTCCTTAGGAAGAAGTTATGCTTTTTCCTCTACAGACCTTGCATAAATATGACGTGCATTCCAATCAGAAACACGTAAGTTTCAACGGCGGCGCGGCGGTTTGAGATTGTGTGTGTGTGTGTGTGTGTGTGTGTGTGTGTGTGTGTGTGTGTGTGTGTGTGTGTGTGTGTGTAGGTGTGTGTGTGTGTGTGTGTGTGTGTGTGTGTGTGTGTGTGTGTGTGTGTGTGTGTGTGTGTGTGTGTGTGTGAGTGTGTGTGTGTGTGTGTGTGTGTGTGTGTGTGTGTGTGTGTGTGTGTGTGTGTGTGTGTGTGTGTGTGTGTGTGTGTGTGTGTGTGTGTGTGTGTGTGTGTGTGTGTGTGTGTGTGTGTGTGAGTGTGTGAGTGTGTGTGTGACCCACTTGAGCGTTGTTGTGACCTTCAGCTTGAGCGTCCCCACATCACAGCGTGCACCGTGCACCCCGGAGGTTGTCGTAATTGCCCGCCGCATCTTGTTACCGCGTATTTGTATGCTAAACCCCTCAGTGGCGTGGGAACCTGCTAGGACCGACTGGCTGATATGGTTGTTGACATTGTGTAACCAAGAAGGTTATTTTTGGTGAAAATAATCGTATACTCTTGTATGAGTAAGTTATAAAAGTGTATATACGAGCATCGATCTCATTGGCGGCTTTAACGGTTTACTCGCAAATTTTGCAAATAACGTACTTCTGAGATAAAACTTTATAAATGTTATTTATAATATTTAACAATTTCTCCGTGTTAGAAAATATATATCATTTGATCAAAATATTGAATTAAATTTCTTAACAGTAAAAATTTTGCGTTCGTCATTTTGGATTTAGAAACAAGAAACAAATAATTGTAGAAAATAGCTGACGACTGTTAAAGGACGAACTATAGTAGGATTCACGAAAATAGTCCGATATGAGGCGATACATTGTTGCTAAATTTATTCTGAAACACATTTGTGTACTGTGTATTACACATGTTAAACGTAACCCCAAATGACAACATTGCAGGGTGTGAGGGGGTGAGGGGGGCACAGCTGTTTACATTTCTATCGGACTATTTTCGTGCATCTTACTATAATGGACCTATAATCATGCGGTATGCATATAGTCAGGACTGCTAGGTAAAAAATACAACCGTTTTCCCCATTCGTGGCAGTATAGCCATTGAATAAAAAGTACTACAATAAAAGCAGTATAATGTTTTAATACAGTAGTATATACTTCATACTTGTGATTATAATTGTTTGGATATATAAAAATAAAAGAACAATCTAGTGAAATTTGTTTTAATGCCATTTTATAATAGTAAATACAAAATATGTATTATACTATAATACAAGCATTGTCAGAAGGGATGTGTTCCATTATCTCAAAATCAATTCTGGTTCAACTTTGCATTTAAGAGTGTTTTGGCCCAGAAATAAGTTTAAAAACAGCCTCAGCCCCAGGAAAAATCGAACTTGTCCAAAATTAAGTTAAAAAATCGTAATTTTAACATTGTTATTATGGGTTGATATTTTGGTCACGAAAAAAAACTAAAAGTAAACAGAAATAAAAAAACATAATTTTTAGGAGTTTTTTTTTTACTGTGAAGGGTCTGGTGTAAATTATCATGACACTATAACAAAAGTGAATTGAAACCAAAGAGCAAGGCTCGGTTAACCTGGTACCCAATAATAAAATCAGCCGATAACTGTGCAGGTTAAATCCATTTGTTGCTTAATTCCAACATGTGGTTCAACAAATTCACTCGGGGGGTGGACTAAGCGGAGCTAAAGAGCTCGTCTTTGAAAAATAAATGCCACCTTCTTTAGCTGACATTTCAGGGAATGCGTCACTAAAGTTATTAATTCAAATTAATTTCACCGAGCAAACGCAGGTATTGTAATATCAAGTGGGACCGGGTCCATGCGCTTCAGTCATACCTCTCGTTCAAGTCTCCAAATATTGAACTAATCACCTTTAATTGTGCCCTCTGTACTCTATAGTGCTGCCGATGACTGACGAGTTTTTATTTGATTATTATCACACTTTTTAGGTCATCACAATCTAGTTCAACTATATTCTACGTATTATTATAATTATATTTAATCTAAAATGTTATAACTTCTAAAGGGTTTACAATTTACAAGCATAGGTCCTTGTATTGTGTATTGTGGTTTTTAATATTACAGCGTTATACCCCCTCCTAGTTATGAATATATACAGTTACAGAATTACTTTTACCCTCGTTTTAGTTCACTTAAACTTTAAAATAATTGTATATCATCACATCTATCGAACGATATATGTTTTAATATTCCTAATTAATGTTGACGTGTGTATTATGAAATAACTTTTATTTTACTGTTATAAATGTTGCTGTTTTTACCTTCACTCATCGGTTTTATAAAAGAGGCTGTCTGCCAATAAGATTAAACCGTAAATCGAACTTTAAAAGTTAACGCCTCAAACAGTCAGGTATATTATATCAAATTCAATTAAATGAATTCACTTAAAATTTTAAAAAGCTTGCTGACATTTCAAATACTCAGTTGTATCATAATAATTTCATATTTATTTATTTCAATAAATTACAACTACAGGTATAACAATACAAAACAGTCCTCCCAAAATAATATATCTTGTAAGATAACTCAGATATATTACAATAAAGGTAACATTACACTGTTTTTAACATGCTGATGATGAATTGCCACTAATGATAGGTCAACCTTCGAAGTGTAACAATGGCAATGACTTTATTCCTGGTACATAAACAAACTTGATCTGATTAGAACCAGTGTTTAAATCTCCTGACATATAAACCAATCGGTAACCTTGAATCTTACCGCTCGAAACAAACAGGCCAACCCAGCACAGTTTGGAACATAAGGTTGTCGTGAAGTGTTAAAAGTTTCTTGTTTTCATTGATAGCTTCACTTGTGTATTAACTTACAACTCTGTGTGGCTTGAAGGCTAAATGCATCGTTAAATGCACTATTTTATCTACGTTCAACATACATTTGGCGAATCATTGTAAAAATTAAGTACCTAATAAAAATGACTACTGTATGGCCGCCTAACTGAATCCCTTATTGTGTTACTTGTTTACTTTTGCTACTTGTTTTATTTTGCTAGAGATCACCTCCTGATCGAAATTCGACCAAAATTTCAGTTGACCTGGACCAAGAAGTTTAAAAACATTTTATAACTAAAACATCTGGCTTTCCTGCTCTTCTGGCAGTTGTTTTTGCAACAGTTGTCTAATGATTCAATCAATTCTCCTTCCTACATAAGATTAACATTGGAACTTTGAAAGCCTGTGGGGCGTAGCCCTGGAGTCCGATGTGAATTAGAATGGGATTCTGCTCATCTACAGGACTATACCTTTCTATCGGTATGCGTGGATTTCTCCTACGATGTACACGTGCTGAGAAAAAGTAGGAAACGAAACATGCTTGTCCTTTTAATATATAGATATTAACTTTTTTCTGACAAAATGCGACTAAAAATTTTGCATAAATTTTCATAACAGAAAGAAGAAATAATAATTTATTTACAGCTGATTTTCACAGACCTGAAATTTCTCACGCATAAAGATATGTTGATATGTCTCAAACGATAAATGGAGCTAACATTTTTTGGCAAACTCCCTGATAACATTAGGACTATCAATATCAATGATAGCAAACTATTTAAAAACAACCTTTCAAAATATTTGATAACTAATGAGTTTTATAGTGTAATGGAATTTATAAACCATATCTAAGCAAGCACGCGCTATGCTCTAAATTAATATGGTTTATAATAACCGAAATGCACTTTTCAAAAATTTTTAGTTTTAAAGAGTTTTAAATAAACTGGTGGCTCTATTTGTATAGTCACAACATAGTCAACACAGTATGAAATTAATTATTGTATACTACAAAATAAACAAATCTTGCTGTTTCTTTTTTGTTTTTTATTATTTTAATTATATCAAAGCTTGATTCGTGTTGCTATTGACAGTCCTGCCGCCCGGCAGTCCAGCGTGTCAACCCCCCCCCCCCCCCCCTCAAGCAGAGGTTGTTTATCACAAGGTCCGTGACATTTGGAAGCGGTTCCCTTCAGACTGTCCATAAAATAACTTCTTTCAAAACCTTTATCAATCTTTAGATTCCTGCTACGTTCAAAAATAGTAGGTTTCAAAAATCAATGTTATGGGAGTTACAGATAATCTTACGCTGTACTCTAAAACAGACACTGTCTGTATAAGTAATCATTTTACAAGTTTTACAAGAGTACCGAGACAATTTCCTGTACCAACGCTAATATTTCTTATTTAAAGAATTTCATTTAAGATAAAGAAAATACTGGTTTTTAAAATCTTCCAGGACAAGGATAAAATGAAAATATTTGTTCTCAGCTAAAATAAGAAATAATTAAATATTCAAACATTATTATTTGTAATAATCTATGAAATTGAAACCGAGTAACCTACTAAAATGGGTGTAGAATTTTAAAAATAATAGCTCTTTCCTGGCCATTAAGTTTAGTAAGCTTTAGTCATTTTGAATTAAAGAACATAAATGTCTAGTATGAAACAGTACTGTCCCGCACGACTAGGTTACTTTATAACGCGAGAGAATAACACAACGTTATAGCTTGTATGATTTCGTGTTGGATTGACCACAGTTACAGGCAATGAAACAATAAATTAAAATTTCTTTTATTTTAGTTATAATAGCATAATATTTTTTTAAATTGTTACTGATTAGTGCATTCCTAGGTTTTAAAAATCAAATATTTTTATTGCTGTGATAAAACCCCTAGTTTTTTAATAACCGAGGTGCTTCCTCCAATTAATTTGGAATAAAATCACAAAAATTACAATCAATTGTACTCTTTAAAAATTCGTTGTTCTATAAGATGACACTCAATTAACATTGTTGAAAATAAATTCCACTTTAAAGTAAATTTCAACCCGTTCGGTTGTCACCAAAAGCTATATAGATGTGCCCGAGCTGCATTCAAATGAGCCAAACACATGTGACAGGCCCGTCTAGTTTTTGCCTCAAAGCCAGCGAACTTATAAGCCTGCTGTCCTTGACAACTCTTCCAAAAAATACGTCATCTTGGGTTTCACATGCATTTATCAATTGCTGTTATTAAATGTTATATTGTTGTTGGATGTCATTGTTTTTATTATTATTACATAGTGTAATCTATATATTAATAGGCAAGCATGTTTCGTTTCCTCCTTTTTTTCTCAGCTCGTGCGTATTGTAGGAGACATTTTTGTGCGTACCGTTAGAAAGGTATAGTCCCGTAGATGAGCAGAATCCCATTCTAATTCACATTGGACTCCAAGGCTACGTCCCACAGGCTTTCAAAGTTCCAATGTTAATTTGATAAAGGATGGATATAATTGATTCTCATGAGACAGCTGTTTTAAAAACAACTGCTAGAAAAACAGGAAGAACAAATTTTTGAGTTCTAAAATATTTTTAAACTTCTTGGGTCCAGATCAACTGAAATTGTGGTCAAATTTCAATCAGAAGGAGTTGTTATTAATTGTTCACGCAATCAGGCTCGCCTTACCGAAACTGGAATGATGGTTGTCTTACAATTTGGGTTTATAATTTTAAAACTACTGCAAAACTTTCACTGCTTTACAGATTTCATAACTATAGTGGTACTTTCCCTAATGCAGTAGTTTGGCATGTATACGTGATTCATCCCGATGCATCGGTGGATGACTGGCAGGATGCCCGACAGTCATTTTTGAGCAGCCATGAATTTTGACGAGTATATATTATGTGCCCTTGGATTCATCCAACAGTTTGACGGATCCCCAAATTCTGCAGTGTTCGTGTGAAATCTCCTCGACTTTGGCCAGCCTCCCGAATTCTGCAGTGTTTGGGTGAAATCTCCTTGGGTGTGTTGGCATTGGGCAGCCTCCCGAATTCTGCAGTGTTTGTGTGAAATCTCCTTGGGTGTGTTGACATTGGCCAGCCTCCCGAATTCTGCAGTGTTTGGGTGAAATCTCTTTTGGGCGTGTTGGCATTGGGCAGCCTCCCGAATTCTGCAGTGTTTGTGTGAAATCTCATTGGGTGTGTTGACATTGGCCAGCCTCCCGAATTCTGCAGTGTTTGTGTGAAATCTCCTTGGGTGTGTTGACATTGGCCAGCCTCCCGAATTCTGCAGTGTTTGTGTGAAATCTCCTTGGGTGTGTTGACATTGGCCAGCCTCCCGAATTCTGCAGTGTTCGTGTGAAATATTCTCTTCTATGTTGACGTTGGGCAGTCCCCAAAATTGTGCAATATTCGTGTGAAATCTCCTATGGTGTGTTGAAATGGGCCGGGATCGTAGTATACTTAAATGGGTGTTTAATAAGTTTTGTGGTGGCAATATTTTTAATTTGGAAATATATCGTAAAAGTTTCTAAAATTACTAATTTGTTTTAGTGAAGTCTCCATAGAAACCAGCGTTTCTTTAAATTTAATGTTGACCAAATTGTGTAGTATATTTTATGTGTGTGTTTCAATATATTTTAATGAAAATATAATACCCCTGTTGCCGCAGTTTTGAACTCTCAATGGATTAACAAAAAGTTTATGTTTATTTTGATGAATTTTTTTAAGGCTAGGGAGTTATCAATTATGGCAGAATTCTTAGCAAGAACTTAAGCATTTGTCTTAAAGTGTTTCATTGTAACACATTATTTGTGTTCCATATTTTAGAATCTCTATCATCAAAGTCATCGATCACTTAACAACTACATTTACCACTTAGAAGTCTTTGAATTTTGTTTGCTAAAAGCCGTCTTTAATTTTACAGTGGGGTTTCACTGTATTACCATTTAATATTAATACTAAAATATGAATTATATTCTTCTAGTTGTAGCGTGTTGACTAAAATTTCATTGGTGTGCAGTGCGTAATAAAAAAAAAAATTCAAACTATAGAAATTCGGCAAATCAACAATAATCTCTTACATAATATGACACATAAATCTTTTAAAATGCCATTGCTTCTTGGGTTAAACTTTGCATTGAAGCATTCATAGTTTCGCATGCTTTGTCGAACAAATAGTTTTAGCTAAGGGAATTTAAACGTCATTCGGAGCTGTGAGTAAGAGTGCAGGAGGTGGAAAAAGGGGTGGCGTGGATGAGAAGGGGGATATGAGCGGCGGGGCTTCGCCGCCGTGGAGTAACTCCAAGAGGTATCTCTTGTGAAACCATAAGAGGCAGTGGCTTATAAGTGTCGTTCTGGGATTCGGAAGAAGTCGCACACGGAGAAAAATGGGAACAGACGAGATAGGATGTTACCAGAGGCGGGCCGTGCCAGACGATGTCCACCTGCGGCGCTGGTGTCGCGGTGACGGGAGGTGTGAGTTGGTAGCGGTGGCCCCGACGATGGCTATCTGCCCATTGTACTGTCACCGAGTAAACAATACCGTCTCATTTTCGAAGTTATCGTACACAACCTGTGGATTCTTACGGAAGATTTTAAATTATTTGAAAATATATTTTTGGCTTCGATCAAAACTCTGTAGGAGTAGTCATCATAGTCCACAAACTAAACTTATTATGAAGATTATTTATAACAACTAGCCTATGTTGATTGCGATGTCAAATTAAACACAAATTATTAACCAAGTAAATTATTACATACAAGAACTGCACCAGTAGTGAACTAGAGCTTTCTACCAATTACACGCGTATTAAAGCGCTAACGACAAGCCGCTCGTTTCAGATGCAAATCTTAACAGTTTCCTAACGGCTGTGACGTCTTCATATTCTTCCTCTCTGCCTTTGTTGCTATTGCGGTGGCTGTGGCTACCGATGACGTCACCAGTACAACTCCACGGCCTTTTGAATTTATAGTCCGGTCTTTCACTCTACTCGCGATAGAATGAATGTTTATTATCTAGAAGGCAGTGACCAGTGGCTTTACGTTATTATTGGATCTTGAGCTGTGAAAATTTACTTGTGTTACATCGCAGCACCAGAATTTTCATTGACTATGGTCTATTTATCAAACAAATGCCTGCAGTTTGTCATTTTAATTTAATGCATTAATTTTTATCAACTCATAAAAGTGTTTTTTGCAAATTTATTTTTCACACATGACCGGTTACTGGTGACTGGTGTTAACTCTACATCCCATGTAGCATTTTTACTTTCTCCCCCTATACCATAGTATATGGAGAAAGTATTGTTTTCGTCAAAATTTTCAAATTTGAGTTGTTGGTGGATTTATCCATTTTGGTTCCCCCTGAGTCCAAAAAAGTGGTTTTCGGAGTGATGTCTGTGTGATGTGTGTGTGTGTGTGTGTGTGTGTGTGTGTGTGTGTGTGTGTGTGTGTGTCTGGATGTATACAGAGCTAGAGAATGCCCAAATGGTCCGATTTTGGTGAAATTTGGTACGTAGGTCCAAAACCACGATAATTCCAGGCGTTTTTTCATTTTTTTGAATTTTTGATTTTTAAGGGTAGTTTACCCCAAAAAACCTCAAAAAACGTGAAAAATCCAAATTTTTCAAAAACGGCTCTAACGATTTTGATTAAACTTTTGTGGGTTATTAAGAATAAAATGCTGAATAAAACGACACCACCCGCATTTCCGAGAAAATGCGCGTTCAAAAGTTATATAGTAAAAAGTGTTTCAAAAATCAATTTTTTGGATTTTCAAAAAAGCTGTTATTTTGAAATAAATTTTACTTATAACCATTAAATCAAGCTCAAAAAACTAAATAATCCAGTACTTTAAATTATTGCTCTATGTCAAGTGGTTGCGAAGAAAATTCAATTTTTCATTTAGCGGTAAACGCAGTACGTTGTTAAAAGTCACAGACGCGCGTAGAGCCAATCTCGTGCTGCTCAGCTGTTAGCTATCTGATTGAGCCATCAAGACATTAATTTTTTGAGGCTTTTAACACCTTTTTTATATTGTTGGGAGAAAGTATGTGTCAGTTAACTGATACCGTTTATTTACTTACAAATTATCAGGTGGCTCAGAGTGTTTGGAGAGTGTGTGCATATAGTTACAGCGAACTTACATCTTCTATTAAATCAATTTTAAACTTTTATTTTATCAATGTGAAAATTACTAATTTCTTGATAATATTTGGGACCCGCCATCTGCAAGAATTGTGGTCACACAAAACCCACCGAGCACATCTGGCCGATGCGCAGGCTAGTTCACCTTGCGACGTCAGGAAGTTATCATTATCCAAACACTCTTGATATGAAAACGAAATGAAGGTGCGAAAAATATACATAGAACACCCTCGAACATGAATTCAAACTGCAGAACATATTGATAAAAAAGTCGCTGGTCAAATTTTCGTGTGCATGAGTTTTATCATAGACCTCTCACCCAATGCATTTAGTTTGAGGTAAAAATTTGTAAGTTTCATGTACGCGGCGCCAGAGTCACTGCCATCGAAGTTATGTTCAGCTGGATTTACAGTGCTGCAAAAGCATTTCATCACAACATAAACTAAAAAGTCCATTACAAAATGTTTAATCCTTGATAGAGAAGAGTGGTAGTACTTTTTTGCCTATCACATGACTCCTGTACTCCATGTACGCCGCTGAAGATCGCGCTGTCTTTAATTGGTTTCAAAACACGCCTATGCTACGAGAAGTTAGTGTACATAGTCACGTTAGTGTACATAGTCAATGGTTTTATTCAGCATATGCCTATTCTATTGGTTTATGAGTAGGGTTTACTTGCAAACTTCTCTTAAGAATTATGAATTTCTTAATAAATCGATACGGTATTTTAAAGTAGAACATTATGGAACACGCACTACACCAATGGCATAACAAGCCTAAATTTTTAGCGAAGATCCAACTTTAAATTGTAATAAAAATTTCATTTTGAGCATGGCTGTAGCTGTATGCAGATCGACCTGTCTGTATGAGTTATCTGGGTCACAATGTCATGTGATGGGTGTGTCGTCCGAGGCCGAGACCTTGCATCTGATTGCAACCTACGGCAACTCTCCCCCCCCCCTCCCCACCAAAGCACACCCCTCCCCCATCCTAGCAGGTGGTCAAAGGTGCCTGAAGTTATAATGTTTTAATTGTAAGATAGCCTGTTCAAAATTACTGTGACGTGGTCGAATTGAGAACTTTAATTCCCTTCCTCAGGCTTCCAAGAATCAAACCGATCGGAATCCAAAACATTATTACATGTGTTTATTTCTCTTTTCTCTGTAAGCAATTGTAATCGCTATGTATTAGAATTTTAATTTTTTCGCCATCAAATATGCATATTTTGACATTTGAGTTTGAGATGTAAAAAGAAGCGCTTGCAACGGCAATCAGGAGCTAGCCACCGACCATCAGCCAGCGGTGGTACCTGCTTCGAACTCCCAGAAAGAAACTAAATTAAAATAACATCTGACTACGGAAAATATAGGGTGATAATTCAGGATGGTATAGGAAGGCGGGGAATTATATTCTGTTTTCGACATTATGAACGGGGTGCAGAAATCAATTAATTTCCCCACTGTATCGGGATCGGTATTGCATACTGCCTCAGCCTTGTATCAAATCCTCAATCCGTGCTTTGACGCGGTAAGTTTGTATATTTATAGTAACACGAATTCTCACCTCACCTTAATCACCTTAACGAAAATCTATGTGGTTCAGAGCCTAGGTTTTACTTTATTTTACTGCCGTAATGTAGACTAGTTGAATTGGTTTGGATTGAAAATATGTTAAATGTAGAATAAATTGCTCAATAATTTATTTTGATCAATATCGTAGGAAATTTTCAGAGGAAACGCGGCGGGAGAAAGTTTACCACTCTTCACTTCACTATAGCCAATTTTGTAAGCATGGTAGCTTTTTTACATTTGTAACCATCTTTAAAAACACATAAGTAATTCTGCCTAAAAACGTAAATTTAACATTCAGGAATTACAATTCTCCATAAAGCGTTGATATATAACAATTATAATGGTAGTTGTTGGTAATTTTAATATACTATTGACCGAAAATAACTTACATTAACTTACTTCGTTCAAAAAAGTATTGATAAGCAAAAATCACGTATTCTGGGAGCTAAAATAACAGTGGTGCCGTATTTTAAAGAGATACTTCCCGCTTTGCACGCGTGTAGTCAAATCAACTATGAAAGTATTCGCAGGCGCCGCGCCGGCCGTATACCGCAACGCCACGCCTTTCAATAGGTTGAATCACAGATAAACTAAACGTTGTTATGATCATAACACAATTTTTCCAATATATTTTTTTATTGAAAAAAAAAATATTATTAATAATCGAGTATCATACAAAATAATTAATATGAAGCTTTTAAACAAACATTATTATTGTTAGTCTTTGGTTGTAGTAGTAGGTAGAGACTGTAGGCTATTATTATTAACTTTCAATGACTAAGCTAATTGGGGTATATGTTTTCAAATAAAGAGGTTGGTGTAAATTTAATAGCTTTATTACCACGAAATGACACCATGACAAAAGTAAATATTTAAACTAACGAGCAAGGCTCGATTAACCTGATACTCTTATTCTAATGGGAAATTTTCAAATATAATTAAAGGACAGCGCCCTTGTTTTAAGTCATATTCTCATTAATTTGTGGCAGAAACAACTATACACCAAGCTCTATCCAACAACACCAAAATCTTGGAAATCGGTTGAAAATTTTAGGAGGAGTTTTCTTAACAAAAAAAGACTTAGCGTATTAAATAAGTATAGATTTGGTAAAAGCAGGAAAGGTACGTATCAATTTTCTTTTAATTGATGTTTTGTGTTTGTTCTTATAGTGACATATAAATTTGAGAATAAAATTAATTCAATAATACAAACTTTAGGCCTATAAATGCTTGCAACGTTGAGGTACAAAAAACACTAAATGTATGGAAAGGTATACCAGTGGATCTTTATCATAAAGGTACTGTGAAGTTCCGTTGCACTAAGGGGGCAAAATTTTAGGTAAACGTTTTATACAATATAGTACTTAATATATATACATTTACACTAATGGTTTCTTACACATAATTTGTTTTGTGATTCAGTGGTCGATCGTCTATTGTGCAATTGTAACACGAAACAATTTGTTTGAATAAAAGCATTAATATAAAAATGTACTTTGTTTGAAAATGTATACATCAATACTGTTACTTTTTTTACGCCAAGAGTTTAAAGTTGTTCAAATATCCTTAAACATTAAGATATAGGCCTATCCTATATACTATAATACGCGTACTGTCTGAAGGGATGTGTGTTCCACGATCTCGAAATCTAGCGGGTAGATTTTGCCTAAATCATTGACTATGTACTTAAACTTTGCATTTAAGAGTGAATGTTTTGGCCCAAAAATAAGTTTAGAAACAGCCTCAATCCCAGGAAAAATTGAATTTGGTCTAGGTTAAAGCTTAAAAATCTAAATTTTTAACATTGTTCTTGGGTTGCTATTTTGATAACGAAATAACAACAAAATGTATACAAAAATAACGGAGCATTAATGTTAAGCCGTAACTGTGAAGAGGTATAGTTGGTTGTTGGTGGAAATTTAATAGCTTTATTACCATGACACTATAACAAAAGTATATTAAAACCAACGAGCAAAGCTCGGTTAACCTGGTGATAGATATATAAAGCCTTGTAGTAATTGCATTCTTTAAGTATGTTACTGCATAACCACATATTCTAAATGCCAGTATGTAAAACATGTATACGGGGCAGTTGTTTAGTAACGTGACATTTAAGTCAGAATGGACTTCGAATGATTTTAAATTGGTTGATTTAACATTATTATTAGAAATATATAGTTTTAATATCTTCTCTTTCATAATGCAGGTTATTTTTTAGTTTGTTCAGTGTAAGTTCGTCGTTCGTGTAGAATTTAAAGCTAAAGAGTCCATTCGATGATTTTAGTTAGGCTAAAGCTTGGGCTACTCTAGAGCGAGTTCACTGGTATGTTCGCAGTGGTTCTTTAGAATTCGCGAACACCATAGAATAGGCGAGGTCACATCAGAATGAATACATACGAATTGTCTAATTTGAAACATGCTGTGTTCGCGTGTGCTCCATTCACGCGACAATAATGGGCGAGCTCAGTGAGGAGGAGACTGTATGACAGGCAAGAAAGTTTTATTTTATGAGGAATATTTATGACAAATCCTTTATTCCATCAGTCCATTCAGTTGAATAACAAAAGAAACACCTTTATAGACAAAATTGGAGATAGACTAGACTGGAGTCACTCGATGTGGACATACTGATGTGAGCATCGAGCTCAAGTGAACATGAATTTCATTTTATGAGCCCCAAAAACGCCCCGTACCCCCAAGTCCCATGACGCCCCAGTCGCCCCAAAACTGACATTGGATGTAGCACAGTGGAATTACCGATCACTGCCGAACACGGCCGACTGGGGCTCGTTCAATTAATTACTGTTCTCAGATGGGATGTTTTCATATAAAACTTTCTTCAACGCCACAGTTATACATAAAATAGTATAGCAACCTGGGCAAAACGATCTATCAGAAAAAAATTATTGTTGGAAAAATTAAAACATAAAAAATAATTAAAAACACGAGACAAACAAGTCAAACATCTTCTTGAAGTTGTATTTTATATGAATGGGTGTAGGTGGTTATTTACACATGTTGGTAATTATCAGGATTTTCACAAGGTCAGGTCATTTTACAATTTCAAATTCTAAGTTCACATGAAGTATTAATGAAGTTGCGATGCCTCGGACGTGAAGAAGACAACAGTGGACGTGGCTGCGGTCAGAGGCGGATTTGGAAATTTGCCGCCCCTGGGCTATTCAAAAAGTGCCGCCCCTCCTCCCACCACAATTTCCTAATTTATATCCACAATTATTGCCCTAATTCCTATGCTATTTCGACGGGAGGGACATAAAAGCTGAAAATAGTGATTCTACGGAACTTAAAATTTAAAAACTTAAAATGAAAGATTTTGCGTTGCGGTGCAAGAACTACCAAAGAGTGGCTCAAAGTATGGCTATTAGTGTTTGACTGGTTCTTTGACCAATCTGAGACACAGTTCACAGTTCACAAAAGCTTTATTTCAATAAAAAGTAGACAATAACAAGTGCCGTGGCGAACAGTCGAAAACTATATAGCCTTTGTGCGCGTGCGTAGTTCACGGCCGGTGGAAATCAACGGAATACTATGTGACCTTCGTTCCCAGTCCCAGTAGATTTTTTGAGGTTTGTTAGAAACGTCTGAGTGTAGCAATAATAAATTGCCGTATTGATTTTAATTTTATTCTAGATACTACAGTCTTTAACTGCAAACTAAATTACGGCTATTTATGTGTTTTCCCGTTAAAGTTTGAAGTAAAAATAGTGTCAATAGCAGTATCAATTATCACTGCCACATAACCTGACATAACCTCAAATCACCCATCCCGAATGCACTGGTGCAGCTCGGCGGTGGTGGCGAATGTATATACGGGGGGAGAAAGAGGGGGCGGCGAGGTGGGGGAAGGTTCCTTTGCGCCGACGAAGCGTGGATCGCTAGTCGCTACCATGACAAATCAACGTAGAGCTGAGTTCTCCCAGCTACTCTTAAAAGCTCTTTAATGACCCCTTGCGACAAGATATTGTGATCTCGCTTAGAAAATAGTCACTCTCGGTTCTCAAATTTTTCTGTACAACTCTTCCAAAAAATTTCCACCTCCAATTATTTGAGTTTTTTTTTTAAATTTGAAGCCTAAAAATTCCGTTTTTCTTCAAAATTTGCCGCCCCCCGAATTTTGCCGCCCTGTGCTATAGCCCATTTAGCCCATATGTAAATACACCCCTGGCTGCGGTGACGGCGCGGCGTTGGTTTGTTCTGTGATAGAGCGATAACTGACAGGAAACAAACCCTGTTCCCATTGATAATTGAGCGCGAGATAACCACGCCGTCCTTCAAACTGCCAAGGTTAATTGCTTTATAACACTTGCGATGAAACTAGAGACGACACTCAAAACGCTTTGGAATGTTCAATTGTATAATGAAAACAATATAGTGTACAAAATGTGCATATCTTCAACTCCATTTTGGAGAAATTTCCTAACATTTGGACAGAAATGTTGAAAACTTTTAAACCTTTTTCTGTTGTGTTTATTTGGCGATACAAGACTTCTAGCAGCAAAAGGTGGGCGGTCATTAAAGATCCAGGGAACTAAAATTTGTAATTTCATAATATTTTTTATTTTCCTCCCAAGTACTTCACATTCTGAAGTTGGTTAGTAGGTAGATTGTACCTAGTATTTGGTTACTGAAATTTGTTAAATCTATGTTTACATCAAAATTTACGTGGAGGGTTCAACATTTTGCAAACTTAGTTCGACCAAACGGAGTACGAGCCGTGTAGGCCTAGTAAATATTACTTTTACCATAGAATAAATAAAAATTTGTATGAGAGTAAAATAAAAATTAAATAAGTAATGCAATAAAACTCGTCACTTCTCATCTAAACTACTCTTGACAGTTTCGATGAACCGAAAGTATTTTTCACTCCACTAGAAACGTCTGTACAGGTTATGGTGAAGGCCTACCCAAGAAGAACATTGCAAGTATCCGATCATACTGTATTATCATTTCAATAAAGGTAAGGTAAGGTATTAAGGTATCTTCCCCGCAAATCTAGCAGTACAAATTGCTTTCATCAATTTATAGTTTTTTCTTATTATTAATATAAATAAAACTCTTCCTCCTCTTTTCTCCTCTAGCATGCACCTTCTGCTTTATTTTTATATTTTTCTTCTGAGTTATTTCTAATTCAGGTTTATATGGGCTACCGGTTATTAAAGCTACCTTTGGTACCCTGCTTTCGGTCATCTTCCTCCCAAATGCTGCAATTGCATCGTTTTGGCTATTTAGTATTTTTTGTGACGGGACAAACGAGGGATCCATGTGTGCGTCGATCTGTGGAAAAGTAAAAAAGTGTTTCCTTGATTGAACCGGTTCTATCAAGGATTGGTGGTACAATATTGGCAACTGTGAATTAAATCTAAAAACCTAACCTATCATTATAATCGTTTTAGTCACACACTTAAAACACCGATAAAATCACTGTCTGATTCATGTAGATGTTAAAAACATTACACACGAGGATATACTTGCATCATAATTATGCGTTGAATGGGTAACATCAGTACTGAAAATTTCTGAAAACTACTAAAATCACACAGCCTAACTCAACACACTAAGAGAGCACTTGGCTGAGGGTTAGCGCTTAAGGCTGTGCAAGGGCTAGTAGGGACAAACTTCTGCCGACAAATTCTGGGACAAATTGAATAACACCACTCTGGATATATTAGATCTTTCCCTATATGAAATTCTTATATGGCAAAGCAAAGTATAATGAGCATATAATTTTCTTTCTAAGGTCGCCACGACGCTACGCCACAGCTCAGTTGCAAATATATTAATTTCTATAGTAATAAATTAAACTCTTACATAGATTGACAAGATGCACTGGTGAGGTAGTCATTTTCCGATTCATTGTATTCAAAGAATACTTCACTTTAGAGCTCGTTGAAGCAAATTGTTGAAGCTTTCTTTCTCGTGTGAAACATTCCCTTGCTTTTAGATAGATAGTACATTTACGCGGACCGTTTTCGTAGAAATTTTGGTACGAACGCTAACACTTAAACTGTAACAAAAAACAAAATATTGTCCACAAATAGTAAAACTGATTAAATTAATAATAGAAGTATTAAAGTACACCACTGTCGCTTTGTATAGCCCCAAGGGTTTGTATGAGTAAATTTTTGATGGAGAATGAATTTATTTGTGTGTCTTGGATATACTTTTCGTTCGTGTATTACTGATTTATTTCTTTTAGAGAATTTACTTATGGGTTCATCTTTAGCCCGTACATCCCAATGCGTGCAGAATAAGCATATTAATTCCAGTACTAAAAATAGATACTAACAAGCCTAGTTTAGTTGCCCTTATATTTTCCAATGACAAATTGGAATGTTTTTCCCCAATATAGATAGTAGGAAAATTCATATAAAACCCTGACCATGAGCAAATGGACCGAAATTCTGTAAATGATATTTGCCATGAGTCTTCCCTATCAAATAGTTTCTGAAGGGTGTATTTGTATAGGACCGACACAACTGTGGCGAGGGGCAGGTAGCCCGCGCGTGTGCTCGTGTGTGCGCGGCGGGCGAGTGCGCGGAGACGAGCGGGTTGCAGCTGTCAGCTATTAGGCGTAATAAAACTCAAAATTATTATATTTGGGCTTGCCTCCTGCTTACAAAAAAATTTTTAAAGTATGATAGTTATATTTTTAAAGTGCATTTTTGGCCAAAGAAATTGAAACAAATTTTATTCCTATTTAAAGGATAATTCTTTTAGCTCATAAATTTAAGTCGTCATATAAAATTGAAATAATTTTGTGAATGTTTTGTAATAGTTTGTTTTAATCTACATAATTAATTATTAAAATTGGCAAAATATGGGTCCTTAGACTCTAGTAGTTTTTATGAAAGGCAAGCACCAGTGTGACGTAAAACCACCACTTTATATGACAATAAGTCATAAAATAATTGTGTCAATTTTTTTTAAATATTTTTCCATTATTAGAAAATATTTGTATAGTCGAATTAAACACTTAAAACGGTATAATTTTCAACTACGAAAAACCCCTTGCACCACCTTAACTCTCCCACTACTCTTGCAAGTCACAGTAGAGTAAGCAAGATTCCGTATACCTACAAACTAAGGTGGTCCGGTGGTCCATTTAAAGACCGGTCCAAAATCGGCTACTCTCCATAAATACGAGTAAGGTATGTTTGCACACGGATCTCGAAAACAGCTCTAACGAGATATTTAGCACAAGTCTCATTTTTTAAGACGTTAATAACAAAAACGTCGCGTAATCTATTACCAATCTTGTTTATATTAGGGTGAAGAGTTTTCCGAATTATGGAAAATTAAAACCACTCTAGCCGGTGAACAAATCGGATCACAACCATCTTCGCTATCCCTCCAGACATTCTACGATTTTTGAGCACCATGCGGGGAGCACAAGACAATACCAGGATGGGGAGGAGGACGAGCCGTGCGTGTCATCCTGTGCGGCCGGAAGTGCGTGTGTGTGTGTGTGTGTGCGTGCGTGTGTGTGGAGGATGAGCGCTCACGTCACGTCTCCACGTCTCGCTCAGTCTCAGTGTGCCCGAGTCCGCCTCAGAGGCGGTGTGTGCGTCTCCTCCTCAATATGTCGGCTCCACGGCCGCCGACAATTGTAAGTTATTAATTAATTTGATTATTTTTTACCGGTGAATTAAGTAAAATTTTCAGAATGTTTAGACGTGTATTGCTTTGAGCGTTTTTTAAAGTTGGCGATGTTGAGTTAAAATTTATTTGTGTTAAAGATACGTTTCAGTATTATCGATAAGTAACGAAGCACATTATTTGTGGAATAATAAGGCATATTTTCTTAGCGGATTGACTTCAATAAGATTATTATCCTTTAAGGTCGCTTTCGGTTGTTGCTCTTGGAGGTTTGTGTTTAGATAGTATATTGTAAATTTAGATTTATATATGGTTAACTACAGACTTGTCACTGCTTCTGGCTACCTGGATTTTTGTCACTTTGAACTAATTTCACTCATTCGTGGACTCTTAATGATCGACAAAACGCTCGTTCTACTCAGTTTTAGTATCCTCCGCTTTTATTATTTTCCAGCGTAAATTCAATGGTAATATTTGCCTTTCAAAAGAATAAAAGGGAAGAATTTGGGTATAGGCCTATACAAACTGCTAGTTTTTTACTAAAAAATAAATTTATAATTACACTTTGTTGTGCGTCATATACATAATTTTACATAGGCTAACTGTTGGTTTTTTGTTTAAATAAAAATTTTGAACTGTAAAGTTTTTTTTATTTCATAGCCAGATATTTTTTGAAATCTCGACCACAATAAAAGGATTCATTTTTGTACTCCTCACTATACTTATGTAGTATGAAAGCAAGAGTGTTCATAGATTAGGTAACGTCCCGGCCCTCCCAACTGACACAATGAAGGAAGAAAGTGCCTGTCTATTCTCGGTTGTTACTCCCAACCCCATTTATAGAAGAGAAATTTGCACAGCTGTCCATATAAGTTGCTCTATATTGGACCGGGGTTTTCAATCATAAAATTCAGTCATTTTAAGTTCGTTTTGCTTACTACGAGGAACAAATTTAAATGTAGTAAGTTAAAAAATTGTTGACTAAAACAGCATTCTCCATAATTGTGAGTGATGCTAAAACCAGTTAAAGAAGTATGTTACCATTCGGATAACTAATAAAACCGGCGTCGAGTTAGGTTACAAGTAACGTTCGCTGCGTAAGGAAAAGAAGAATCCAGTATTGCCTTTTCTGACCAGGCGACGAAGGCTTCGCTGATTGAGCCATTATATAGACGTGTTACTTTGCTTCTTTTTCCAGACGGTTTTGACTCAACGAAGTGGTTTCTCGAATTAATTTCACAACTAAAGAACTCCTTCCTTTCTGGAGTTTTACTCAGCCTTTGTTGACTAACTAAAGAAACATCACAGTAAATGTTTTCTCGCTCGACACACTACTTACAGAAGCAATTTTTCTCAACTACATATTTTCTAATGGCCCAAGACTGTTTGATTGAAATTCAGGTAACCTTGAACATTGCTATTCTGACAGAAGGTGCTCGACGTTCATCTGAAAGATTGTGGTTTTTAAATGACCCTCATCACAGCCGCTTCAAAGCTTCACCCGTCTGCGACAATACACTTGTAAACAACGCATATATATAGCTCGATGACGCTTGCGCTGGAACCCTCATGCCTTAAAATACCGTATGACAAAACACATTAGTTTGAATCCATTGACTATTTTGATCGGTTTGAACAGAAAGAAATATGTTATATATGTAAAACGTTTTTATCAACTGAAGTTGAAAACTGGGAGCTCTTTTTGTTGTTGTTTGGTTTTCATGTAAAATAATTTTTGTGTCCTCTTGGACCGTAGGCCTATGTGATTCACATTCTTAGCTCACTTATTCTCTCTCCACGAATAAATACTGGTATTACTCATGCATTTTATTGAAGGGATTGCACATGCAGCATGTCTACAGTGCCAAAATGACTGAACAATCTAGTTCGTAGCAAATACATGTAAAACATAACCACATTTTATTTAGCATTTTTATTAATAACCAGGTTAAAACTCAACTATTTCATTTATATTTGATTTAACATTTAGGAACTTACAAACTAACTTTTAAATTAAGTACAACATATACATTTAATAGTTATGTGCTTTGTAAATGTACCACTAACAGAATGTCAGTTTTTATCCTACGTCGTATACAAATTTTGCTTTGAGACGTTTAAGTTATAAAATAAACAAATAGAATCGCTTCCATTCCTTCCTCAAATAATAAATATTGTTTAGCCTCAGCTGGCTGCAGTGTTATTCTAGTTGAGGCACAACTTTCACAGTTCGTCTTCTTGAAGGTCTTCTTGTTTGGGTCGAAATATTAACTAGTACTAATGGTATGTTAAAACGTTAAAACAGATAAAAATCTTATTATTATACAGTAGGCCAAAATGCATATGAAGTGGTGAGGTACATAATAGATGTCCTAAATTAGAAGGCTTTCAGATTATTGGGCTTTTGTGAAATCTTTACTCCGAAAAACAAAGAGTTCGATGGATCAGGATATTTTCCACTTTATAGAGAGCCTTATAACGTCAAGTCTTGATCCCAGATCGTCGTGACTGCCCCGGGAGGGCCCCGGATGGACGGGCTGCCTATTTATTGACACTGTTTAGGATATGCAGATGATAGTTGTTAATGAGATGGATTACAATGTGGTTGAAAACTGTTTTGAACGTTGGGCACTGTACGTCGATCTCTTCGATTTTGACGTTTTGAATAAAGATTTAGAAGGAAACATTGTATATCCGTACATTTTTAACGCCCAAAATATTATTTCATTAGTATGCTCGAAAGTGATTTATTTCTGCACTTTTGCGAAACCCAATAGAAATAGGTCACTTTCGGGATTGTTACTTAACAAATATGTTTTCAAAAGAGATTAATGAGTTGTGCTGTGCAGTTTTTTTTGTACATTTATATGTATAAAATACAACTGCTATTACAAGAAAAGAAACATTTAGGATAAGCATTATATTCTGAATGTGTTTTTAAAATATTTTCACTATATTTTAAACGGTGGCTGTTGATAGTTCAAGATTAAACTTAACAAATTATTTTTGGTTTCAAATAATTTGTTTTTAAAATGCATTGTATGACGTGCATTTTAGTTAACTTGCATTATTAATATTTTTACACACAGTAGTTGTTGCGTCTTCAAACTATCCTAGTGTAGTGGAGTGTTGAAATGGTTTACTCATTAAGTCTTGAAAAATGTTTCAAAGATGAACTAGAATTATGAGAAATAAATTAAGAAGCGATTTGTAAACTAAATGTTTCGTTGGCAGTCTACAACAAGTTAGACACGCGGGAGACTTCAATGGGTGGATAGGAGCGAAACGCTTTTAGGCTACCAATTAATTCAAATAGAGACAAAGTATAGAATTATAGAATGAGTCGATCCAGATCGTTTTATATTCAGCCTTACTTGTAAAAAATCAAGGGTTCATTGGTCAATTCTGACATGCTGAGGCAGATCTAGCCCTTAGGAAGGGAGAATTCAGTATAACGGAATTGCTTTATTCCAATAACGAAGTATTCCATGTGTCTCTCATGACCAAAACAACCAACATACAATTCAAGGCGACCGTCTCTCTTAGCTTGTTAATACACCGTATTGTACAAAACTGATATTTTACTAAGCCTATCTTATTGAGTAAGGTCTATGTCTGACGATCGCTGTAGGTTTCTCAGAATAATGAGAACCATTAGAATAAATTACAAGAATATTATAAACAATATTTGGTAAGTTGGTATCGAAAATAATAGTTGAATACAAGTTTTAAATTAAATCACGTGGGTTTGGTCGGTATAACAAATTAAAATTCGCGAATTTTAATGTACAACAGTCTATTTAACGTTTTAATTTATTATGATATCTAAATTCATAGAGAAGTCAAGCTAAAACACCCCTCAGTTACGATTTTTACTGATTTAAACAACAAATTATAGTCCTGTAACGTACTAAGCGTACATTAAAAAAAAATAATTAAGAAGGCTCTAAGAGCAATCGCGTATCATACTCAAGATTCACCACTGATTTAGATTGGTTTGAAAATATTTTCCTTGTGTTTTTTATCGCTTAAGGGACATGGAAGAACGTGGCCAAACAAATCATCAGTCTCAGCTGTAAGTTCTCGGGGCAAAACATGATGGCTTTAGTCATCCAGTCCCATTAGGCGAAACTGTAGAAACTAGCGGCCAGACGGCGATGAGGAGTAAACATGTGAAACCGGCTGAACAACGAGGTTAAATAGATATAGAGTGCTCAACACTAGGTCTACTTGTTAATTTTTGGTCACCTGTTGATTTGCGCCATTTTTCCAAAATTCCCGCCGTTTCCTTGGCAATCACCCCACACTTTACTCTCGTTTCCTTGGTTACTAGTCTTAGTTTTTCTGTTTGGTCGCTACAAGCTTAAAAAATTACAGATGATACTTTTAAAACATATGTTTATTTGTTGTTTGTTTTTAAATTAATTTGATTTTATGATGGTTTGTGAGCAAGCTATCGAGGTTGGTTACCATAGAAACGTCGAATAGGTGTGGGTAAAATGGTAAATAACTGTGGGGAAAGAGTAAACAAAGGACCGGTTACCAAGGAAATGGCGGAAATCGTGGGTAAAATGGCGCCAGTCAACAGGGGACACTTTTCCATATCTGGTGAGCACTCTATATCTACTTAACCTCGTTGGCGCTGAATCTCTAATGTTGTCAAAGACCACTGCATCTGCTCTGAACTGTCTGCTTAACAAGATGGAGATTACAATTAATTGTAACCATAGCAAATGAATGAGCTTTCATTAAAATGCTTACGTTTAGGCCTACGTTAATTCCAAGCGAATTTCTAGTAAAATTTGGGGATTTATTCATTTTAACCAAATATTACAAGGGTTGAGTAAGTAAATATTCTTGCTGAATTAGGGTTGCAAATATGCAGGGTAATTGAAAAGTCACTGACGATTTTATTTTTGCTATCCTATCCAAACTATACCTGTTAAAAAGATAAAAATTAGCAAAAGAGAGGTAAATTTTTGTAATATTACATCGATATATAAGCGAGATGCAGGTGTTTGTCGATATTCCCTAAAAATAGCATGGGAAAAGTGATTTGGATGTACTCCGTTACTAGTAAAGGTAGGTTAAAATTCAGAATACCACGGGTAGTTTATACGCGACGGTCGAGTGACGTGAGACGGCGCGGTGGCTGTTGAGGCTGATGCGCCGGCGCAGGGCTCGGGGAGGACGCAGTGTGGGCCTGACAATGCGTTGTAAATTACTGAACCTCGGTCACGACTGCGCCGACCCAGACCTTGGCCCACCTCCGATGCGCCTGCGCCGGCGAAAGCTAGCCTAAAGCATCTCCTAGTCGTAGTCGCTAGTTTTGGCATCGGGTGCTGTTTCGAAGTTATCCCACATCATATGGGTCACGTGGAAAAAACATATATTCTGCTAATACTTTGAACGTACATAACTTAGACATTAGTAGATAGAAAAAGCCACTTTCAAAACCGGCCACGTGCCGCCGGAAGCCATGTTCCGGGGCAGGCAGCTTCCGGCGGTTAGGCGAGTCACGCAACGAGGGGAGCGGGCAAGGTCGAGAGTTATTAAATGAGGAAGTGGAGGCCCTCGCTAATTGGCCCATAAATTAACCAGACGCAGCTGGCGAGGGGAAGGTAACGGGGAAGGTTGGAGGGGTTAGAGTTTAAGAACAAAATTTGTCACAGGCGAGGGTAGGATTCGAACCCGGCCCGCTGGCGTGTGAGGCCAGTGCGTTACCCCTGAGCCACCGAGGTACTTGGAGTAGAGTAGTGTAAATGTGTCTGATAATATTGTGCCTGTGGTTCGCTTCTTGTCCACAAGAGTGCAGCACGTACTACGATTGCGGCAAGTTCACAATTCCTCCACCAGAGTTCAGCATGTACTAGGGCTGCAGCTAGTTCACTATTTCTCCAACAGATCGCAGCACGTGTTATGGCTACACCCAGTTTACCCCAAAATATCCCCACGAATTACCCAAATTACCCTGAAATTCCCCAAAATACCCTGCAATTTCCCACATTTCCTCGCAGTCCTACCAACTTATGTCATTCACTATAAAACAAGAACATATGAAATGCTGGGATATATACTATAAAAAGTGAATAAAACCCAAAAATGTTGGCAATACAGTATATAAAATCAACCAACTTACGTCATTCACTATAAAACAAGAACACCTGGATCGGCCGGAACAAGAACATATGAAATGCTGGAGACTATACTATAAAAAGTGAATAAAACCCAAAGATGGCTGCAATACAATATATAAAATCAACCAACTTATGTCATTCACTAATCAACAGTTATACTATATGAAATTTACCTGTGGCTAGTTCTCAGCGTCAATGGCTATAACATCAAATGTACATAATCAACGGTTACACTATATAAAATGAAAACTCTACTATATTATTTAATATACACCAATGACTATAATGTTAAATCTAGTTATACTATATGAAATGTGCCCAAGGCTATACTATATATTATGCATTGACGACTTTACGTTAAATATACGCGATCAATGCTTATACTATATGAAATGCATTCGCCGCTATACTATACAAAATATCAATGAATATAATGTTAATAAACATGATCAACGCTTATACTATATGAAATGTACCTGTGACTAGTTCTCTGCATCAATGGCTATAATGTAAAATGTATATAATCAACGGTTACACTGTATAAAATGAGAATGCTACTTTACTATATAATATACATCAATGACTATAATGTTAAATATTTCTAATCTAGTTATACTATATGAAATGTGTCCAAGGCTATACTATAAAAGGGAATAAAACACAAAAATGTTGGCTATACAGCACATAAAATCAATGGCTAGAAGCTGTTAAGCAACTAAGAACGTTATCATACTATATTCGACGCATACAGTACTATATAAAGTGAATAACATGCAAACTTCAGCTTAAAAAACACAAAAATCGCTAATATCTCGAAAACGGTGCGTCCTAGGGGTCCGGGGACCCCAAAAAACTACCTACTACGTAGTAGAGATACCCCCAGGGGGTGAGTACCCATAATTAAAATATTAACAAAATGTTGCGGGTTGCATCTAAAAAATGAAGGGGCAATGAAGGGGCAAAACTTTGAAATTCCATATCTTAGGAACGGCTCTATGTATTAACTTCATACTTGGTATGTGTGTACATTTACTTGCTGTCTACAAATGAATGGCAAAAGGTATCCAAAAAATGAAGGCACAAAAAAGTTTTATTTTATATCTTTTGAATGGCAATATGTACTTACTTCAAACTTGGTATGTGTATACATGTAATGTTAACATGTAATAAAATGCTAAAATCAACTTTCCAGATCTAAGGTCAAACTGTCCAAAAAAAAGACTAAAATTAACATTATTATTGCCTTTTGCTAGCGTAGGGCTTTAACTTTGAGTCAATAGGCAAATAGGCATTTGTAATTATAAGTATGTGTATACACTTATTTGGTGTCTACAAATGCATGGCACGAGGTATCCAAAATATGAAGGGGCAAAACTTAAATATTGTATATCTCAGGATTGGCTGGACCGATAAACTTCTTACTTGGTATATAGGTTGGTATGAGTAAACATTAAATGTTTACCATTGCGTGGCGGGGTGCATCCAAAAAATGAAGGGGCAAAACTTAAATATTGTATATCTCAGGAGTGGCAGGACCGATAAACTTCTTACTTGGTATGTAGGTGTGTATGAGTAAATATTAATTGTTTACCATTGTGTGGTGGGGTGCATCCAAAAAATGAAGGGGCAAAACTTAAATATTGTATATCTCAGGAGTGGCTGGACCGATAAATTTCTTACATGGTATATAGGTTGGTTTGAGTAAACATTAATTGTTTAACATTGCGTGGCGGGGTGCATCCAAAAAATGAAGGGGCAAAACTTAAATATTGTATATCTTAAGAGTGGCTGGACCGATTAACTTCTTACTTGGTATATAGGTTGGTATGAGTAAACATTAAATGTTTAACATTGCGTGGCGGGGTGCATCCAAAAAATGAAGGGGAAAATTTAAATATTGTATATCTCAGGAGTGGCTGGACCGATTAACTTCTTACTTGGTATATAGGTTGGTATGAGTAAACATTAAATTACCATTGCGTGGCGGGGTGCATCCAAAAAATGAAGGGGCAAAACTTAAATATTGTATATCTCAGGATTGGCTGGACCGATAAACTTCTTACTTGGTATATAGGTTGGTATGAGTAAACATTAAATGTTTACCATTGCGTGGCGGGGTGCATCCAAAAAATGAAGGGGCAAAACTTAAATATTGTATATCCCAGGAGTGGCTGGACCGATAAACTTCTTACTTGGTATGTAGGTGTGTATGAGTAAATATTAATTGTTTACCATTGTGTGGTGGGGTGCATCCAAAAAATGAAGGGGCAAAACTTAAATATTGTATATCTCAGGAGTGGCTGGACCGATAAACTTTTTACTTGGTATATAGGTTGGTTTGAGTAAACATTAAATGTTTACCATTGCTTGGCGGGGTGCATCCAAAAAATGAAGGGGCAAAACTTAAATATTGTATATCTTAAGAGTGGCTGGACCGATTAACTTCTTACTTGGTATATAGGTTGGTATGAGTAAACATTAAATGTTTAACATTGCGTGGCGGGGTGCATCCAAAAAATGAAGGGGCAAAACTTAAATATTGTATATCTCAGGAGTGGCTGGACCGATTAACTTCTTACTTGGTATATAGGTTGGTATGAGTAAACATTAAATGTTTACCATTGCGTGGCGGGGTGCATCAAAAATATGAAGGGGCAAAACTTAAATATTGTATATCTCAGGAGTGGCAGGACCGATAAACTTCTTCTTTGGTATGTAGGTGTGTATGAGTAAATATTAATTGTTTACCATTGCGTGGCGGGGTGCATCCAAAAAATGAAGGGGCAAAACTTAAATACTGTATATCTCAGGAGTGGCAGGACCGATAAACTTCTTCTTTGGTATGTAGGTGTATGATTAAATATTAATTGTTTACCATTGTGTGGTGGGGTGCATCCAAAAAATGAAGGGGCAAAACTTAAATATTGTATATTTCAGGAGTGGCTGGACCGATTAACTTCTTACTTGGTATATAGGTTGGTTTGAATAAACATTAAATGTTTACCACTGCGTGGCGGGGTGCATAAAAAAAATGCAGGGGCAAAACCTAAATATTGTATATCTCAGGATTGGTTGGACCGATAAACTTCGTACTTGGATTGGTTGGACCGATAAACTTCGTACTTGGTATGCAGGTGTGTATGAGTAAACATTAATTGTTTACCATTGCGTGGCGGGGTGCATAAAAAAATGAAGGGGCAAAACTTAAATTCTGTATATCTCAAGATTGGCTGGACCAATAAACTTGTTAGTTGGTATGTAGGTGTGTATAAATAAACAATAATTGTTTACAATTGCATGGCGGGGTGCATCCAAAAAATGAAGGGGCAAAATTTAAGTCTTGTATATATCAGGAGTGGCTGGACCGATTAACTTCTTACTTGGTGTGTAGGTTGGTATGAGTAAACAATAAAAGTTTATCATTGCGTGACGGAATGCATTAAAAAATGAAGGGGAAAAATTTAAAAGTTGTATATCTCAGGAGTGGCAGGACCGATTAACTTCTTACTTGGTATGTAGGTTGGTATGAGTAAACATTAATTGTTAACCATTGCGTGGCGGGGTGCCTCCATAAAATGAAGGGGCAAAACTTAAATATTGTATATCTCAGGAGTAGCTGGACCGATTAACTTCTTACTTGGTATGTAGGTTGGTATGAGTAAACATTAATTGTTTACCATAGCGTGACGGGTTGCATCAAAAATGAAGGGGCAAAATTTAAATATTGTATATCTCATGACTTGCTAGACCAATTAACTTCTTATTTTGTATGTAGGCTGGTATGAGTAAACATTAATTGTTTACCATTGCGTGGCGTGGTGCATCCAAAAAATTAAGGGGCAAAACTTAAATATCGTACATCTCAGAAGTGGTTGATCCAATTATCGTCAGACATGGTATGTGTGTACATATAGCTATAATTAAAGGTAGCACCGTTTTGGTGCTATCTTCGATTTACTATTTTTATAGAATGGTGTATGGAAAAAATTCTTTAGGTTTTCAAGGAACACTATTAATTATTGGTTTAAGGACAGACTACCATAGATGTGTGTATATATGTAAATTTTTAACAAAACCTTAGTTTTAACGATTAAGGTAATTTAAAGGCTTGTAACTGGATTAAACCCATAGTTAAAGGTAGCATCGTTTCTGTGGTTCCTTTGATGTATTACTTTTTATTGAATTTTATTAGATAAACTTTCTTTAGGTTTTTAAGCAACACTTTTAAGTTTTGGTTTAATGTGAAACTACTAGATATGTTTATGTATGTATAAATTCTTAACAAAACTTTAGTTTTACCATTAAAGGATTTGGAAAACTTCTAATTGAGCTTAACGCATTTATTAAATGTTGCTACTTAAAGGTAGCACTGTTTTAGTGCTATCTTTGATGTAGTATTTTTATATGCAAAATTTTGCTTCAGGTTTTTTAAACAACACGTTTAAGTATTGCTTTAAAGTCAAACGATCAAATATGTTTTTTATCTGCGTGAATTTCTAACAAATCGTTAGTTTTAACCTTAAACGTGATTCGGAAACTTCTAATTGGGCTCAACCCATTTAAATGCTGCTACTTAAAGATATCACCAATTTGGTGCTACTTTTTATGTACTAAATTCATATGTAAAATTTTGCAATAGGTTTTTAAACAAAAATTTTTAGTTTTAACCTTAAACTTTATTTTGAAACTTTTAATTGAGCTTAACCCATTTAAATGTTACTACTTAAAGATAGCACCATTTTGGTGCTACCCTTGATGTTCTTTTTCTATATGTAAAATTTTGCTATAGGTCTTTAAACAACACTTTTAAGTAATGTTTTAAGGCCGAACCAATAAATATATTTTTTATCTATGTGAATTCTTAACAAAACTTTTGTTACTAATTGAATGGTGATATAGGAATTTCTATTTTTAGCCAGATATTGGACCACCGTTTTGTCGCTACCTTTAATGTACTATTTTAATGATGTCTTTTATGAGTAAATTTTAACCTAATTAGTTCAGTATTTAATTTTATTATTGTTTTGAACATTTGTCTTTTAGTCAAGCAAACGTCGTTTTGATGTTTAAAAAAAAATCATTTGTATCACATATATGTAAAGCTAATATTTTTAAGTTCAATCCACTAAATGAATATAAATGTGACATTAATGTAAGATGTGTTAATAATCAGTTTAGATACATTATTCAGAAAATTGTCAAAAAATTCAAATTTATCATATTACTGTGTATGTGCAGCACTTTCCCTTATTTTTGCACGCGCAGTTGCACTTCAGCATTTATAAAAGTGGTTTGTTGAGCGTGCCCCTTATTATTGACGAATCTTCACAAGAAATGTTTAAAATAAAACATAGAATTGTGTACGCGCAGGTTTTCCAGCACTCTTCATCGAGTATTTGCAGCTCGGTTAACCACGTACTTCATTGTTTGGTGAACTTTTGCCGAGTGAACAGCTTATTCACAATTTCGGTTTTTCCTGATATTTAAATCTGTATGCTATTTTGTAATATTCAATTAATATTGAAAGTAAATAGAAAAATAAACGACTTCACTATGTCTGCACTGCAGTGTTACATGTTTGATAATAAGTCCGTAGCTGTATTATTTGATCGTGAAAAGATAGATATACAGAATTTAAGTTTTGCCCCTTCATTTTTTTATGCACCCCGCCACGCAATGGTAAACAATTAATGTTTACTCATACACACCTGCATACCAAGTACGAAGTTTATCGGTCCAACCAATCCAAGTACGAAGTTTATCGGTCCAACCAATCCTGAGATATACAATATTTAGGTTTTGCCCCTGCATTTTTTTTTATGCACCCCGCCACGCAGTGGTAAACATTTAATGTTTATTCAAACCAACCTATATACCAAGTAAGAAGTTAATCGGTCCAGCCACTCCTGAAATATACAATATTTAAGTTTTGCCCCTTCATTTTTTGGATGCACCCCACCACACAATGGTAAACAATTAATATTTAATCATACACCTACATACCAAAGAAGAAGTTTATCGGTCCTGCCACTCCTGAGATATACAGTATTTAAGTTTTGCCCCTTCATTTTTTGGATGCACCCCGCCACGCAATGGTAAACAATTAATATTTACTCATACACACCTACATACCAAAGAAGAAGTTTATCGGTCCTGCCACTCCTGAGATATACAATATTTAAGTTTTGCCCCTTCATTTTTTTGATGCACCCCGCCACGCAATGGTAAACATTTAATGTTTACTCATACCAACCTATATACCAAGTAAGAAGTTAATCGGTCCAGCCACTCCTGAGATATACAATATTTAAGTTTTGCCCCTTCATTTTTTGGATGCACCCCGCCACGCAATGTTAAACATTTAATGTTTACTCATACCAACCTATATACCAAGTAAGAAGTTAATCGGTCCAGCCACTCTTAAGATATACAATATTTAAGTTTTGCCCCTTCATTTTTTGGATGCACCCCGCCAAGCAATGGTAAACATTTAATGTTTACTCAAACCAACCTATATACCAAGTAAAAAGTTTATCGGTCCAGCCACTCCTGAGATATACAATATTTAAGTTTTGCCCCTTCATTTTTTGGATGCACCCCACCACACAATGGTAAACAATTAATATTTACTCATACCAACCTATATACCAAGTAAGAAGTTTATCGGTCCAGCCAATCCTGAGATATACAATATTTAAGTTTTGTCCCTTCATTTTTTGGATGCACCCCGCCACGCAATGGTAATTTAATGTTTACTCATACCAACCTATATACCAAGTAAGAAGTTAATCGGTCCAGCCACTCCTGAGATATACAATATTTAAATTTTGCCCCTTCATTTTTTGGATGCACCCCGCCACGCAATGTTAAACATTTAATGTTTACTCATACCAACCTATATACCAAGTAAGAAGTTAATCGGTCCAGCCACTCTTAAGATATACAATATTTAAGTTTTGCCCCTTCATTTTTTGGATGCACCCCGCCACGCAATGTTAAACAATTAATGTTTACTCAAACCAACCTATATACCATGTAAGAAATTTATCGGTCCAGCCACTCCTGAGATATACAATATTTAAGTTCTGCCCCTTCATTTTTTGGATGCACCCCACCACACAATGGTAAACAATTAATATTTACTCATACACACCTACATACCAAGTAAGAAGTTTATCGGTCCTGTTCTTAAGATATACAATATTTAAGTTTTGCCCCTTCATTTTTTGGATGCCCCCCGCCACGCAATGATAAACATTTAATATTTACTCATACCAACCTATATACCAAGTAAGAAGTTTATCGGTCCAGCCAATCCTGAGATATACAATATTTAAGTTTTGCCCCTTCATATTTTGGATACCTCGTGCCATGCATTTGTAGACACCAAATAAGTGTACACACATACTTATAATTACAAATGCCTATTTGCCTATTGACTCAAAGTTAAAGCCCTACGCTAGCAAAAGGCAATAATAATGTTAATTTTAGTCTTTTTTTTGGACAGTTTGACCTTAGATCTGGAAAGTTGATTTTAGCATTTTATTATATGTTAACATTACATGTATACACATACCAAGTTTGAAGTAAGTACATATTGCCATTCAAAAGATATAAAATAAAACTTTTTTGTGCCTTCATTTTTTGGATACCTTTTGCCATTCATTTGTAGACAGCAAGTAAATGTACACACATACCAAGTATGAAGTTAATACATAGAGCCGTTCCTAAGATATGGAATTTCAAAGTTTTGCCCCTTCATTGCCCCTTCATTTTTTAGATGCAACCCGCAACATTTTGTTAATATTTTAATTATGGGTACTCACCCCCTGGGGGTATCTCTACTACGTAGTAGGTAGTTTTTTGGGGTCCCCGGACCCCTAGGACGCACCGTTTTCGAGATATTAGCGATTTTTGTGTTTTTTAAGCTGAAGTTTGCATGTTATTCACTTTATATAGTACTGTATGCGTCGAATATAGTATGATAACGTTCTTAGTTGCTTAACAGCTTCTAGCCATTGATTTTATGTGCTGTATAGCCAACATTTTTGTGTTTTATTCACTTTAATAGTATAGCCTTGGACACATTTCATATAGTATAACTAGATTAGAAATATTTAACATTATAGTCATTGATGTATATTATATAGTAAAGTAGCATTCTCATTTTATACAGTGTAACCGTTGATTATATACATTTTACATTATAGCCATTGATGCAGAGAACTAGTCACAGGTACATTTCATATAGTATAAGCGTTGATCATGTTTATTAACATTATATTCATTGATATTTTGTATAGTATAGCGGCGAATGCATTTCATATAGTATAAGCATTGATCGCGTATATTTAACGTAAAGTCGTCAATGCATAATATATAGTATAGCCTTGGGCACATTTCATATAGTATAACTAGATTTAACATTATAGTCATTGGTGTATATTAAATAATATAGTAGAGTTTTCATTTTATATAGTGTAACCGTTGATTATGTACATTTGATGTTATAGCCATTGACGCTGAGAACTAGCCACAGGTAAATTTCATATAGTATAACTGTTGATTAGTGAATGACATAAGTTGGTTGATTTTATATATTGTATTGCAGCCATCTTTGGGTTTTATTCACTTTTTATAGTATAGTCTCCAGCATTTCATATGTTCTTGTTCCGGCCGATCCAGGTGTTCTTGTTTTATAGTGAATGACGTAAGTTGGTTGATTTTATATACTGTATTGCCAACATTTTTGGGTTTTATTCACTTTTTATAGTATATATCCCAGCATTTCATATGTTCTTGTTTTATAGTGAATGACATAAGTTGGTAGGACTGCGAGGAAATGTGGGAAATTGCAGGGTATTTTGGGGAATTTCAGGGTAATTTGGGTAATTCGTGGGGATATTTTGGGGTAAACTGGGTGTAGCCATAACACGTGCTGCGATCTGTTGGAGAAATAGTGAACTAGCTGCAGCCCTAGTACATGCTGAACTCTGGTGGAGGAATTGTGAACTTGCCGCAATCGTAGTACGTGCTGCACTCTTGTGGACAAGAAGCGAACCACAGGCACAATATTATCAGACACATTTACACTACTCTACTCCAAGTACCTCGGTGGCTCAGGGGTAACGCACTGGCCTCACACGCCAGCGGGCCGGGTTCGAATCCTACCCTCGCCTGTGACAAATTTTGTTCTTAAACTCTAACCCCTCCAACCTTCCCCGTTACCTTCCCCTCGCCAGCTGCGTCTGGTTAATTTATGGGCCAATTAGCGAGGGCCTCCACTTCCTCATTTAATAACTCTCGACCTTGCCCGCTCCCCTCGTTGCGTGACTCGCCTAACCGCCGGAAACTGCCTGCCCCGGAACATGGCTTCCGGCGGCACGTGGCCGGTTTTGAAAGTGGCTTTTTCTATCTACTGACATTAAGTGATACCTAATAGTGGGAAGGATAGGAAAATCCTCATAATTAAATTAGCGTTAAAAATACACCATTGATGTACAGTGCATAGTGGCTAAAAATTTGTTAAATATTAACAGAAGTGAATAAATTACTCAACGCATTACTTATAAAAAAACAATTAGGACCAGATTCCAAAGTAACTCGTTTGTAATAAGTAGACGTATGCAAGGAATCTAAAACTTAGTTTGGTCGGGTTCACATTCTTCTACCGCAACCGGGATTCGGTGGATTCTTTTGCTGTTAGCAAAAAAGACACGTGAACGTCAACAATCAAAATCCCGGTGGGTCATAAGACGGCAGCAAAATGACGTCACCAGGATCCACCGGGATTTATCACGTGGCCATTGGGATTTGTCACGTGATTATCTAAATCCTGGTTGCGGTGGATGCGGTGGATGAACGTGAACCCGACCATGGCACCATAGTACCTATAGTTGTTTTTGACAGCTGTTGAAAACACAAGTGCTACAGGAAGAACAGATGTTTCAGTTATACACAAAACTCACTCTTAATTGGGTCAAGATCAACTGAAAGTTTGTTAGAATTTCGATCAGTAGGCCATCTAAGTTTTAAATTAATCGGGAGATCTGTAGATAACTCGCGCTATAGGATACGGTTGTATTCGCGACCATCAAAGCCGCGGTTAAAAGTAAGTCAAAGTCAGCCTGATTATTTCTACTAAAATAATATTCTGCCATAAATAAAATTAATACCGTTCACATTACGGTAGCCGCCTATAATCAAGACCAACTATGGCTTTGCTATAATGGCAAAGATGTCATCGGACAGATTCATTGCTCTGTGTCATAATCAGAAATCTACAGTTGACAAACAGTTTTTATATCAGACAGTCGTTTTGATCTTCCCTGAGGACTATACTCGAGTGAGTCTTGAATACGAAAACATTTACTCATATTTGAATTACCGTATATGAGAATCAGCAGAATGTATTTTAGAACGAAATGTAAGTCGCTGCCCTCAGAAAACCCGAAGGCCGCCACAGTTGGCGAGGGGAACAGGAAACGGCGGCGAGGTCGCACCGCGGCACGCGTACACGGTGCACACGAGCACACCCCGACACCCAACCCAGAGCACGAGATGAGCACCCTAGATCGGTGGTGACAAGCATCCAAGGTCTGTAGAGGAAGAAGCATAACTTCTTCCTAAGGTCAGCTGAATAGCTATATTTTGTGTTCCAGATATGAATCGTCGAAACTAAAACGGAAACAAGTTACGTTATAATATTTACCATTACAGCTGTTTGAAAATGAGAATCAAGCAGTCTTGCCACGGGTGCGATATTTATCGTAACGACACCATATTACTCTATTTTACATTTGGATTAATAGTTAATAACAAGACATTAGGTAATGACCAAATTAACAACTAGCAATCAAGGTAAATGTAAAACCATAAATTCTACCCTGGTTTGCTTTGAAATTCCTTATTTTAGTAATAGTTGAGACAAAAAATTCCCAACGCAAACGAGAACGATTGTTGTTTCCTGCAGCGTTGGAAACACTTGCAGGTAAACAAGAGTAAAATGTTGTTTTTTAACACTTATTTAACCAACAAAAACTCTGTGGCGACATCCATGGATGTCGCAGAAAGTGACACCATTGCTCTTATGGGATGTAGCTCACCTGGCCCTGGCCTACAGTCATCTTGAGCACCGAGCACCCCACGGAGGTGAATTTTTGTGTTGAAAATGACTTTACCAATACCATTCAGAAATACCATTCTGAGTCTTGAAAATGGTAAATAATAAATGGTTATGCAAGTTTTGTTGGCAATAAATTGGAAATGTATTTTTCAATTCATATGCGTTTACCTGTAAAAATGTCAGTAAACTAATTCTATTTATAATTTTAAAATAAAACTGAAACAATATTTTGAATACGTTTTTATTTGTGAAGCCTCTTGGTAAGCTATGTTAAAGTCGGTTTCGGTTTAAAAAAAGGTTTAAGGACAAAAGACCGTTGGAAGACTGAATCCGCAGTTCCACTGATGTTCCGACGTTCCGTAAACAAACCTGAAATGTGCCATTTTGCGGCACGCCAAGGTCAGCAATCAAGAGAGCGCGGGCAGAAGACCTTCTAGGAAGTGGTCCGAAATAATTAAACCTGGTCTCGCAGCAATGCTCTGATAAACTGAAGAACTGCATAGTCACAGTGTTGTCTGTACACATGGTGTCTTCCGTCACCAAACTACTTAATATGGATAATTGAGTCAAAATAAACAAAGTCATATGAAGATAAGTTCTAATATGCATATTACCCAGATATGTTTGAAAAAATTACACCCCAGCCTACCATTTAATTTAGCCTTGCAAGGGTAGGTTTTTCGCGAAGGCCTACAAATGGTACCTTTAATTTTCAAAAAATCATGAAAGCCACCAGAGCCATGAAAGTCGTTGTCGGAAACCTAGTGTTTGTTTTCGTCAATACAAACACGAGCTAAAATATTATTAAAATTCAATACTTTAGATACTTTATTTGAAACACCGACGCACTCTGTGGTGCGTATTTTAAGGTGAGTATGACTGAAGGGATGAGTGTGATGATTGTGATGGATCAGATGAGGTGTAGCTTTGTTACTGACAAATAAGGTATAAATAGTCTTTTAGAGTCTGTCTTACAATTATGGATAGTTTTCAAAAGAAATAATAAATTTCAATAAAAGCTAGTGCAATATTATGATACTGATATTGCGATTATACTTCATGACTTTAGATGTTGGTTCTGTTCAAGTAGCATTGATGATCACTGTGGTTGATTTCAGATCCTGTGGACGGCGCTGTCGCTGGCCCTCGGCCTCGAGATAAGAGGAGATGTGATAAGAGGAGTGCCGTGCATCAAACGCTTCCACCAACTCTTCTGTCCCACCGCCGGGAACAGCTATCCCATGTGAGTGCACGACCTTACCTAACCACAACCTCAACTATAACCAGCTCTTATTCTGTCTCACCGCCGTGAACATGTTTGACACCCATTGCAATGAATTTTTTGCTTGCTGCTTTAGGTACTCATTTAAGCCCCATTAAAAACATTTTAAAATATGGCTCAAATTCCGTGACAACCTGTAAGAAGCCTGTTGAGGTGAATACACCTGGAAGTCGTTGATAGCTTCTCACGGCCGAATGTGATGGTGTGGTGACTGATGAGCCATTGCAATGTTATCTTGCCCGTCAGTATAGCCTACAACTCCCCAGAAGTGTGACACGGCTGGAGCACACTGGAATCCCCGGAGGCCGCCGATGACGTCACTGTAATGACGTCATCCCTCACATATCAACGCCGCCGCCGCGCAGATACAAAGGACCATGTGATAGAAACCTTTTAGCCTGTCTCGTATGCAAGAAATTATTGCAGACCTTTGTCCAATATTGTCCAAATGAGATTTTGGTGTATCTTCTGACGTAGGTAAACCTGACCAAACATGGAAAGAATTATTTTTTAACACTATTATCCAAATTATTAACAGAATTAATTTGGTAACTTAATTTATTTTGCAACTTACACCCAGTAAATTTACAAAAATTGCAGTATTTTTCTGCTTAATCAATAATTGGATTTTTTGAAAAAAATGTGGGAATCCTATTGAAAACTTGGTGTGGGACTCGACTGAGCCACACTATAGAGTCTCCTTCTCTTGAAACTTGTTTGTTATACATAAGCCAGCAACTATTTTAATATTATTTTGAAATGGGATCTTAACAAACATGTACATTGAAAGAAGATTGTTTACTGAACATTGTGTGAAAATTTCACGTATCTAAGTTTTGCACTTTTTGAGTTCAGCTTTCTTAAAGTCAGCCATGTCACCGATGATCGCGGCGAACGTATCCCCGCCCGCGGCCTCGACACCCAGCTACACGTTCTCAGCCATCATGTTTACAGCGCGCTGCGGCAGTTGGGTCATGTTTGTTAGTGGTATATAGATCAGAAGTACTTTCAATAATAAATAAATAATAATAAATGAAGATTTATTCATCAAAAGAATAATACAAAGACAAATACATATTGTTACATGAAATATCATTTTGATATATAGAAGAAAAAACACAATTAAGTAACTTTTGATGAATACTGGGTTCCCCTAGGCAAAGCCCGTTAGAGGTACCTATTTTACAATATACACTTAAATATAGAAAGAAAAGAACCAGCCGGACTATCATTAACACTATATAAAAATTACATTACAAAATAAAACTAACCTTAATCATATACCTACTAGACGAGGAGGGCACATCTTAAATATATTTTGTATATGTAAAGAAGCAAACAGAGATAAACTAATACACAACAAAGGCTTCTCATGTGAAAAACAGTAAACTAAAATATAACATTGGAAAAGTAACTAAAACAAACATACAATAATACTTAATGTACTAAATCTACAAGTATTGTTCAACACTTTCTTCATTTAAAAGCCAGATTTTTATGTTTTTTATTGTAAGAGGTTTGTTTCTTATATTTACAATCTTATCAAACACAAGGTTGTAAAGACGAGGACCATTATAAGAATACGATTGTTGAAACAAAGTCATGTGTGGTCTTGGGAGAGGAAAGGCAAAGTCATTTCGAAGGCGGTAAGGCTTGGTAGTCGTACTGTTTGCTGTACTTTTGGAAAAAAATATTTTTAAAACTTTAAAAATGTATAAGTTTCTTAAGGGTAAAATATTTAATCGAAAAAACAAAGGTCGTGAGGGTTCAAAAACTGAAACCTTCATTATTATTCTAACAATAAATTTTTGCAATGTTATTAGAGGCTTGATTGTAGATATGTACGGCCCTCCCCAGCAAGACAACCCGTAAGTTAACCTAGACCCTACCAAAGCATGGTACAAGTTCACTAAAATCTTCCTAGGACAAAGATCTCTTAACAAATAGAACTTACGAATTGACACATAGAGTTCTTTTTTTAATTTTAGAATATGGCTCTTCCACGTTAACTTAGAGTCAATAATGAAACCTAAATACTTAATTTCATCAACTTGATCAATGTAGATTTTGTTTTTGCAATTTTGATTCACACATAGTTTGTGGTAACAAAGCTGATTATTAAAGTTTAAATTATTTTTTGCATTAAAAATTATGTATTTGGTCTTTTCACTTAAAGTAAGAAAATTTTTACTAAACCAATATTCAATTAGTTCTAAATATTGTTGCATATATATGTTTAAAGTATCCTTGGATACATGAGAATAACTCAATGCAGTGTCATCAGCAAAGGCTGTGACGACTCCATTAAACTTGGCGTTACAAAAGTCATTGATATAGATCAAGAAAAGTATGGGCCCTAGCACAGATCCCTGGGGTACGCCATATCTTATTAATCCACTTTTACTGACATAGTTACCGATTTTCACCTTTTGGCTTCTTTCTTTCAAATAGCTTGAAAACCATAAATAAGGTAATCCCCTAATACCAGCCATCCACATTTTTTCCATCAAAACACAATGATCTACAGAATAAAAGGCTTTGGTTATGTCAAGGAAAATTGCCTCAGAGGTCGCACCATTATTTAAACTATCATATATTTGTTCCAAAAATCGCAATAAAGCATCTTCAGTTGACAACTTTTCCATAAAGCCAAATTGTTTTTTACAAAAATAGTTATTTTTTATCAAATAGGTAACTAAACGTTTTTTAACAATTTTTTCGAGGAGTTTTGAGAATATTGAAAGCAAACTAATTGGTCTAAAATTTGAAAGATTTTCTAAAGATCCTCGTTTATACAACGGAATTACAATAGCTTTCTTGAGACTGTCTGGGAACACACCTCTTTGTAAACTTAAATCAATTAAATAAGTTAAAACAACTTTTATACTATGGGATATATGTTTTAGAACCAAGGAAGTGATATTATCATATCCAGGAGCTTTACCATTTTTAAAACAATTGATAATACACATAACTTCTTCTTCTGTAGCAGGGAATAAATACAAAGATTTACCTATGTATTTATGTCGAATTTTCGTTTCAAGACAGTGATTTCGTTGATTTAAAGAACACAAATCATCTCTTACTTTTTGTGCAATATTTATAAAAAAATTATTAAAACAGGAGGCAATTTCATATTTATCATTTATAATTTCTCCATCATTATTTATGTGTGTAATATCAATTTTCTTGGCAGTCTCACTAATTAAACTATTTACCAAATTCCATTGACCCCTCAAGTTGCCTGAGAGGGAAGTGAATTTTGAATTAAAATAATTTTCTTTACAATTCCGTAATTCTCTCTTTAAATAGTTCCTATATCTAGAATAATACACTTTAAGTCTATTATTTGTTGGTTGTGCTTTCATACAACTGTAAAGACGCTTTCTAGTCTCAATTTTAGATAAAAGATAATCATTCAACCAAGGAGAAAGTTTTTTGTTTTGGTTTTTGACACTAACAGCTACTTTACTATTTTCAACAGCAGAAGTGATTATTTGAATAAATTTTTCAAAAGCATCGGAAACAGAATCTATATCATAAATAAAAGAAAAATTCGTATTTTGAAGAGTACAAATAAGTTTATTAAAATCAATTTTAAACATATTATTTTCATTGTCAACATTTTCAGGGTGTTCACTTAAATTTAAGCAGCATTTTACGAGAGAGTGGTCTGTAATGCCCTTGTGTAACACATTTACACAATAGTTAGTTATAATTCTACTAACTTTATTTAGGCGAATAAAACAATGATCAAGACATGTGGCACTATCGTTAAAAATTCTGGTTGGTTCATTTACGATCGATTGTAGTCCATAACTAGCCATGATAGATAAATATTCAATAGTCTCGGGTTTATCAAGTAAAATGTCACAGTTGAAATCACCTACCACTATTAAATTGAGTCGCTGCGTAAAGGTTAAGATATTGTGTAAATCATGAAAGAAATTATGCAAAGTAACTTCGTGCAGCCGGTAAACAGTTAATACAGATAACGTAACAGATTTTGTCAATTGTATGTCAATCAGCAGACAATCAGCAGATAAGATAGCAGGAAAAGCCGGGACGACGGAACATTGATAACATTCCCGAACGTACACGGCTACTCCACCAGCCCTGTACCGGTCATTACACTGGCTAAACTGACTGTACCCATTAATTTTATAATGTCCCACCTCATTTGAATTAGCCCAAATTTCTGTTAGTACTAATAGGTCAGGTGTATTGACCATAGTTTGTAGTTCACCCAAAATCAAATTGAAATTACTTCTCACGCTTCTAATATTTTGGTTCATAATAGTAAAACTATTCATAACTCAAAGTAATAAAAATATTGAATAATAATACATTACCATGAACAGGCTAAACAAAAACTCATTTTAAAATGTGTAAATAATGTTAAAATAACTCAAAACAAATCACACGGTATCGTTGTCATAGGCCCCTACGTAAGACTGGCTAGACACAGCTAAACTATAACCCAGCGTCGTGCATCGTGGCCTCAGGAGGAGATGCGTTCGCCGCTATCATCGGTGATATGGCTGACTTTAAGAAAGCACAAATCAATACCACCGTCGCAGCAGACCTGCGTACTCAGCGAATTTCCAAGAGATTTTGTAATTTACCAATAAACACCATAGGAATGAGTAATATTTAGATTTGCCGCCATGGGTATTGCAAGTAAATATCAGTTAAACCCCACCTAGTGAATGTACATACCAAATTTGATCAGGTTATGTCAATAAATAAGTGAGAGACAGGGTTTTGTTAATTTTCCATAAGATTAACATGGGAAACTTAGTGCACGACCACACAGAGAGCGACGAAACACGATGCGACGTAACGCAGTTAATTATTTAACCTATGTAATTCGTCGCGTCGCTCTCTGTGTGTTCGGTTCAATCTTATTAGGCCTACATGGATTTGATTCAATTGCGTCGCGTCACATCGCGTCGTGTCGCGTCGCGTAGCCCTCTGTGTGTTTGTGCACTTATTATTTATTAGCTTTTCACCGTAATTTGTTAAGACAACTTAAAAATTCTTTAGGCCTTACCATTTCTACTACCATAATAGCGCATTCCTTACAGGGAAATTTGCTAAAACTGAAAAACTTAAAAACGTGTATTTTTTACACAATGTTCAGTAGTCTTCTTTCAATGTATGTGTTATTTAAAGATCACAGTTCAAAATAACTTAAAAAATTGTGGCTTACTTATAACAAACAATTATCTCTTCTTTTTATCTTTCCCTTTTTTGTGGTTCCTGCTCATATTTTTTAGCCTTTTCAATGACAAGCCTAAAAACGCAGCACGCCCTAGAACCAGCGACATGGTTGGCTGCTGCGGCTGCACCATCCAACTTCAGTTCACAGCAGAAGAAGCAGTGAAAAGTTTATGATCGTTCCCCGCATTTGTAATCCTGTGCATCCACCCTCTTGCTTGCACATGATTTTCAAACTAATGAACTGAGTAGTCAATTCACCAATGCAATATTTCACCGCTCTGTTGACCTTCTTTAGGACCTCGCAAACCTTCGTCATCTCTCCGAGCAATACGCTCAAACGGCAGGCCCGGATTATCCATTAGGGCGTCAACCAAGGGAGGGGGGGGGGCCGGCAAATGGGCTTTTTATACTACCTTTCGGTCAAAAAATATTTAACCACAAATATAATTTGATTATAATTTTTTCTATTAACACATTTTTTTATTAAATTCTTTAATAACAATAGAAAATAGAATATTCGGTAAAAGAGAAAGAAGAAAGATCTATTTAGGTGAACTAGGTGAGCCCCTAAGGTGCCGGGACCCGAGGGGCTCCTTTGCAGCAGTGACCCTTACATATGCCCCTGATATGCCGTAAAGAGTGCCCCTGATTAGTGGTCAAGAGCATCACCCCCGACTGGCGGTAAAAATTGCCCTCTAATTATGCTTGCCATACGTCCCGGTTTGACCGGGACAGTCCCGGTTTTTAGCTCTTGTCCCGGTGTCCCGGCCGGTTTTGCTTTTGTCCCGGTTTTTTGTCAAAATTGATCAAACAGTAAATTATTAATAAAAAATATCATATTTGTTTGTTTTATTTATTAAAATAAGTATTATTTTTAAAAATTTTAGCAATAAAAAGTACTACAGTGTTATTAAATTAGCATGACGATTCAATTTTTAGAAGACAATCAAATTTAAAGGCAAAATTAAATTTTACGACCATAAGGTAGGCTGGGCAATTCTAGTGCACTTGTGCCGTAGAAGAAATAGATATACTACTGACAATGTATATTCCAGTCAAATATCAATGACAAGAAGAGGTGATTTATTCTTGTTGCAATAATATATTATTTTGATTCGTTCAAGAAGGTGTAGGCTCTATCTTTTGAGTACGTGTTATAATAATAGGCCAACAAAAAACATAAGGCGGCTTTCATTTTATATTTTACTTTTAATTAATTAGTCATTCGTACACAATATAAACATTAAAAATTTTCCAGACTAAAATTAAATATTGTGCTATGTATTAGCTATTTTTTCTAAAATATTTTAAGTCTAAGATGAAATTTTGCATAATTGAGAACACCGATTCGTTCTCTATTTACGCCTGTAAATGGGGGATAGAACTATAAACATATAGTTTAAAGTTCTATGGGGGGGGGGGTTCATACTGGGCGTCCCGGTTTGGTCCTATAAAATTATGGCAAGCCTACCTCTAATATACAGTAAATAGCACCCTTGATCAGAGTTAAATCACGCCCCCGACCAGTGGTAAACATAGCTTCCGACCACCAGTAAAGAGCGCCTCTGATTGACTGTAAAGCGCGCCCCCAATACGCATAAATAGTGAATGTGATCAGCAGTAAAGAGCACCCCTGACCAGCAGTATACATTCCCCTAATTGACGGTAAACAGCGCCTCTTTCCCTTGTAAGATTTTTCCTTTACCTATTTCCTTTGCCCTGGATAAATTTATTTCTACATTACAATTATATAATATTTGATTTCAGATGTGACATTAATATTGTGGTAAAATAGAACATTAAATGATGCAAAAGCAAGTCCATGGATTAAAGAGGCGAAAATGCTGATCACCACATTCGTTAAATAGTTCTGTGGTTTTATACAACAGCCAAAGTCATTGGAATTAAAATAAGCCCATAAATCAGGTTGTTTTTTGTTGTGGGGGGGAGGGGGGTTAATTGTGACCTTTGGCCTAGGGCGTTAAAAAATGTTAATCCGGGCTTGTCTAACGGGCAAGGGCGCAACTACAATTTTATTCTGAATGGGGGGTGGGGGGGCTGAAATATTCTAACCAGCAGGGCAGCAAAACTTTTTTTTAGGACAAACAAAGTATTTTTAGGAGGTAATTTTTTTGTAATTATGCCTTTGCGCACGGAAGAACATGCCCCCCAACTCCTTACAGATAGAGGACTTTCTCTCACTGTTTGCCAACACTAAAGGGACAAGGTGCAGCCCTTCATATACCCTTGGAGGTCCTACTCCCGTAGGAGCAAGGACGCCTCTACCCCAGTTTCCTGGGGGACGAACCTCCTATTGCCCAGCACGATGCACACAAGGAGGTCGCCCATGGCAATGCAGAGTCCAACCAAGCCCCACTTCCAGACTAAGGACCAAAGTGGCTGGCTTTTGATGATATACTGACCACGGACAGTGTGAGGCAGACATCATCTCCTACAACACAACATGAGGGACACTGGACCCTCCAGCATGCGCCGGTCATTTGCTTTTAGTCGCTTCTTATGGCAATACGCTACAGCCTATTCTAATCCGACTTAAAGCAATATGGCACAGCCTATTCTAATCCAGCACGGAGGCTGCTGAGTCAATATATTTTACCTCTCTATATCCTCAAAAATACTAATGGTTGCTCATGTGATTATTCAATATATTGGAGCTGCCGAGGGAGTCGGGGGTGTATCTTTATAAACTTATTGATGAAGAACACACATAATTGAATAATACAGGTTCATATGACGAGCCGACCACTCAGGGGAACGCACACAACCAATGTGGTACACATCAAAATAAAACTCGGAGCAACATTATTTTCCCAAGTACAATAATATCCTGTTTCTGCTAATTTCTGCACTAGATTTATAATTGATCCGTTTACTGAAGGGATTGGTTACAAGACAAACGTCAATCTACTGAGCGTTTCAAAAATAGTTTTCATAATATAATTTATTTGAGTTTAATGTTATTCAATTAGTAATATTTTATCCTTGTTAGAAAAAGTGTTGTTATTAATATATATTTTTCTTTTTTACAGAGACAGAATTGAATTATTCATCGATGAAAATAAAGCGCTTATGAAAAGGATGTACGGAGAGTTCCAAATGAGTACAGAGTATGGTCCGCCGGCGCGGGAGATCTTTGAGACCCAAAGGAGATCGAGGAAAGCAAGAGCAGCGAAGAGCAAAGAGAAACCAAAAGCGAGCAATTCCTCTTCAGTTCCTGACCCTGTCAAAGAAATGGAAGGAACTGAGTCGTACTTTGGAAAACTTAGACAAACCAGGCAATCGTTTAGAAATAACCAGTCGTCAGACTCTGGAAGGTAAAATATTGCTTTTGATAAGCCAAAATGCCCTCAATCTATGCATTTATTAATTTGTTACATCGTGTAACATTTAATTGGGAATTTCCTTCAGACAGGCGAGTTGTTGTCACATTCCTTAAACTACTGCTGACGCACAAATATGGTAATATTCTTCAACAAACTTAATCATTCAGTGAGTTAACTATATATTCCACTTAGTTAAAAAAAAGTACTAACTTTTTTTATCAGGCTGATAGGTATTCATCAATACTGAACAATAAAACCTTTACATGTTCAGAAAAGTATAAAATTAAATAATTTGAAATATTTTCTGTACAATATTTTGGCACACCTATGAAAACTAAAATTTTAGAATTATTCACTCATAATCATAGAGATTTATCTTGAAAGATCTTGAAGATTAGCTCCTTTGCATATGCTCCATACATGTTTCTTAGTTACTTACTTTTATTTAAGTTCATTTTTAGTGATAATGCTTTTATTCATTATTGGTGCTGAGTTATGTTAATGTTTACAAAGAATGAAAAATTTTCATTGCTGATTGGTGTAACAATTAAAGTTCACAACGATATGGGAATTGGAATTTAATCCCATCTTCAGGTGACAGAAATACCTAGTTTGTAATAAAGAAATACCTAGAGTTTGTAATGACACATCCGGTGAAAATAAATTTATCTATGCTTGAAATTAACACAGTAAAAATAAATAGTAAAAATATATAAAATACCATGACATTGATTTGTGTCCAGGGTGGACGCATGCGAGTCGAAAGTGGAGATCGTGACGCCGTACTGGGCCGCCAACAGTGCCGGCAAGATACGAGCGATCGTCAACACGCAGCACTTCGAGCAGGCCATTCACCAGGAAGTGTGCTCGTAAGTCACACAGACAACTGTTTCAGACTAGACAAGAAAATTGTTAAAAAATACCTGGGGCCCATTTCATGATAATCTACTAGTTACAAGTTACAACTTGTAACTTGTAATTTCCAATAGATTTGCATTAGGCGATCAGCTGATTTAATAATAATTCTAGTTTGTAGTTTATTATGAAATGGGCCCCAGGTGTTTGTAAATGAATATCCACATTTTAACGCTTTATTAACCTTACACGTATAAATAATATATCAAATAAAAGAGCCACTTAAACAGTTTTCTTTGTGTCCATCACACACAATGTTACTACCCCCATCAGCTAGACAGCATTATAAAAAAATGACTACTATTGAACATGGAGCTTTTTGTGTTTTACGATTTGCAAAGACCAAATCTGTATTTAAAATTTTCCCTTTTCAATAACAGGAGGTGGCCCGTGCACAAATTGCGCATTTTATGATTCTTTATGAGAGAAACTCACCTAAAGTACATGTATGTTGGTTCTGAAGTGACAAGGATCTATTTTTTTTTACAATCTGCCTAAAAAAATTGTCTGAAAGTAATCAGTTGTTAAGTTACAAATTCACATTTATAAACATCGTAGAATGAAAGTTGTTCAACATTTTAAAGCGCCCTCTAGGAATAAATCATCAAGGGGTGCGAAGCCCGAAACTATATGACGTTTTTAATTACAATTCGCCCACGCGCTATATCCTAAGCTTTAAAATGACACCTCAATCTTAAAAATCGGTTCAGTAGGTCGAGAGGAAAAGGGACATAACAGACGAAACCTTCATCAAAATAAGAAGATAGATTAGAATTGGGTTGAGCATTTTAAACATCTGTTAATTTACAGCTGTAAGTTTTTGGCAATTACTGATATTCACAATATTGGATTGGTTGGATGTTAGTTTTTTAAAACTAAAACTAAATGTAACTTTAGTATTGTATCAAAATAAATTAATTGCTCGATTTTGATCAACAAGTAGTGTTTTGTTAAATTCTTCAAAGGCATCATTTTTTAATGAAGCCTTATCAATTATTTTTATAAGGTAAGATTTTGTTTAGCGAGAAATGACGTTCAATTGCAGTACAGGTTTTAATGTATTAAAATTATTACTAAATTATTCAGTTGATCTGAATCTGGGATAGAACCTTCGTACTTATTATGTTTCAATTTCCATTAAAAAAAAGGAATATTTGACGTTGATCAATATTATTAATCTAAATTGTTTTCCTCTCTTTTGCAGGAAGACCCAAACAAACCGGTGTTCAAATGACTGCGGGTGTGAACAGAAGTACAAGTGGCATCGACTGCTAGCTTATGACCCAGATAACGACTGCAAAGGAATCTTCATGGACTGGTTCCTTTTCCCTTCATGCTGTGTCTGTAGATGCAATGCCAACAATTAAGCACAGCTAACGATATTGCAACAACATCGTCCAAAGATGAATGAGTCAATGCTACTTCCGATAGACTTTTGGAAAACACGTACATTCGTGATTTAAGTGTAATTTCGTAAGTACGCTGAGAACAAGTGTGTGTAAACGCGATGGACATTTAATTTATTTAGACACTATTAACTGATTTTTACCGACCAAGAGGCAGTTACAAAATAGTATGGCTGTCAGTACATTTGTACTTAATTTAAACGTACCATATATATAGTTAGTGCTATACTGTGAAGTTTTGTCTTTGTTTTTGAAGACTTGTTCAAATAGTCATTTTATAGTACTTAGTTAGCTATACAGTGTAATAAGGAAGACAGTAGTAATAGATAAGTATGAAGTGTATTATTTATGCAAAACAAATGTGTAGATTAAAAGTTTTGTACATTATTTATATTTTTACAACAAACTGTGCAATCACTCTGTAGACTAAGATGTAGAAATATGCATTCCTTGCGTAAAATTTTAATTACATAGTAAAAATAAAGAAATGTCTCTATAAATAGTGTACAGTTACATTATCTGAATTCTTGTGTACATTAAACTTCATTTATTGTAATCTTTTAAAATATGATTTTTGTATCAACGTTCAGCTTTTAACTGATTTTCCTTACACATTAAAGCAATATTACTGCCCTATGTCCAGAACAATAATACTTTTTATTTTTATGTCCTAAAGATTTTCTATTTTTACATAATGTAAATCAGAAAATTGTGTAACCCTTTAAAATTGTGGATGTTTAGAAAATCATTGTGTGATGGGAAAGGGCTCATGACATGTAGCAGTGTGGGCATTATTGTAACATGTCAGAAATCACCCATGTTGGCATCAATATCACTGTGACAGCACACAGATGCGAGCTAAACCCATCCATTGCTTAACCCATTTGTGCCCACTGTCGACATTTGTCGACACTGTATTTTAATTTATGAAAGTCCATGGAATTTTAGGTTTTTCATGATTAAAATTGGCATTTTGAAGTGAAAATATAATTATCTTTCGTATTTCAAGGCCGTAGTGCCACACACACAGTAAACAGAAGTATAAAGTAGCAAAATCAGTGTTGATCAAGGTGCAACTCTCAAAGAATTAACTGATCCCGTCAACTTCCACGCAAGCCTGCCACCGTTTATTTTACGTGGGCTCTCCCACCAACTTTGCCACAGATCGGCTAACCCTTTAAGAGTTGCACCACCAGGTCAGGGTTTGGTCGTGAGCGGATTCAAACCCGCGCCGACGCAGACATCCTGGTCAAGCATGCCTACGCCTTAGCCATCTGAGCTATCACGACCGGCAGCCTAGACATGAGAATTTGGGTTTTGAATGGTGCGTGCCCCTAGCGGGAAAGACTGTAGGCCGTTGGTATGCGAGTTCGCTACAAGAGCGCAGCACTAAGCCAATAGACAATAGACAATATCCCAATGAGCAAAAAAAATGGGTTTAAAACTGTTTTAAAATAAGTTTCAAACTCGTATTAAAACTGTTATCAATATAAGTACAGTCAACAACGTTTTCGTATTAATACGAGTTAAAAATTGTTCAAAACTCTATTAAAACAATTTTAAAATTGTTTAAACTTGTATTAAAACAATTTTAAAACTTCTATTAAAACAGTTTAAAACTGTTATAAAAATAGTTTAAAAACTGTTATCAAAACATTTTAAAACTGTTATCAAAACTATTTAAAGCTGCTATCAAAACAATTTAAAAACTGTTATCAAAACATTTTAAAACTGTTATCAAAACATTTTAAAACTGTTATCAAAACATTTTAAAGCAGCAAAAAGTATCTGCCGCTGGCAGGATTTGAACCTATGACCTTTAGATTCCCAAGCCGCGACCCTACCAACCACGCCATGCTGCTCTCCACTTCACACAACAATTGTTACACTACTTGGCCAGTTGATACCCAAGTTTCTTTGCGTTGATCAAATTAAACGCATTTCCCGTGGCCTATATATTTTTATGTCTTCCCAAATAGGTCTTAAACTAGAGTTCCCTTACATGTTAGTTTCATGTGTAAATGTTTAACAAATTGCAGTTATCTCAATTAATGTAAAACTTTTGACTGTGTAATCGAATACTTTACATAATTTTTACATCAAAATGATGTCAAGCTTTTAACGAGTTCAATTGTTTTAAACAAATAACAATGTTCTCTTGTTGTAAAAGACTTGAAGAATTTTTTTCTTCATTTATTACATTACCTTTTAAATTTAAGAATGCAAAATTTTTACATAATTTTGACGTCAATACTTGATCTAATATTTTACTTTGACATCAATTTGACGACTTTGATCACTTTTTTACGTCAAATTGACAACGTGTGCTATGTGGTACGTACTCAATCCCATGGTTTTTATGGAAAAATAGAAAAAAATACCAAATTTCTGTTGGAAATTTGCTGAATACACAGCTTTGCTGCAAATTATTTGCTTATATTGATAACAGTTTTAAAATTGTTGTTCGATAATTTTGAATTCCAAAACTGTTATTAAAACAATTTAAAAACTGATATAAACATTTTCTAACAAAATTTTTAAACTGTTTTTAAAACTTTTATTAATAAGCAAATAAAACTAATATTAAAATCGTTTCCATTCAATTTCAATATTCTTGCAAACTGTTATTATAATAACTTTTTAAACTTATATTAAAATGGTTGGCTTGGCTTGGTCGTGAGGTTCCAGTAGGCTGGAAGAGCCCACTGCGGCTGTTTTAGTGCGTTGCCCTCTTCAGCCTTAAAATGGTTTGTAAACAGTTTTAAAATTGTTTAATCTTGTATTAAAACTTATATTGAAACAAGTTTTTACAACTATATGAAAATAATTTTTATACAATTTCAAAAGTGTTTAAACTGTTATTAAAACTTTTATTGATATGAGTTTATAAACTTGTATTAAAACAATTTTAAAACATTTTTAAAAGTGTTTAAACTGTCATTAAAACTTGTATTGATATGAGTTTATAAAACTTGTTTTAAAACAATTTTAAAATGATTTAAAACTTGTATTAAAGTTGTTTTAATACCAAACTTATATCAAAATATTTTGAAATTGTATTAAAACAATTGTAAAACAGTTTCCAACAATTTTTATGCTCATTGGGATACTTTATTAACATATTCGTTGAGAACAGTACAATGCGTCAGGTTATATTGAGTTATAATTGATTTAGTAAAAATTCTTTCTCTGTGCCACTGCACCCAATTCACAAGAAACAATTTGGGCATAAATGGGTTAAAAAATTCATAGTCCATTCCCCGTCCCAGGGTCAGTAATGATCCACCCGTATTACTCCTGTTAATACTGCCCTGCTCTAACTGACTACATTGATATTGTACGATCGTACAATATCAATGTAGTCAGTTAGAGCAAAGCCGTATTTTGAAATAGGCTGAAAAGACTACACAATATTTCAATAGATCAATTACAACACGGCTATTCTTCAAGATATAACAAATACTTTTGTACATTTATACTCTCACAATTTCTCACATTTAACATACACTTTTTATAAACACTGAAATACATTTAACATAAATAACTGTGATCTAACTTAAATCAAATATAAATTTCAGCTGGTATGAAAAATCCACTCAACAGGCAAAACTATTTGACTATACCAGCGACAAATCCTGTTCAGAGTCAGATCACAGAATAAAAGTTCTTTCCTCTTGGCGGACAAGGGGTTGAGGAGGGGCAGGGGAGAGAGGTGAACATATTGTACCTTGGTATGCAGCTAGGAATTGGAGGTATTGTTGGCCGACCAGATGACAAACTGGATATTTCCAGCCTTCCTGCTTGAATGCTGATGAATAAAATCCACTATGAAATATTATTTGATCTTCAATTATTTAATTGTAAATGATTTTTTTTTTGTTTGAAAAATAAATGTCACAAGCGTCAAGCGGCGCTTCGGGTATGTTCCGCCCAGTGTCTGGGCCTGCCGTTCTGGTGGTCGCCGGAGTCAACCCTATCAAGCTCTTAGCAGGAGAGAGGAATTTGATTTATCAGAGATAAGGCGAGATCGGCAAGAACAGAAAAGCGCTCCCGAACCTTCAAGCAATGGAATCACAGCAGCTGGGAGCACGACACCCGAGGACGATGGACTGCGCGACTTATCAAGCAGTTCCGACCATGGGCGGAATGGCAGCATGGGGAGGTGCCTACTACCTGACCCAATTCCTGACAGGTGACGGCTATTTTCGGTCGTACCTGAATCGGATGGGCAAGACCGGTTCACCGGACTGCATTTATTGCTTGGGCGTTCCTGATGATGCGGAGCACACCTTCTTCCGCTGCTCCCGTTGAGAATGGCCCCGCCTGGAGGCCACACAAATTTTTGGTGCATTTTCAGTGGACTCGGTCTGGCAAAAGATCTTGGAGGATGAGGGCAACTGGGATTGTTTATCACAGTTCATCCGGGGCATCCTCTTGGAAAAAAAAACTGATCTGGACCGCGAAGTGGCCAAGATCCCTTGATCGAGCGGCTGGATAAGGAGCGAGCCCCAAGGGCGTAAGCCAAATTTAGGCCTAGCCTGACGTAATGTGATGAACAATTCCAGGCTAGAATCCTAAAGAATAGAGGAGGCTTTTTAGTGGGTAAACTCGTTTTGTAGGGGAGCCCCACACTATAGGCTGGCCCCCTGTGTGCGTAATGCATTTTTCCCGCCTTATTCTCCCTAAAAAAAATACCCCCCCGTCGCAGCAGACCTGCGTACTCAGCGAGTTTCCAAATTTAAATATTAATTCTGACCAGATATACCTGTAACCCAATTATCATCACAAGCTCATAAATAGGGAAATTAATGTCTATTCTCCTTATGATAAATATAGCAAAAGAGTATGCAGGTATTCTGCCATGGGGAACACTAAAAGTAGGTTTTTAGCATAAAAAATTATTTCAACCATATAAAGCCATATACTAAGTTTCATCAATATCCGTCCATTGCTAAGGAGTTTGCCTATTCTCCATATGGTTAACATGGGAAAAGAGTATGCAGGTTTGCTGCCATGATAAGCACAAAAACCAAGATTTTTTACCATAAATGGATGAATCTCAATTAAATAAAGCTGAATACCAAATTTCATCCAAAAATATTGGTTAATAAGTGAAATATTAACACATCCTTATTCTCCATAAAATTAACATTGGAGCCCCAAATACAATGTACTGCCATTAGACTTTTTAATATCTCGGTAACCAATGGAGATAGAGCAAAGCTTTAAAATACTAAATTGTGTTTTTTTTTAGCTAAAACCAATGGTTAAAATAAAAAATTTTTAAATTTACGTATGAAAAAAGTAAAAAATCCAATTTTTGGGGTACAAAACCCCCCAAAACTACCCCTTCCGGAGGGTCGATATGTCTGGTTTACGAACTCATCCGAATAAATGTGGGATTACACATCTCTACCAAATTTGGTATCGATCGGACCGTTTTTACGAGAGTTATCGTGTCTAGGGACACATACATATATACTTATATATATATATATATATATATATATATATATATATATACACACACACACACACACATATATATATATATATAAAATTTTAATGACTATTATTTTTGGTCTCGGGGCACCTCAAAACGAAAAAGTAACATGGTCCCGGGTTTAGGTATTACCATGAGACCTACAGTAATAGCTTATTCCCTATGGGAAATTCGCTTAAAAGAAAAAAAAAAACTTGCAGGTAACAAAGAGTAAAATATAAATTTTTTAAACAATTTTTTAACCGTTTAATACTTAATGGTAACAACAACGGTTGTCGCAGAAATTGGCACCACTGATCTTTTGGGATGTAGTACTCCTGTGGCACTACAGTCATCTTGGGAGCCTATAGCGGCAAAGTGTTAGGGGTGGCACTTAAGTAGTTTACTATAAACTGAAAAATTTGTACTAATTTAATAACAGAAACTTCTTTGGGCTCATCTTTTTGATTTGAAGAGTATTCATATGAGGGAATGGAAATACATTTATTCTTTTTATACAAATTTACTCCTTACAATTAGAACATTTTTCATGTAGGGTAGTCATAATGATACTCGCAGTTTGTAATGGCTCAGGAAGAAGGAACTGTACTATAGTAGGATTCACAAAAATAGTACGATGAGTCAATACATTGTCAACAAATTTATTCTGAAACACATTTTTATAAGTTCGCACGTTATTTCTCCGACTATGGCCACGACCACTCCGCTACTATCCATTTGAATAAGCTACTCTCTACTTACGGCCAGCTGACTTGACCATAGTTTGAGAAATAATGCACGAACTATACTGTATTAAACATAACAACAAATGAAAACATTGCAGTCAAGAGGGGGAACACAGCTGTTAAAATTTCTATCGGACTATTTTCTTGCATTTTACTATAGTGCTCCCAGTGGTTACATTCGCAAATAGTTATTTCATTATGAAGACATGTTAATAAATTTATGAATGGATTGGCCACAAAATAATGGAAATGCATGGCTTTGATTTTAAAATAATCTCCGCCATGAAAAATGTACAGTAATTTTTAAGGATGGAACAAAAAATAAAACGCACTACTTGCCAGGCGTAACTGTTCACCAAAGAACCAAACTTCCGCCAATATCAGAATCAACAGTAATATTAGTAGTTGTGAGTCTACACATCAGGGACCACTAGGTTTTTCTAACCAGAACTTTTCACTTAAGACTTTTCAACGATTCTAGTCTGGTTGAAGAAGTTTTAGACTTAGTATGATTTAACAAAACTTTTCACTTTTTATAACTAACTGATGATGTTAGTTGAGCTTGCTTAATCTATGATGTTTGACTGTGACGCTGTCGCAAGAAACCATTAAAACTTATGTTATTTTTGTTTTGGTAAAAAATGTGCCAATTGGTGACGGCTCTAGGATGAAAATATTGGGTACACAACTGCTTTCTAGGGTGGTAATTAATTTGTAGTAAGTTTTATTGTAATACACAAGTCGTAATGCCGGTGCCGTGCTGTCGCCACCTCTTTCGCTTCACCAAATGGGTAAATCATAGCCCCCACAAAAATGATTTATTTTCTAAAAAATTTTGCATTTGCTTACATAGAAGACTATGTAAGATTTATGAATTGTTCTAATTGAACTCAATTTGATTCAATTCAAATCTCAATTTAATCGAAATTTGTTTGAACTATTTTTGTAGCTTGTGACAAAACCAACATTATTATTGAGCTGGCAGTTGCCTGTACACTGCCTAGCCTGTCCACTGTTCTAGCTGCTCCTGTGAAGTTACTTCCAATTAAATCATACACAGTTCATAAAATTATTTGATACTTTGATATTGAGACATCAACATTATCTGGGGTGTATATTTTTAGGTGAATATTCTACCGATAAGTGGCAATAAAAACTATGTAGCCTATATGAGTCTGTTCCTAAGGGGGGCGAGGGGGGCGGAAGAAATGTATATAGCCTTTGGGCAGCTTACTCCTAAATCCGGCCCTGGATTAGAGCAGGTCGCATGGTACACGCTAACACAGTAAATCGTAGGCGGTTGTTCGCCTCCAACTAACACTAAGGCTGGTGCCTAGCAACTGAATGATGCGAATAACGTGGGTCAGTAGGCCTACTGACCAGCCAGGGGAGCAATGCGATCCACCAGCAGCAAACGTAAAAAAAAACTCAAATTGCATATCTCGCAAATTTCAGTCAGTGGTAAAAATGTATAAAAATATATTAATATTTTAATGGTGCAGGACAGAAAGTGCAAAAAAAAAATTGGAAAATAACACATAAAGTTTAATTGGTAAAAATACATTTTTCTTTCTTTAAACTTAAAATTAAACAACTTTATTAAAAACAACAAGTAATCTTTTCAGTCTTCCATACAAGGGCACATGATAGCACTCATTGTATTTTTACAGTAGAGTGGGTTCCATAATTTATGGATTATGTCATATCAATTATAAAATTCTGGAAACCATTATAACATTAACATAAGGTTTGTCAATTAACCATACTAACAACAAAAACAATTGCACAATACATATTAACTTTGGTATCTGAAAACTTTTTCATAAACTAAAGAACAACAATGTTATGATAAAAACATTAAGAGGCGGTTTGAGAGATCCTTATTTTTATCCGTGATTTACGTTTAATACTATATTCAAGCTACTATGACATTCCAAAAAATATCAATCCCAAAAAGTAGGTAAGGCTTAATAGGAAGTTTTTGCACATACGATAAATGAATACGGTAAACGGTAAATGCTATTAAAATTTTGTCGAATTTGTCTATTTTTAATGTTTGAATTTATGAAAAAACTGTTGAGAATTATTCATGAGGAAACATTAAACAATATTCATACAGTTTAAAGATACAACACAACGTATTATCCATAAACTTGTCAAAATAAAAATAGCTTTTTAAACACATAACAGATAACAAATAACTTGGCCCTTGATGGCCTGGCAAACAATTAGAATGGAACGACAGACAAAAATTAATAACCTACACAAATTAATTTTTTTGACATTTTCTCAAGACTCAAATTGACTCCGGATTCTAGTTAAACATGTTAGCCCCAAAAGTATTAATGCCAGGAAAGTAGGTTATATTTTTACCTAATTTATTTATGAGGTCTGTAATTTGTTAAATAAAATTATATATGGGGGGAAAATGAAAGAAGTGTGGGTCAAACTATACACAATGTACTGATTCAATAACTTCCACGACGCAAAAAAATTTTAATCATAAATGTTATTATCCTCAACTGAATCAGGAGCACTTCCTACCAACAAGATAATTTTTTGCTCAGATAGGTCGGGAAGACGCTACAACAGTAACTTTTAACTGAGTGGGGGGCCACTCACTCGACATTAAGTATTTCTGAATCTTCAGTTGTCTTTTATTGCTTCTTACAATATATATTGGAATTATATAAACCCCCTGATTAATTAAAAAAGAAAATAATTTTGTAGAAAGTATTTAAATGTAGGGGTCTTTGACGTAAAGCGTTGTCAGTGTCTATGACGCATAAAAATATTGTGAGGACTATATTTCATTCCAGATTTTTAATGACACCACTATTACGATCAATAACACCGGCACAATACCAAAAAGCTTCCATAAAAACTAGATCAACAACTGTTAGAGAGTATGTTTCGTTTCCTAAATACAGATTTTGATACCAAGTAATATAATAAACTAGGCGCATGCTCTCAAACCGCCTATAAATTTAATCTAAATTCAATTAACAAATTGAAACAAACAACTAACTTAAATTAACAATGGATTTCATAGGCAAAATTCAACAAGACAGAAGTTCATGATTTTCTTAAGGCTACAATTTTAAATACAGAAGACTCTCAAACATAGTACAACACATTTTGACAATGCCTCAGTAGCAATGTCCTTCATCCTGATGATTATTTTTTTTTGAAAAAATACTTAGAAAATTTATATCTATTTTCTGTATAAACATAACAAATATATTTATGTATCCTAGTAGTTGATTTGTTTGTGATAAACAGGTTTTCCTCGTTATACCCTTTCATAAGAGGTTACCTAGCATTTTAAAATTATACCTTCAGTAATTCATAATCCATAACGGTCCTTTCTCATAATACATGTAGGATTTTCAAGAGTTTACTGTACGGTACACAATTTTGAGCATTAAGAGCTAAGGACTATGTACAATATGTTAATAGTAATAAAAATTGTGGCATGTTTTCTAGTAAGCGTATAGCTTACAAACTCATAAAGAGGAGTTTTCGATTAAAAGGAACATAAAAAGCCCTATCAAACTCAAAATTTATAGGTTTAATAAGGTTTCCCCAGCATTAGTTTCATTCAATGCAATGTTCTGTATAATTTATAATACATTCAATAAAGACTTCAATAAGACTTCAAAAAGATTCAATAATTCTTGACAAAACATTGCCAATCAAGAAAAAACGTTAAATTGTCCATCTTACCTGGTGATTTCTATGGAATGAGGTAATTTAAAATGAAGATTTGTTTAAACATTATTACATGGCTAAAAATTCATACTCTTAACCCTCCCGCTGATGAAAGTCTCAGTCGATACTATAAAAGCTCGGTCTGAACGTCATTGTCGCACCCGCGACGATTATGGAAGCGTTCACTATAAACGTAATATTTCATGAAATAATTACTACAAAACATATATGTCTTTTAAAATCAAGTTGACAAAATTGTATTCGACAGAGTGATCCACAGTTTCACTGTATTCTCTTTGCAAATCTTTTTTTTCTTCTTCAAAAATTTATTTTCACGTATGTTGCCAGCTGATTGTTTGCATTAATTATAGAGTATAAATGAATGTTTATTTATATTTAGCATAGAGTTATTATATAAAATATAAAAAAATATAAAATACATGCAAAAAATAGAAGATAAGATATAAAGTTATTAAATGTAAAATGAAAAATATAAAGGTATTTATATATACATCTACATGTGTATATATATAAATATAGCCCCTATTTTTTGCTTCTTCACGGATTTGTTTACTCTTACGTGACCAGCTGATTGCTTGCTTTGGTTTTAAAGTTTATATGTTATAGAGTATGTAAAGTATATATACTTAATAAAGTGTGTATATTTTTAATCCCTAATATATTTTGAACAAAATGTCTATCTTGATTTTATTCAAAAAGTTTTTTTACAATGTTATCTGGAAGCCAAAACTTTTACAAAACAAAATTATTGATTTTATTTTACATTTCTGGAAGCCACTACTTTTTTCCAGTTAGAGGTATTTATAAGTTTTTTGAGTTCTTTAATTTTGTGTAATTTACTGAACAAATTGATATATAATAAATGTAACTTTACACTTAATTTATATTTTTTATAATGTCTTAAAATAATTATTGCGCGGTTAGCACATAACGCACTTATTCCGGGCTGTTATACTCATCAGCCGAAGGGTTAACTGGCCACTTTGGGATCAACTGGCGGCCGGATTTAGAATGGGCCTGTTAAACCGACGTTCCTTTTAAATGTAATTTTTTAGTAGTTTCTATGGCTCAAGTCCTAGATAAAAAATCATTGTGTGTCTTTTAAACGATGGTTAAGTTAAATGCAAATCATCATAATGTTCATTTTAGCTACTGAGGGTTTAATACTGCAAAACATTTAAAATTCATGAGATAATCTTTTTTTAATTGCTGTCACATATAGAAAGTGGAAAAAGTTGCTGAGGTGGACCAATCCGAGGCAAGTGATCATGATTAGGTCCTCCTCTTCCAATTCCTCAACCTCTGGTAGTTCTTTGGCCAAGATCTCAAGTGTGCTTTGAACAACATTTCCACACAGAGGCCTGCACGGTTCGGTGCAAAGCGTACCATTGTCCAGAAGAGACACAATTAGTTTCACTTTCGGGTTTTTTATTTCCCCCACAAGGTCATCGATCGTATAACTGTTTTCCCCGACCAGCAATTTTTCCTTAAGGTACAGCAGGGCCAGTCCTCTCCTGTAGTCGGCCCTCTCCCTCTCATCGGAAGTCCATTCTTCAAGGAAAGGATGAGGGTCCTTGAAGACGGGGCAACACTTGTGGTTAGGGTCATTGATCCTTTTTTCCCAGTTATCCTCATCGCACTTGATGAAAAACTCGTTCAACTTCTTTTCAATACGATCAATTTGGGAGGTATTTTCCTCCAAAGTGTCTGATGGTGTATTTTCCAGCCATTTTCGAACGACTGCTGGAGGAGGCATTTCTTCTTGGGGCAAGTACGCTGAAGGTACAGGCTCTGGAGACAGCCTGAAAAAGACCATGAGCGTAAAAAGGACAAAGCGTACCATGAGAGATCACAGAATTTCAAAACTACTCAAAACGATTAAAATGTAAAAAATATATTTTAAGGATTTAAAGGGATAGAGCCTGCGCAGTCAAGTGGCCGTTGCGGTAATTACCACAAGACGTTTTGCATTGTTGCACGACCATTCTGCAGTCTTACGGGTAAAAAATTCATCGAGCAGTGCTTCACCTTCTATTTTTTTTACTTTAAGGTCCATTAAAAGTGAGAGAGTTATTAAACAAGACTTAGGCTATTTGATTCGCTTTTGGTTCTTTTTAATATTTTGGATTTTAATATTAATAATATTTTGAAACCATTATAGCTTACAATGAATTCAAAATATAGAAAAATCTATTTTTAAAAAATCAAAAAAAGGAATTAAATAGCTCAAGTTATTATTTTTGATTTAAAACCTCTCTCACTTTTATCAGACTTTAAATAAAGATATAAAATGGGAGCAGGCAAAGCACTGCATGACATTCTCTCTGAAAGGACCCCTTAGGTGATTTTTTTTTTTTTTTTTTTTTTTTAATAATGTTTGGTGATGCTATACAAAAAAAAGTAACTGTATTATTTGGCTATCAATATTAATTTAATATGTGGCCTACAAAGCTTAAAAATAAAAAAAAACAATCAAATTTAACAAGTGTTTTAAATTTTAAGAAAACTTTCTTAGATCTGGTCTTATCTCTAAAATATGTTAAAGAATGGAACTTATGATTCAATGTCAGTAGACTCCCTCTAAACTGGCCATCTCAGGACCAAGCTTCGGCCGGTTAATGATTTGGCCAGTTAAACCTATGTACATTTAATATCTCGGTAACCAATGGAGATAGAGCAAAGCTTCAAAATACTAAATTGTGTGTAATTTTTTTAACAAAATCCAGTGGTGAAAATCAAAATTTAAAATTCACATTCTTGTTTATTATTGTTTAGCCAACGTACAATTTCATATGGTCTAAATGCAATTATGGCTTGAAATGAAAAACAACTCTAAATATATTACTCTATATATTTATAGCTAACATTTAACACCGATGAAATCCGTGACTAAAATAAACTAATAATAATTCATTTCCTAATTTGTCTACTGGATAGCATGTCCAAACACATTCACTTCCGGTGGCATAGACTTCCATCCAGGAAAGTACTTTTTAGGTGATTTGAGAACATCATGGTATAATGTTGAATTGAATGATACAGTAGATAAGAAAACAAAGTTTCCCACAAAGCATGGCTCGTCAAAGCAATGTTGAGATAAAAAATGGCCGGTTAAAAAGATGTTGTTTTTGACCCAGGGTAGGACGGTTAAAGCGGAGACCGGTTAAAAAGTGGCCGGTTAAGAGGGAGTCTACTGTAATGGTTTTGTTATTTAAATTCCCCTCGTAGGGAATACTAATACACTAAAATGGTGGTCAGCATTGTAAATACATTTTAGCCTTTTAAAATGGCAAGTTATGACCAAGGCCAACAAATTATTTCCCATTTGTTTCATTCTTGAAAGCTAGCCTTGGAAAATTTTGTTGGCCCTTAACACATTATACAAAACTAGGGAGACCCGTGCAGTAGGGTGGGCTGAAAAAGTTTTATTTTTTATTCTTAATGCTATACCGAAAAAAACTTGTCTTTGTTAATCAAAATGCAATAAAGAAAAAATTCTAAGGCTAACCTCCAGCTAGCGCATTACACTTGAATTTTTGAAATTTCACTAAAATCGCGGTATTTTATATAATTTTTTCAAGTATCGTAACGATAACATATTTTACTGCTATAGCAAAAATAAATAATACTAAGATTATGATAACACAATAAGTCTTTATTTCCAAAGTATTTTGTAAAATTGAGGTAGCGCAATGGCCTTCAATATGGTTAATTTAACACTTTTTGACAGCCAAACAGCTGAAGTTCAGTGCAGCATTAATTCTTTTTACACCTACTACTAATGAGTTTTTTATCTATAATGTTTATAAAACAATCACCTGAAGGATAAAGATAAATAACTAGGCAACTTACATTTAACAAAAAGAGATTATTAATTACAAATTTTATAGTGAAATACAAATTGTGAATTCATCTCCTTCAGAATTTTACTGTCCTTCTCAACAGTCGTTTACTTATTTGGAACCTTGAAGTCACGTTTGCTTGAAAAACTTGGCATCGAAGCTCTGGATAGCAGCGTTGACTGAATGAAGCCATCTTTACATCTGTTCTTTACACCAACGACTTTTGAGGAGGCTTCAGTCACCAATTTTACGCAGCGCTCCACCGCTTGAGTGTGGCACGGGAATTTATCGAAGTTCCATTCTTTCGGTGTTGTAGCAGTTGAAATCTTGGCCCACATTTCTTCGTTAGATACTCTTCGCAACAATGGTGGTGGATAAATAGCTGTAGAATTCCAATCTATGATTTCATAATATTCCTTTGCCTGAAAGTTAAGTGTTGGAGGTTTAAAAGTTCGGATTAGCTGTTTTTTTTAGAGCTATGGACCTTGCTTTTATGATTCTTCTAAGCCCCAATTCCCTGATATGGGCCCTTTCATCAACAATCATACTAAGGAGCAAGTTTTCTGGATGTGCAAAAAATGCATTACTTGGCATGCCAAAATGCATGTTGGCTGTTGTTAGCCATCGAGAATGGGAGATCGGACCTGGTTCACGAACTGCCAAGTCTGTCGTGCAGGTGCCTGACTTAATAGCTGAACTTATGTCCAGCAGATATTGTTGGTCCTTACTCAAAATTTTGCGATCGATATCAGGGATAGCACAGTCAATGCTTTGAAAGTTTACTACTGGGAGTTTTTCACAATTTTTGAGTTGTGAGCCAATAGCTCCACTAAAAGATTTTGGGCCAGTTGTTTCACCATTAAAAGTTTGAAACAAGTGCCTTAACGGTAATTCATTCAAGTGCAAAAGACAAACTCCCCACTGCAGTGGTCGTTTAATTTCTTCTTCGATCGTGCGAATTACACCAGTTTTCCAACCTGTGTTTGTAACTGTCCCATCGCATCCAATCACGTCAAGCTCATCTAGCGAAAAATTGGATTCTTTTAAATAATCCAAAATAGCACTGGCAATATCCTTTGAAGTTCCTGTAGGTGGGGATACATGGCCAACATAAATTGAGCCAGGTTGTTGGATGATTGAGTAGTGCTCTTCTTTAGCAGTTCTTCTGAAACACTTTAGATTTACTTTATCAACTTTCAAAGTATTGTCCTTTCGGCCATCAAAATATAGGCCTTGTATCACGTTTGGCTGTCTTTTTAGCATATACTGAAGATTTGATCTATTAACATTTTTTTCCCTCCTAACCTTATTCTTATCTATTATGAGGGAATCATCCTCTTCTGTTGCAATACCAAGGTCATGCAGTACACTGGAGGCGATAGCAGCTGTTGCTCTGTCCGAAACACCAAATCTGTCACTAGCCAATGCGGTATTTTTTAACTGTATTCGCATTTGCCACGGTTGTTTGCTCGGAATAGGAATGAAGTTATCATCAGACCCAATAGGCTCTTCCTCTTCCATTGAGCTTTCGTCTGATCCTATTATTTGTTCCATTGCATCCTTAGAGCATGAAGGCTGCGAATGCAAAACTAATGGAATGTTAGACGACACAACCTGATGTTTTACTTCTTCACGTTGCAGTCTTTTGGTAATTTTTTTTACTCCTTTTTGTCTAAATTACCAATCTTGCCAAAATTTCTTTGAAAATAAATTACCTTAAGTTCAAGCACTGGAATTTTTTTGTCTTTTTCACATTTACATACAACTGATATAGGGCACTCACAGATCTCGGGGATCTTTTTGCAGTTGCAGGAGTATGTTATTTGGCATTTACATGCCGATATATCGAATAAGGATGCAGCTTTATGCTTGAATTGCTCAATTTTATGCTTAAACTTGTCCTTTTCCTTGTCACGTTTGAAGGACTTCATTAAATTACGATAGCTATCGTAGTATGAATTTATTAATTGGACAATTCTATAGGGCGTCACTGTGGGTATAGAAGCTTTGTCAAAGACGTCTTTTACTTTTGGAGCAACAATATTTGATATCAGAGAGAAACTTACAAGCTTATTACTTTCTAATGCTTTGTTGTACTGTTCAAGGAAACAACACTGAGAACATCTTCATAAGTTGGGAGCTTACTTACAGGCAATTCCTTTGGGCAACCAAACAACGGACAATCAAAATCACTACGAGTTATTTTCTTGGCAACGGCCATCACACACAACATAACTAATAAAGTTATAAACTTAAACCAATAACTCACTAAAACTACACGTCAGTCTAAAGGCGTCTGGTGGGAAAAACTGCGGTTCACAAAATGGCTGTCGGCCAGCTTCCCCGTGCAGTGCATTGTGGGAGAGAGTACGGGTGGGGGAAGCCGGGCGCGGCAGCCCGTCATTGCCGAGCGTGCAGCCGTCAGCAGCACTCAACGCTAAAAAGTGTCATTTTCCGACGCGTTGCGCAACCTCGAATTGATAAATTTATACTTTCCCTATTATTTAATTCTTTTTTAAAACCTTAAAGTAAAGGACTATCACAATTGCAGTAAAAGATCTAACCGTTACAATACTTAAAAAATTATGAAAAATCCCGCTATTTTAGTGAAATTTCAAAATTTTAAGTGTAATGCGCTAGCTGGAGGTTAGGTTTAGAATTTTTTTCTTTTTTGCATTTTGATTACCAGTCATAGAGACAAGTTTTTTTCGGTATAGCATTAAGAATAAAAAAATAAAAAACAATTTTCGGCCCACCCTACCGTGCAGCGCAATGTGCTGCATTTGTCAGATCTGGTGATCAAACCTTGCCCCATGGTAATCTACTGAGTTACTTTCAATAAAAATTAAATTAATGTTCTCGTCCTCTAAAGACGAATCAAAAACCTGCTATACTGATATGTGGAATGATTATTACAGATGTTAAATAATCAAAGTAAAAGATTTATAATTTACTAGCTTACCCGGCATACTTTGCAATGCCAACCTGCGGAATTGTTTGTCCTTCAAATAAGCACGTTCACTGTTTTCACTCGCCTCAAGTTTGTAACATCTTTTGTTTTTTATTACCAATCTTCCCTAAATGCTTTAAATGAAAACAGTTCAGGTGAGCTCGATTGCTACTCTCACTTGCCGTCAGGTTCAGCTTGTAGTCTGAGCTCAATCGTCAATATCCTCTAGTTTTTTATTACCAATCTTCCATCAGTGCTTTAAATGAGATTAGCTGTTTATATTCCTTAATGTAAATCATATGTTCCAATACAAAAATCCTGCTTCCATTAGAATAACATGGTAACTTTGAAGCAATGCGAGACAGAGCCCAATGAAAGAATCTGGATCAAATATATGAATCCTAGGTTCTTCCTGGTTCTAAGCTACCTCCCGACCAATTTTACAGTACAGTAACTATACAACTATTTACAGAATCACTATTTTTTTTATTTTTAGTAGTTAGTTTATGATTTATATGATATTAAATAAATAAAATACGTAGTTTCGTCCGAAGCCCAAAATATCATACGAAAAGGTAGTATTGAACAGTGACGTATCGTACATTGTACAGGGAGATAAATTATCATACAAAACTATAATTATCTCACATCTGGAAACACTGGATCACCAATATCTAAAATTATTTATCTCCTAGAGGACCGGATGTTTATCGTACTTCCGACCGGATGTTCATATACCGTGAGACGCCAACGCGATGTAGACAGTTGCATTACTCATTGCGAAACTACAAACAATACTTTAGCCATCTCTACATAGTAGTGCTAGATGGCTATGACGATACATATTCTTCGAAGTCTGCTCTCCGTTCCGGTCGTGGTGCAATGTGCGTGTGCATGGTAGGCCTACCCGGAATGTTAACTGTGTCTATGTCGTATATTTTATATTTTTTTATTGTGACTGTGTTGTATTTGTCAATTTAAACTTTTCAACGACTCCTTTTCGGATGAAGCAATTTTGTGATTAACACCTGAAGTGCCGCTGTGGCGGCGAAACATGTCATAGTTTGATACGATAACATTTAAACTGTAAGACGAGGTATGTAACCTATTTATAGTCTAAATTCACAGTTCAGGGGCTAAACAATGGATTTTAATCAAAAGAATGAAGCAGATTAAGTCTAATGATAAACTAAACGGAAAATAGTCACAACACCCAACCACCTAGGTTAAGTATTTACCATTTAACTGAGCAGTTGTCAATGCATCAATGATTTTGAAACCTCTCGCTTGGAGCGCTAGCAGTAAAAATACAAGTGTTTCAAGGCTCCGCCAATAACGGCAACTCTAGACGCACAGTTTTTATTCCACTCGCTTGGATTGCTGGTTTAAAGGTAATTGTTTCTTTAACAACTGACTTGGAGCGCTAGTAGTTGTGGGACAGTTCCTCATCAGTAGTTTCGTCACTTAATAATATAAGATTTAATCTACTAAAGATTACGATTGCGTTTGACAACGAACTTAAGAAGGCATTGGATCGGATGCATCACGATATGAATGATTGTTGTCTGCATTTATTTATTCTCATCTGGTGTTGATATTCGGTTAAGTCTTATATTATTGCACTGCCTGTGACGAACTCTCTTTTTGTGAGTCAAGAGGATCTAAATTTGATTTTTTCCCCTTACATATAGTTTGTCTTAGAATTTTTCCTATTGTCTCAGGATTGAATGGGTTACTAAAGAATTTGAATTTAGTTCAAAATAATGTTGACATGTTCATACAGGCCTAGGTGCAGTTTGGCTGGCCTACTATGTATGTTGATCACGACTAATTATAAATTTTCTCTGTTTTTAAGTTAAAAAATAGCCTGGTTGAATTGTTGATAGGACTAAATTAATTGATTTTTATATTCCTAATTTAGTCAAGGCGTAGGTCTGATTTAATAATATGGCCTGATTTGCCTTACTGCTTCTGTTGACGAGGGGATTTTGAAAATTGAAGTTCACGCACATCTTAATAAAACAACAGAATTTAGATATTAACAGAATAGTAGTATAAAATTCCTGTAGAATAGTAGATTATCTCGTTATCCTCTTATCTTGTTTATTTGCATTTTCCATCTAAATAATTGTGACTTTTTTGTGTTAGAGTATATTTTGTGTGTTTTGAGCTATGATATCATGGATGGACATGTTTTTTCCACATTTAATTTTATTATTGTTATTTTCTATTCTCTGAAGATTAAATGAAAAACGGGTTTTCATTATCTCTAGGAGTTTTTATCTATAATAATCATGATATTTTAATGTTTTTCTAATCTTACTAATCCAATTAATTGTCTTTTCGGTTTTTACATAGGCCTATAATTATTTGTTTCGTTAGTATAATAAATACACTTCAGTAATCATTTTAAATCTTGTGATCCCCCACAATATATTAAGCTATCATTGGAATCTGTATCGAATGCAGAATCGAGAATTGAGATCCAAATTTTAGAATCAGAACTGGAATAGGAATTAACAAATTCTGGAATTCTAGAAATGTTGGTGCCAACATCACTAGTTAAAACTAAAATTAATTTGACTTGTTTTCTTAGTAGTAGATTTTTGAAACTCGACAGTAACTCAATAACTTGGCAGTCCGGATTACTCCTTCATGCTCTGTCAAGTCTGAAAATCCCTCTCAGTCAAGGTTAGAGCTGTAGACATCTTTGACAGGCAGGCAACACCCTGTTTTTACTTTTCCAATCAATTATTAATGTTTAGGTTACCACGAAATTTATAGTTCATTAAGAGGTAAATCAAAGTATTTTATGGTTTTAATGTGACACTGCTATTTTAAATAACCTGGCAATTCAACGAACTTGGCCACCATTTAGTCCAAATTAGGCTGTGTTTGAAGGGCTATACTGTATTAATACAAACATTTCAAACATAAAATTTGTTTAAATAAATTATAATTTTTAAAACTAGTTCTATTTTACTGAATAATTTCTTGTTTGCAATTAAGGTGAATCCCCAGCCAAACCTACCCTCTCTGTCTAGCCACTGGAGAGAGGGACTCGCTGCTTGAGGATGACGACCGCCTGCGCCTGGACGACGGAGACACAGATCTAGATCTGCGCTTCTTGCTCTTCTTTTTCTTCTTTGGTTGTGCTGCTGTATCGGGTGCACTCTCACCTTCCTTGGGAAACAGTGGCACTGCAAACCGACGATTCTTATCAGTTTTCAATATTTAGCTTGGTTATTTATGAACTTTACGTCTACATAAAAATATAAAAATTCATTGCAGTAAAGTCACGTTAATCCAAACCCCAATTATCTCTAAATAGCAACCATATTTCGTCAGGAAAATACCATTTTTTTCATAACTTGCAAGCAGGAAAGTTCCAGAAAAAGGATATTTCTTGTTCAAAAATGAATCTATTGTTACCCTCAGAAGTTATTTAGTTTACATATGATAATGATAATCAGGTTATCTATCAAATTTCAGAAATAAAATTCCTGACTTTCCGAGACTACTTATTTGAAAATCCCCAACAAAAAAACTAGCCTCATCACCCATATTTCTTTAAAATTCTGTTAAATACTGGTTAAGTTCATACAATATTACGAAATTCTCGCATTTTGGTTATAAAATTTGTTTTACCCGACCAAAGACCTACATTACAGTTTTTCTCCAACCTCACAAAATTCCCGTCTTTTTCACGACTTCCCTACTTTATCCGACTGGTAGACATCCTCATAATGTAGTTAATATGTCAGTTAACAAATTTAAAAAAAGAGAAAGCCTAAACTACTATAAAATGCCAAAATAAAATTGGAACTAAACTGATTTGGTACGTAATTGTTTATTCGCAAAGAAAAGTTTGAGACCCGAAGACTCATTTGGAACGTGGGAAACTAAGAGAGATAACAGGTAGGATTGTTGGATGGCTTCTATTTTGTTACCTTTGTCTGCATTCTTATTACAGATCAATACCATAAAGCTTTCCCTTCCGAACAATACCATAGAGCTGGCATATGCAGATGTTCCTTCAATAAATTCTACATTAAGCCACCATGGTTTTCATTTCACTTAGAGAGGTTTTTCCAAGGGGATTGAGAAAATTTTTAGATACCAATGAATTTAAACTATACAGGTTTGAATTAGCAAGAGTTGACTTAGCATAAAATTTAGAATTTAAACAGGTTATATTATCAACTAGTAACATAAGCCTACTTTGTAAAGTGTGATAATAATAAAAGCTAAACTTAAATAAACATAGATCAAGATATGAATGGCAAATTCTATGGCCGATGCAACCAATCAATGGATCGAGTGACATGATTATGAAACTAGAAACATAACATCTAGAAACTAAACAGCATATGAGAAATAAAATAAATGAAAAGATGGTTAATAATATATAAAACTTAATAACCCCATGTTTACACAACATTAATAAGACAAAGATTGAAAAAATAAGATTTTACCTTGTAATACTTGTTGGAGAGACATTTCACTATGTATGATATTTCTGAATTTTGAAATTTATTCTGGTTTTGTGATGATATTACAAATGAATGTTTAACTTTAATTTTAAAATAGAATTAATAGTTTTATCTCACATATATCACATATATTTACTTTTAAAATTAATTTAAAAAAATAATTTCCCACTACTGCATGGAAATAATTACATTGCCACACCTATAAACAATACGCAAAACAGTTCATTTCCAGTTTCCGTTTCTTTTCCACTTAAGAGCAGCAATGTTCTTAACTGCACGCTAAATCAAACAGCAATTTAAAGTCAGCTCTTATTACAAACCATGCCACAGCTGTTGGTCATTGTTGTCATTTAGTAATTGCTCCTTTTTAAAATTAAGGTTATGTTTGATAGTTAACAGTGTGTTCCAACAGAAACAGATCAAACATAATCTAAATGACATTTGTATACAATAAAACATTTAATCTGCTGCAATTACGTTGGTAGGAAAAATCTTGTGTGTATTACAAACGCAAATAGTCATTGCCGCTCTCAAAATGTTTTGCCGCGCTTAGCTCAAAGATTCAAAGATTTTTATTGCCATTAAATACAATACTGTACAATAGGCATTGTCATATTTAACAGTAGAAATACATAAATGTATATTTAATTTCAACAAAAACTAAAATTAAAGATACTTACTGCCAGTAAGGTGAAAAAAGGAGAGAGAGAGAGAGAGAGAGAGAGAGAGAGAGAGAGAGAGAGAGAGAGAGAGAGAGAGAAAAGTTGTTACCTGGTTAAAGCAGAGATGGTTAATGGCTGGTTAGTAGAGGAGTGATTAGTGGGCTACAGATTTTAAATTGGCGGTGTTAAATTCGTTATTATTGTAGAAAGGGTTAAGGGAGAGCCACTTATTCATGGACCGGATGAATTTAGGGAGGGGCAGGTTCCTTATTACCACTGGCAGTTTGTTGAAAAAATGAATACCTGAACAGGAAAACTTAATTTAGACTTCTCTAATCTAACTCTAGGAACAAATAACTTTCCGCTGGACCTAGTTTCATGAGAGTGTACATTGTCGACAGATATAAATGATGTGAGGTTCCGCTTTACGGCAGTGATACATTGTAAAATATACAAATTATACACAGTTAGAACACCATGTTCAACGAAGAGAGGCTTAAAGTGATCAAGCCAGCCCACACCAGAAATGGCTCGGATCGCCTTCTTTTGAACTAAAAGTAACTTTTGAGAGTGTCAGGAATGACCCCAGAGAATTGTGCCATAGGCCACGTGACACTGGAAAAATGCAAAATACGCTTGCCTGACAAAGATGGCTGCCAGGTCACCAGTAAGCCTCCTTAACAGGTAAACTACCCTGCTCAACTTTATACACAATTGTTCAATATGAGCTTCCCAAGACAATTTGGAATCCATAGTGAAACCTAATAACTTGACAGGGTTACAAACATCAGTGTTGTTACACAGACTAGAATTAATGAGGCTGACAGTTAATGCAGCCATCTACAATTCTCGAGTGTCAATGACGTGCTTTACGCTCTTAGCTATTAATGACTTCAGAATCAGAAAACTTTAAAGACACTTCAGTGTACTATAAACGTACCTGGCATTTTTTCAATTAGTCTCGGTACTCCCCGTTCATCTACCCTGAAAAAATTATTATAAACATTAGCTTTATTTTTAAATTCAAAAATTTATCAACTAAACTATTTCTATGATTACTTCTCAAAACTAATTTATAAAATAAAATTATTAAACGCTTTCAATGACAATATAGTTATAGCAGTGGGGTCGAGAATAATGGGACACTACCACTGTAATGCTAATAATATCTGAAACTAATACTTACGTCAAATGCTTTCCGTCCATTATCTTCACGCTGATCAAGTCTTTCACTGTTCGTTTAGAGTCCACCTTGTGGTCAAGACTGTGTAGACACCCCCATGGAGGCAGCCGTCCATATTTGGCTTCAATTTGTTTCAGAAGGCTTTCAATTTTTTCTGCCCGAACAGGACCACTTAGTTTAAGGAGCTCTTCATCTTTCTTTGGCATGTGATGTTTCTAAGTTAAAAGGAAAACAATTTAAATCAAATAATTTGATACACACTACTTTTATGTTAACCTAGTAATACACAAACATTATGGGATATCAATATCCCAGGAAGATCCACTCAGATAGGCAATCATTGATGAGATGCCAGTTTAAAAGAGACATGTCCAAAAGGTGACAGCAAGTACTAAATTTAAAACAAAAACATGTCCAGTTCAAATGTTGGAGTACAGTAGGTGGTCTTACAACTGGGAATAATACCAACTGTCAATCCACTACTGATTGGCCACGATATTTGTCAGATTAAAACTCAAATAAAAGAAAATACACCACTAATAGTCCACAAATTAAGTTAGAAACTGGTACTGAGGACTGGATTTTACAAGAGGACTTCAATAAAAAAAATCAATACTTAATTGAACCAGTAACAATACCAGAAATTGCGCTCATGTCAATTGATGGACAATTTATACAACAAAACTTCAAAGAAATGCATTAAAACTAATATTTCAATAGAATATATATATCGTCTACTTTTTCTGACTGCAACTTATATTGAAAAAATACAGTCAACTAGAAATTAGCGTGACCAAAATTATTCTCAGAGTTACGTATAGTTTGACTTAGAAGCAGTTTTTAATTTTAATTTTTAGTGAATCAGACCTACAGAGGGAACATGAAGTACAGTGACAGCAGGCAGACCCTAGTGAGGATGTATCACTGCCTTGTTACACCCCGTTATATGGGGTTTCTACTTATGAAAGTAAATAGTGAACACTTCTCCAAGATACATAAGTAAACTTCGACTTGTGAAGTTAAGATGCATATTGAATTCCACTTAGGCTATGTACTGAATTTAAAGTTATAGATGTAATTTTTTAATCTTTACGACTGACTGAAGTAAAATTTGGCAGTAAAATTATTTTGACTTATGAAACAATTTTTATTTGACTTCTCCTTGTTTTTCCAAGGGGATTTAAAATAATTTAAGACACAGATTAATTTTAAGTTATGGAGGTTCAATCTTGTGAGAGTCAACTGTAGTAAAGGTTGATATGTCTATAATTTTTCACTCACAATGTAGCGTTGCCGATGAGCCTTGCTCACCAAATGCGATGTGACCATGTCACTGTTGTTCATCGATTTGCGACACAGCATACAGTGGTATAAGAACACGCCTTGCTCGTCGTACTCCACGATGTACTCCGTCCCGATCAGCGGCTGCGGGAACGAGTCAAAGACACTCTGGATCTCGCATTGGATACTGTCGTAGATGGCAATACCTACAACATGCAGTGGTATAAGAACACGCCTTGCTCGTCGTACTTCACGATGTACTCCGTGCCGATCAGCGGCTGCGGGAACGAGTCAAAGACACTCTGGATCTCGCATTGGATACTGTCATAGATGGCAATACCTACAACATGCAGTGGTATAAGAACACGCCTTGCTCGTCGTACTCCACGATGTACTCCGTCCCGATCAGCGGCTGCGGGAACGAGTCAAAGACACTCTGGATCTCGCATTGGATACTGTCGTAGATGGCAATACCTACAACATGCAGTGGTATAAGAACACGCCTTGCTCGTCGTACTTCACGATGTACTCCGTGCCGATCAGCGGCTGCGGGAACGAGTCAAAGACACTCTGGATCTCGCATTGGATACTGTCATAGATGGCAATACCTACAACATGCAGTGGTATAAGAACACGCCTTGGTCGTCGTACTCCACGATGTACTCCGTCCCGATCAGCGGCTTCGGGAACGAGTCAAAGACACTCTGGATCTCGCATTGGATACTGTCGTAGATGGCAATACCTACAACATGCAGTGGTATAAGAACACGCCTTGGTCGTCGTACTCCACGATGTACTCCGTCCCGATCAGCGGCTTCGGGAACGAGTCAAAGACACTCTGGATCTCGCATTGGATACTGTCGTAGATGGCAATACCTACAACATGCAGTGGTATAAGAACACGCCTTGCTCGTCGTACTTCACGATGTACTCAGTCCCGATCAGCGGCTTCGGGAACGAGTCAAAGACACTCTGGATCTCGCATTGGATACTGTCGTAGATGGCAATACCTACAACATGCAGTGGTATAAGAACACGCCTTGCTCGTCGTACTTCACGATGTACTCCGTCCTGATCAGCGGCAGCAGGAACGAGTCAAAGACACTCTGGATCTCGCATTGGATACTGTCGTAGATGGCAATACCTGCAACATGCAGGGGTATAAGAACACGCCTTGCTCGTCGTACTTCACGATGTACTCCGTCCCGATCAGCGGCTTCGGGAACGAGTCAAAGACACTCTGGATCTCGTATTGGATACTGTTGTAATGGCAATACCTGCAACATGCAGGGGTATAAGAACACGCCTTGCTCGTCGTACTCCACGATGTACTACGTCCCGATCAGCGGCAGCAGGAACGAGTCAAAGACACTCTGGATCTCGCATTGGATACTGTCGTAGATGGCAATACCTACAACATGCAGTGGTATAAGAACACGCCTTGCTCGTCGTACTTCACGATGTACTCCGTCCCGATCAGCGGCAGCAGGAACGAGTCAAAGACACTCTGGATCTCGTATTGGATACTGTCGTAGATGGCAATACCTACAACATGCAGTGGTATAAGAACACGCCTTGGTCGTCGTACTTCACGATGTACTCCGTCCCGATCAGCGGCAGCAGGAACGAGTCAAAGACACTCTGGATCTCGTATTGGATACTGTCGTAGATGGCAATACCTACAACATGCAGTGGTATAAGAACACGCCTTGCTCGTCGTACTTCACGATGTACTCCGTCCCGATCAGCGGCAGCAGGAACGAGTCAAAGACACTCTGGATCTCACATTGGATACTGTCGTAGATGGCAATACCTACAACATGCAGTGGTATAAGAACACGCCTTGCTCGTCGTACTTCACGATGTACTCAGTCCCAATCAGCGAATGTGGAACGAGTCAAAGACACTCTGGATCTAGTATTGGATGTTGACGTAGTAAACGGAAATACCAACGAACAAATTTAGTTGAGTTAACTTTTAGGTTTTTGTGTAGTTTAATGTTTGTGCAATTTTTAATGTTTTGATGGGGAATAGTCCAGAACCCAGTTTTATTACTGACGTTGACTTACTGTTTGGACCTTATTAATAGTTACAGTACACTCTTGTTCATCCAACCGATCTCATTCAGATCGGTGACATCGGATCTCCGCATCATCAAGCCTTATTTTAAGTTATTTGATGATGTTACCTCTTTTCTAGGTAAGCTTGTGTACAATAGTAGTTTCAGGGTGTCTAGTATATTTCTCTTTAAAAATTCAAGACTAATTCCAGACTTTTTCAAGACTGTATTAGTTTTTTCAAGACTGCCGCATTACTCGACATATTAATATCTATCTTACATTTAACAAAATTATTTACATAGTTGTCACTTATATATATTTGTTTTTAAATAGTATACACATTCCTTACATCGACCAGATATAATTTTGTAGTTGGATATAATCACTACATGTTTCACTGTGAATACAGCATTGTCAAGTGATACAAGAACATAACACCTATCAAGGATTAAAATACACAAAATTAACTGTGTTTCTACCGTGTTTTGTGTTTTTTTTTTATCCTTGACCAATCTTTTGATGGATAAAAGGCTATGTTCTTATTTATATCACTTGACAATGCCATATATTCACGGTAAAACATGTACCGTAGTGATTATATCCAACAACAAAATTTGAGCTACTCAAAGGAAGGCATGTGTATACTATTTTAGTCTTCAGTAGCAGTTTAGGGGCTAATATAATGAATTGTAATATTTTTGTCAAAAACAAGACCATTAAAATGAAAATACAAAATTATTACTTTTTTAGAAGAAGCATTATTAATTCTTCAACAACATTGAAAATTTAAATGGTTTGAATTAAAATAATGCACAAGTTTGTAATTCTATTTTTTAACCCTTTGTCCGTCCTTCGTAGGGTGTGTGTTCTGTTTAGTTTATTAAAATAAATAGGGTAATATAAATCCTTCCAAAAATTCAATATGATAACAAATTTATAGAACACATAAAAATTGCATATGTTTGGTAATAATTAAAATGTTGCTTTTCCTTGTTTTCTTTAGCTTGTAGGCAAATGTTAGTAAAATTCATTTTCCAACATTGTCTACTGTAAACAAATTTTGGAATTTTACATATTATTTAATAGAATCGTTAGCGTTTGTTTACGGTCTGCAGTTGCAAGCGTTTTGATTGGGGATTACAAGCATCTCTGGTTAGCAATCTTTATCAGAGCGTCTTAATCGGCGATTGCAAGCGTCTACATAGGTAAATTTTTTGTAAATTTCAAGACTAGACTGAAAATTCAAGACTAATTCCAGACTTTTCAAGACCATTATTAAATTCAATACTAATTCAAGACTTTCCAGATTTTCAAGACTACTAGACACCCTGAGTTTTCATCACTAGGAGCAAAAGTGGCTCTTTATAGTGCAATAGTTTTTAAAAACGATTAAGCACTAAAAGGACAATTTTGCTCCAAGTGATGAACGACAATTTTTATCATAATGCAGAATAACACTTTTAATGGTTAAAAATATTAACTATAAAGTTGTATTTTTGAGGTTGTATTTACTAAGTGAGTAATATACAGTGTTTACATTTCTGTTATTTACAAACAATGCTTTAATAAAATATTTGAATTTCAATATTCTGCATTGAAAATTAATAAATAACACTTAGCAAACAGCTGAATTTTCAGTCCTAGAACCTAAAAAATATTCCAGCAGCATTTTCAGTCCTGGGACAAAAAAGACACGTTTTTAGTACTATTGAGAAAAAAAACAACCTGATTTCGTGCAGAATGATAAAAAACGTTTTTTGTAACAATTAAGGAATTGATTCCAATTCTTATGTTTTATTTTAAGATTTAAGTCACTTTTATAACTATTCAACATTTATTGTCGTAAGACACTATTCAAGTATATACATATTACTACAGTACACACAAAATAAAGATATTTAGAATAGAACTATCCTGAATATAGGACAGGATTTTTGCAGATGATTTTAAGAGTATGCAGTACCTGCGCCATTTCGGTATTTTTTCTCATAAGAACAATGTTAAATTTGAAACATTACTGTGAGTTTGTTTTTCATCTGAAAATTACAAACTTGATGTCATTTTAAATGTTACTATAATATCTTTCATTTGACGTGATAGAAAATTAATTAAAAAAATTATCCACTCGAATAACGAATAAAAAATAATGTATATTATCACCATTTTCAAACCAAGTTAAACCATTTTTAGGAGGTTTATTAAAAAATGTATCCGCGTCATATGTACCGCCCTACCATTATGGTGAACATATCGTATTTCTTGCAAATATGATATAAGATTATCGGGATAAAGTGTAATAAAGACACCTATAATTAACATTGTTCTTATGGGACTAAAAATCAAGATGGCGGAGGTACTGCAGACTCAATTGCTGATTTCAATTTAAAAAGTAATTTTGACCACTTTGATAGTAAAGTTTCAAAACTTCAAGACAATTTGAGGATAGAATACAATACTGGATAGGTAATCAAATTACATTTACCTTTAACAGTGTGTTCAAGGTGTCTTCCTGTGTAAGGGTGCGTGATTTTCTCAATAAGGGAATCCACCCTTACTCTGCACAACTTGCAACGATATATTCCACCCTGTAATGGAAATTATTTGTATTATGTCTTCTAAAATGTTTTTAACAAAATTGGGATCATAATACCCAGATGATGATGCTTAATTCATTAGAGCTGATATCTAAGACCATTGCAGTTAGATGATCTTTTACAACCTTAACCTGACACTGAATGTGGCTCTAACGGTCAAATCGTGTCTCGTGTATTCTGTAGGATCCAGTTTTTAGTTTTTTACTTTCTACGGCTATGCTGCACTGTCACCTGTTGTTCTGCTAAAGAATCCTCGACTAACAGTTTCTTATGGCAGGGTTTCCTAAACGAGAATTTTATGGCAGCACAAAGGGGAATCAGTTGATTGACATGCAATAAATTGGAACAAAACTGTTTGCATCATTGCTGATAATGTTTGTGCTCTTCACTACCAAACAAAATTCTTCACTAGACAAACCTAAATAATCCGGTTCTAAACCACTTACCTCACAAATTGTATCTTTAAAGAGTTTGAAAGAATCTTATAAATACAAGTAAGTTTTCAAGTAAAATATAAAATTACCTTTTGTCTTTCATAAACGTCCGTTACTAAGTCTTCAGATTCATTCACGACAAATTCTGTGATTACTGTGTCTACAACTGTAAAGCATTACACTGTTAGTGAATTATAATTTTACACACACGACAATTTTCTATTTAAAATATGAGTAATAGCAAAATAAAAGTGTTCCCTTTCAATAAAGTTGAATTTCAGACTCCAAAATTTACAATATACCCCTAGAAAACTCTGAATACGGCTGGAGAAAAGGTAGTTTACTCGGGTCATACACACAAACACATGCACGAAATTAGATGGAACATGGTCTGTATGAAAACTCCAAGTCAACCCTCCTTCAAGTAGTATTCCGAGGAATTTCACATAGTCAACCATTTGGCACATATAAAATTCTCTGATATTTATTTCTTCTAGAATCTCCCAAAAAATAGGTATTTTAAACACTTTCTACTAACACTCTGTTAATGACCTAATAAACATTAACAAGTTTAACCGTAATATTTAAAAAAAATTAATTTAAAAAATAAAACACAAAAAAAAGACAAGATTGAAATTGTGTTTTAATACTTAACTAATAAGACTGGTGTTCCAGTCTAGTAAATTTTGCAATTTCAATGTTGTATCCCTTACTCTTACCACCATATCATAGCCTGTTTAAGTGTGATTTGTAATAAGGTACTTAACATTTGTTCTTAATATGTGTCCAAAATCAGGATTTAACAATGTTAATGTTACAAAATCAGATTAAAATTCCGAACGCACATTTCCCGATATCTATGAGAAGGGGAATCCTGTCTCAAAATTTTATGAGAGTTAAAAAATCCCGTCTCGTCTTGTATCAAACTAATAATCCAATCTTGTCCATCCCTACATATCACGGACTAATTTATATACACTTGTCCTATGGGACCATTATGCAGAAAAACATATATTCATATAAAAGAAATCTTTCATTCTGTAAAAGAAAGCTTCAAGGATAATTTTAAAATTTAAACAAAGAGAACCTTGTAAAGTCACTTTCGAAAGCATGAATTTACTTACACTTTCAACTTAGGCTATATTTATATTTTAGAAGCAATTCTTTGCTCTTGTTTTAAATGTAAACTACAAAAAGGAAGTGATATTCATAATTGTAACGTAAGATTCAATATCCAACTTAGTCTCAAACAACACTGGCTAAATATGTATCAAAATTCACCCTAACATCACAGTGCTAAATTTTTTTAACATTTAACCAGAAAATATCAAATTCGAAGAAAATTATCACCCTTTAAAAAATAAATCAAATACTTTTCTTCAGTCAAATGCATTATACAGTGTTGTAGAATTTATAGAATGATTGAAACATTTGAATCAATTAATGAGCTAAATATGAAAAGCATTATAAGTTAGATTAGGTTGATTCTAGGTTAAATCTCTATGGTTTTTCAGATTATAATTTGTTTGTTGATATTCTTTCATTATATTTATTTCAGCAACTTTTTCTGTATTCTCTTTAACTTTGCTACCAACATTGTATGTTGTAATGGCAAACTATTTGATTAGATTTGTATGGTACTTACTGCGCACACATGACAGCTCCATGATTTAACAACTCGCGAAGAGATATGGATGTAAAGAGGTCTCCGGTTTTAACCATTTATTTTAACCATCACTAATTACTTAAACAACATTATGCGATGTTTTCAATTGTACTTCACATACTTAAAGACACACCGTTAAAACAGATTCAAACCACTTACCCCTTTCATTTTTAACCATTTCGTTGAACACAATGTCCTCCGCAAAACTTAGATCTGCATCGTCTCTGTAAAAAAATGAATGTGATAAAGTTAATAAGCCATGAAGCATACAATTTGTGAAGAAGAATAAGATGAAGAAAAAGTGCTTTATTAATCCTTTAAATATACATATTACATTTAATAACATAAAATATCTTATTACTTATTCTTAAATAATGTACCATAGTTCAGCTATTTTAGAGCACTATTAGACCATAGTCAATTGACTGTCGGCCGGTTGGCACATATTGGTCACATCTACAAATAATAATAATTTTTTTCACAAATAGAAACATTAACTTATAAACATACTAAATATAAGTCTGTTCAATATAATATAAATAGTTCAAAAGAATAACAGTAAAATTTTCATCCAAGTATTTAATAAATGCTGGTCTGATACTGCAATAAATACTTGAAAAAAAACACTAGTTTTATTAGTTTATGTTCAATGATTCCTTGGGCACGACACACAGGGGGGGGGGGGGTTAATAACCTAACGGCTAGCGTTTTGGACCAGTTCACAAGATCCCCAGGATGCCCACAAAATTTAAGGGATTAGGACCGTTTCCCTAAAAATTCTCGTAACAAAATCCAACAGCGATTTTTTCATAATAAAGACAAAATACCCCCCGTCGCAGCAGACCTGCGTACTCAGCGAATTTCCAAATTAGTAATATTAATTTTGACCAGCTAAACTTGTAAACAAAATTTCATCACGTGCTCATTAATAGAGAAATAAATGTCTATTATTCTCCTAATAGGGAAAGAGTATGCAGGTATGCTGCCATGGGGGACACTAAAAGTAGGTTTTTAGCTTAGAAAAAATTTATTTCGACCATATAAAGCCAAATAGTAAGTTTCATCAATATCTGTCCATAAATAAAATAGTTTCCTATTCTCCATATGATTAACATAGGAAAAGAGTATGGAGGTTTGCTGCCATGATAAGTACAAAAACCTAGATTTTTTTACCTTAAATGGATGAATCTCAACCAAATGAAGCTCAATACCAAGTTTCATCCAAAAATATTGGTTAATAAGTGAAATATTAACACATCCTTATTCTCCATAAGATTAACATTGGAGCCCCAAAAGACAATGTACTGTCTTTAGACTTTGTACTATCTCGGTAACCAATGGAGATAGAGCAAAGCTTCAAAATACTAAATTGTGTGTTTTTTTTTAGCTAAATCCAATGCTTAAAATAAAAATTTAAAATTCTTAAAATTTACATATGAAAAATGCAAAAAACCCATTTTGGGGGTACAAAACCCCCCAAAACAACCCCTTCCGGTAGGTCGATATGTCTGGTTTTCGAACTCATCCGAATAAACGTAGCATTACACATCTCTACCAAATTTGGTGTCGATCGGACCATTTTTACGAGAGTTATCGTGTCTAGGGACACATATATATATACATATATATATATATATAAATACATATATATATACATATATATATATATAAATACATATATATATAAATTTTAATGACTATAATTTTTGGTCTCTGGGCACCTCAAAACGAAAAAGTAACATGGTCCCGGGCTTAGGTCTTACCATGAGACCTACGGTAATAGCTTATTCCCTATGGGAAATTCGCTAAAACAAGGGATGGATCCTCATTAAGTACCTACTAAGAAGGACCAAACTATTGGCTGCATGTTATCAATTATGTAAAGTCAGTTTTGAGAGAATATAAAAAATGCCTTTAAACATTTTACTGTCATATTTAAAAGCAACTTCAAATTAAAGTAGTTGTTAGAAAAATTCAGATACAAAATAGGGTGTTCAAAACCCGGCAATCCAGATAACTTGGCCACCCCATTGCAGGACGGAAAATCTAGTCAAGTTAGGACTAGAAACAGCTTGAAAACTCTTGCTGGACACCATTTCAACTTTGCTAAATCATTTAAATTTTAAATTCACAGAAAAATTTGCTATGTTGTACTGTACTGTATTTTAAAGGCATTAAGCAGCATATTTTATGATTTTCTAGAGCTTTTAAGACAAAAATGTAGCCAACATTGACTTCTAATATTCCAGTCTAGTTAATCAGGAGAATTATTTCAACTTTGTTCAAAAAATCCCTTCAGTAATAGTGTTATTCTCAGACTTATGACAGTAGTACGGGGTATTGAATAGTTTGTTAAATTACGGTACCGGTACCTGATATGAGGACCACAGTCAATAGCATGGCGTATGGCTCTCTTTTGCTTCAATGACAACGCCCCCTCATGGCACCATGGCTTCAGTCTTCCAAACTTATTCACAATTTTTCTCACAACGATCCAAAGTTCTTTTATCTTCATGTCCTTCTTCAGCAGCACAAGTTTCTGGTATACTTTGGGGAAGAATAACATCTGAAAACAAGTTATAACTTAGGCTTTTGTCATCTTCATACAAATATTATATATTAATAGGCAAGCATTATTCTTTTCCTCCTTTTTAACGAATTTCCCATGGGGAGGAAGCTATTACCATAGGTGAGAACTAAGCCCGGGACCAGGTTACTTTGTTGTCTTGAGGTGCCCAGAGGCCAAAAATAATAGTCATTAAAATTTATATATGTAAGTTTAAATATGTATACTACATAAATATACAGTATGTATGTATGTACGTATGCATTCCTAGACACAATAACTCTTGTAAAAACAGTCCGCTCGAGACCAAATTTGGTAGAGATGTGTTATCCTACCTTTATTTGGATGAGTTCATAAACCAGATACATTGACCCACAAGAAGGGATAGTTTTGGTGGGTTTTGTACAAATATAAAAATGGGTTTTTTCGTAAACATAACTTTAAAAATTTAATTTTACCACTGAAATTAGCTAAAAAAACACACAGTTTATTGAAGCTTTGCTCTATCTCCATTATTGGTTACAAAGATATTAAAAAGTCTTTTTAAAGACAGCAAAATGTATTTTGGGGTGCCAATGTTAATCTTATGGAGAATTTAATATTTCACTTACTAACCAATATTTTTGTATGAAATTTGGTATTTAGCTTCATTTGGTTGAGATCCATCCATTTATAGTTAAAAATATTGGTTTTTGTAATTATCATGGCAGCAAACCTGCATACTCTTTTCTGATGTTAATCAAATGGAGAATAGGCAAACTCCTTTATTTATGGACAAATATTGATGAAACTTAGTATATGGCTTCATGTGGTTGAAATAAATTTTCTTATGCTAAAAATACCTACTTCCAGTTTTTTCCATGACAGCACACTTGTAAAATCTTTCCATATTTTTATCATATATGGAGAATATACATTAATTTCCTTATTTATGAGCACGTGATGTTTTGTTTACAGGTTCACCTTGTCATATGTTTGTGTTGTATTTCCTGATAGTTTTAAGTTTGATATTACTGTTTTGACACCATTCCTGAACAACTTTGTACATTAATGAATAAAGAATGTTTGACTATTGACTATTAAAAATAATATTACTAATTTGGAAATTTGCTGAGTACACAGGTCTGCTGCGACGGAGGGTATCCTTGTGCATCGTGGAAGAAATCTGCACCTACCGTTAGAAATGAAGTGCCCTCTAGATGACCAGAATCCCGTTATAATTCACATTGGCACCCGAGGGCTACGCCCTACAGGATTTCAAAGTTGCAATTTTAATCTTATGGAAGAAGGGTGATTGGTTGAATCTTCAGTTTTCAAATATTCTTTAATCATACCCTGTTCCAAATAAATGTACAGTCGATACGCAGATTTCAATTCCCTCATTTTTTAAAGAACCTCCCACTGCCAAGAATCCAACCAATCACAATTAAGAATTATTGTATTTATTGTAATGTACCTGTGTACAATGCCAATAATGTTTCTGAATCATTTAATGAATTTTTAAATATTATTAAATTATTTGTAAGTAAATCCAGTGTTACAGAAAACGTACAAACAATTAAAAAGCGTAAGCCATCGATGAATAATTGGCTCTTAATAATGATAGAAAGGAAAAATAAAATGTATATGAAATGAACATTTCACTGTAAAAGACATGAACAATGTTTTAGTTGGAGAACCTTGGTAATATGGTATTTATAGCCAGGGTTACCAACTTGTTTGCACATATACAGTTTATATTGTTTACATTTCCTGGCTGGTTAGCTGAGTGGTTATAGAGCTCGCCTTTAAATCTGAAGGTTGCTGGGTCGATTCTGAGAAAAGTTAGTGCTTATTGATGGTTCAAACCTGGACCCAGCTGCCTGTGGTCAATGAGCCATTAATTAATGATACTGACAAATGAATCAGCTGTTTTTTGTCAGTAGCAAATCTAAACCTCATATGATCCATCATACTCAACACACTAACCTTCATTTATATGTACCATGTCGGTGTTTCAAGAAATGAAATTTAACGAACACCTCATCTGTTATATGCTTAACTATTTTGTGGCTTCAGGCAAGGCCAACTACACACCAGGCTGGAGTGCTGAGAGGGATGACGTCACAGGAGTGGTGTGACAGCTGATCGGTGTTATTGAAAGCGGGTAATTTACTTAAGCGGATGATGGGTAAATATTTGTTTATCTTAAAGGATTTCCAAGTACAGTCAACTCCCGATTATCCGGGGGCGGGTAAACCGGGTTGCGGATTAACCGGGGTCACAAAACGTCAATTTCAATTTGATTTATTTTCTCAGTTTTGACAACAATACCATCATTTATCAATCTTATTGTGTTGAATAAGTATCTTTACTAATTATTATTTGATTTGTCAATGAAAAAAGCAATGAAACACGGAAAATAATTTGTAAATTATTTGGTGGCGTAATTGTGATCGTAGTCATGTCACCAGGGAGGAACGAGTCAGCGTAATGGCGGGTATGACCTTGACTACTAGAAACAACTGGTCGCCCGCCGGGATGAGCTAAAAATAGAAACCAAGAAAGGTCCTATTTAGTTTCCAGTTCTGTCTAATTATCGCTCTAATTCGTCTGCTATTCAGTGACCCCTATTAATTTTAAGTTATATTATAATAAACAACACATTTCAAAATGCATGTTTTGCATTTCAAGAAATTTTTGTTCAAGTACCGTAACATTAAAATTTTAATTGGCAAAGTTATAAATTTATTAGCCTAATTCAATAATTAGCATACATTTTGAACAATTTGTTGTTCTAACATTTTTACCAATTAAACAAAAAGTCGAACCATCACTTGTTTTTGTACGCGCTCTTATCTTGAATAAATTATCCCAAGCGACCCTCCCCCCTCACCCCACCCACCCATCCCGTCTGGCTGACGATGCCAAACAATAGAACACCTGTCCTTGGTTTTTTGTCCACGTTGGACTTTTTTATTGTGTTCCTTGTTCGTTCACTCAACTAGTTATGTTTATTCATTCCAATAAGGTTGGGTCAATAAATAATAATAAATATTGGAAACCCGCAGACTCAAGTTAAAACTTGTTTGTTTATTTCGTGTTTTACTTAATTTATTGAACTCTTTGTTTTAACCGTGGTTTTGGGTTATCTGGGACCCTTCAACCAGTCATTACCCCGGATAATCGGGAGTTGACTGTAATTATTAGGGGAATTGCATCGAAATCGCATAGTTTAAGGTTAGCTGGCGCACTAGTAGTGTGACGTTTAAACACGAGTGGTGGGGGGCATTCTGGCCTGGTGTATAGTTGGCCTTGCTTCAGGAGAATGTGACAAGTAAGGGTAACAACTAGAGCAAAGTGAGAGTGCAAGAACAGCTTTTTGCATTTTATAATCAGTATAAAATAGATTTTTTGATATGGTCACAGCCGTGGTTTTGAAATAATAGTTTCTGTTATCTTATACCATATGACTAAGGTTCACCAAACCACATTGACAGTGACTCACATATCATAATTATTAAAAATTTAATATTTAAACCAAATTAAATAATTACTAATGGCACAACCCAACATATTTCCAGTTCCTAATTATTTATCCTAATTATTTATTTAGTTATTTATCCTAAAAACTAAATATGCAACAAATAAAAAAAAGCTTACCAAATAGGTCATTCTGTGCACAACACTTTGCAAATGATCCATCGTGTTAAACATGTCATATGTCTTTTTATCACAAAGAAGACAGTGGTAGTAAGGGTTGCGAGGGTCCAGCACTTCTACCAGGTATTCAAGACCAATCAGATGCATATTGATGTTTTTGCTTCGGCATACATCTAGGAATTCTCTGAGAATATAGCAGTCAGACATAGATAGTGTTTTTGAACCTGGAAAACAAAAGAAAGCTCCATTAGTCAAAATACACTTTAAAACCCCTCTAAAAATAACTAAACTAAATGATTTTGATTAGTTACTTATTCAAGTAACTGACTGCTTATCTGAATAGTTATAGAGCTTGCCTCATGATCTAAAGGTAATCAGAAATTAAAAAATGGTTTATTAATCATATTCTTGGATAAATGATCAAGATTCAAGTGTTGGTATTACATAATAGTGTAGGAGTGAGTGTTTGTTGTTATTTAAGGGTTCTAGTCCTCCACTGAAGAAACACTTGAATGGAGTAAAATGGACGTGTTAGAAGCCAGGTTTTCAGCTGTGAGATGACTTCAACATTTAAAAGCAGACTGACAAATTTTAATGTTGGAAAAACTACTATAATGTAAATGAACTTCTATTAGATCCTGACTTATAAATTGTGTAAATATAGGCTAGTTTGTAAATATTGTATATATCATGTATTGATGTTTGACTTGACAATGTCACCAGTCCTTTTAGCAGTGCTATCTGAATGTATTGTGACAATAAAGATTGATTTGATTTGATTCCCTTTCTAGCAGTTCTCTAATGCGTTCCAGTAGTGTTGTAGAAAAGGGATCCTCTATATGAAGATTTTTTCTTGGTCAGGCTCAGGTTGTGTTGATCGAGTATTAAGTTTCTCCCATATTGGGTGTTATAAGGATGCCTGTCTCCTGTTCTTGTTTGGCCAGTTGTTACTGCATGAGTTATTGTTTCTTGGATGTAGAGTCCAATAATTGTCGGAATCCCAATTCCTTGAAGGCTGCACAACATGTATCTAAGGGTCCAAGTCCTTTTAAAGTTCTGATTGTTCTCTTTTGAATAATACATATACATACATACATATCCCACGTCGTCTCGATTGACCAGCTCTTGGTATGAGACCTGTCAGTTTTCTTCAGTCTTACTTTAATTTTAATTGCTAGCCCCACTTATTCAGTAGTTGTCATGGCGGAATGGTAAAAGGTTAACTTAGGTAAGGTTAGGGTTAGATTAGGTTAGGCTGAAGAAGGTTATATCAGGTGAGATAATAAGGCAGCTGATAAAATCGCTGTTCTAAAAGGTATTCTTTAAGTTCAAGTTTAAATCTTTTCAAATTATCTATTTGAGTAAGGTACGGAGGCAATTGTGAAATTAGCTTTAGGCCTATGTACTCAGGTTTACTTTCGAATAATTTCAGCTTGTGAGAAAAAGATGGATTGAAGTTTCTATTTCTGGTGTTATATGAATGTTGATGAGCCTTTACAATATGGTGTTCCTTAACATAGGTTATTACTTCTAACATATAGATGCAAGGTACAGTAAGTATTTTAAGGTTTTTAAAATGATCAAAGCAAGATTCATTGGGTCTGAGTTTTAAGATACATCTAATTGCTCTTTTTTGCAAGACAAATATTCTGTCCAAATTGGATTTGCTAGACAAACCCCACAAGATTATTGAGTTTCTAATCAAGCTCTCAATAAGTCCAAAGTAAACCAGTTTTGACAGCGAGATATTATTTAGAGATGAAATATTTCTCAAAACAAAAATATTTGAAGAGATCTGTTTAGCTAATTTTTCGATCTGTTCATTCCACCTGAGACCACCATCCAGTCTCACTCCCAGATAATCTACATGAGAAGATTCTTCTATGAAAGTGTCATCGAGTAGAATGGAGGGAAAAACTGTGCCTGAGCGAATTAAGTGATTCTTTTTCTGATCAGTCATAAAGTGAAGAACTTGTGTTTTTTGGTGATTGATATGAAGGTTGTTACTAGAAAAATATTGAGATATTATGTTGAGATTTGAGAAAGTTAACTGTTCCAGGGAATCAAGATTTTTATGTGATGTTAAAACAGAAGTGTCGTCTGCGAAGATAGTGAGATGTTTATCAGGAAGATGTTCAGAAATATCATTCACGTAGATCAAGAATAAAACAGGGCCTAAAATTGATCCTTGCGGAACTCCGAAGTTGCTTTGCTTAGAGCTTGAGAAGGAAGATTTCCTGACATTATTTTGATCAAAGAAGTCTATTTTTGTGATATGATGTCTGTTGAGAAGATATGATTGTAACCAGTCGAAAGCTTTGTTCTTAACGCCTATTGCTGAGAGTTTTTGAAGAAGTACTGGGTGAGAAACGCAATCGAATGCCTTAGACAGGTCGATGAAACAGCCAATGGCCGTCTCACCGCCGTCCAAGGCATCGATGCAGGTATTTATGAAATTGATGAGGGCAAGTTTGGGGGATTTTTGTTTTTGATAGCCAAATTGATTGGAAAAGAGAATCTGGTTAGTACTAAGATAGTTAACTAAAGAATTGCAAACTACTTTTTCCAATATTTTGGATATGGTTGGTAGGAGCGAGATAGGGCGGTAGTTCTCAGGGGAACTAGGATCGTTCTTCTTGAATAAGGGCTTGATTAGGGCCAGTTTTGCAGCATCTGGAAACTCACCTGCCTCTACAGAACTATTGACTAAGTACAATAATGGATCCACTAATTCTAAACAGCATTTCTTAATTAAGTCTATAGAGATACCATCATGACCAGTCGACTTTTTACAAGGCATAGATGAAATTATCTCAATGAGTTCATTTCTAGTGACTGATGAAAATTGTACAAGTTCAGAATCTAATTTTAATGATGGCTCTATTGAAGAAGAAAGAGAGTTGTTTGTGAATGAATTACATTGAGGTAAGTTAGAAAAAAAATTGTTGAAAATGTTAGAAACTATGTTTGGATTACTTATTTTAACTCTGTCCACTTCCAAAGTTATATTTTTTGCAGTGTGGATTGTTGATGTTTTTCTTGAGTTATTTATGAATTGCCAGGATGTCTTTCCAGGATTTTTGGAGATAGAAATTTGCTCTTTGACAAAGTTTGATTTGGCTGCAGTAATTTCCTTTCTGTAATCGAGTTTCAATCTATTATATTGTTGTTTCACAGTGTTGTCTCTAGTAGATTTCCATTCAGCATAACACCTAAGAAGTTCAACTTTCATGGACTTAATCTTGTCAGTGACCCAGTTTAATCTTCTTGTATTTTGCAATTTTTGTTTCCGCAGAGGACAGGTTACATCGATGTGGTAAAGAAGTGTTTTAGTGAATTCCATGTACATACTATTGATTGTTGTGGAATTGTAAAAGTCTTGCCAAGTTTCCCTACTTAATCTAAATTTTAAGGTTTTTATATTGTTGTCAGAAAAGATTCTATTTACTACAAATCCCATGTTGATGTTAGGGAAATCAAAAACCGGAAACTCAAAAAATATTGCAAGATGATCAGAAATGAATGGTTCTGTGTGAGATATGTTACCATCTATATTTGTTATAAAAGTATCTAAACAACTTTCAGAACGTTCATTGAGTCTAGTTGGAAAATTTACTACAATGTTTAAGCCATAACCAGAGAGGATATCTCGGAAAGTTCTGTACTCATTTTCATGAGCCGTTGGATCAATATTGAAATCTCCTGCAATTATCAGTTGTTGGGTGTTCTTGACTCTAGAAAAAAGAAACTTATCTAAGGATTCAAAAAAAGAATTAAAACTATTTCTGTCATTATTTGGAGGCCTATAAATTACTACACATGGAGTGAACATTTGATTAAAAAACAGTTTAATTTCAGAAACTTCAAATAAGGATGGGATTGAAAAACTATTTAATGACTTGCCAGAATCTTCGCATGACACTAGCTTTGGATCTAAGTTGTTCCTAAGATAGATGGCAGTGCCTCCACCAGTTCTGTCTTCACGGCAGAAAAAATTGACTAGCCTATAGTTGTGAATGGCAATGTTTGAAATGTCTGAACTGGTTTTTTGGCCATGTTCGGTGACCAAAAAAATATGTGGCTTTTCCTCTTCGAGAAAAAACTCGATTTGATCTCTCTTTGACATTAGCCCTCTCTGAACGTTCAAATGCGCAAAAGTTAAAGAGTTGCAAGAGTAAAGTTGTTCTTTATTTTGAGGATCCGGTGTACAATTTTCTAATTGAGTTGGCCTAACCTTACCTAAATTGTTAATACTAATTTTATCTAAGCTAAAAAAACTGCCTTTAATTCCCTAAGCCTATCAGCTATGATAGAACTCAAAACATCTTTGCCTTTTTCGTTCAAGTGTAAGCCCTGCCTAGTGTAGTGATTCCTAAAAAGAGAGAAGTTTACAGAAATGAAATGCCAGCCTAGCCTGTCGCATGTTTCTTTGAGTTTAACGTTTTGAAGTTTGATGAATTCATTACAATTTGGATTGTCATACCTAAAAGGTGTCTCAACTATTACTAAACTGTCATTTTCCCCAAGGTCCTGAGAATTTGCAGATAGATCACTAATCATCCTGTTTACTGATTCTTCTGATGTGTCGTTGACTCCACCAATTACTACATTTAAAGTCTTGCTGCTTTCTTTGTTGAATGAGTTTCCCCTTCCCACTAAGTTCTTAACATATGAAACATTGGAGCTCCAGGGTGAAGTGCAGAGGAAACCTTTACTTTGTTATCAACTAGCCTACTTTCTATTTTTTCTCTAAGTTTTCGACCATGACTGTCAGAAACAAAATGTACATGTGAGAAATCTAATTTAACACTAACACTAGAACTAGGCTCGCAATTTGAACTTTTTTGAGGCTCATGAACATTTACCCTTAAGGTCTCATTACCTTTAGCTGAGTCGGTTTGCAACAGTGACCGCTCGAGAGACGAGTGAGATTCAGAATTTAAGTTAATTTTTTCCGCGGCAATCAATGACCGAAGGTTACTTAATTGTTCCTCTAAAGAAATTAATTTTTGTTTCAAATCTTTGTTTTCGTCAAAAAACAATTTGTTCAAGTCTCTTACTTCCTCCAGTTCCTCCCTTAATTTAAGTTCTGGATCTTGTTGGTAACGTTTTTTACTACAGTAGACTCCCTCTTAACCGGCCACCTTTTAACCGGTCTCCGCTTTAACCGGCCTACTCTGACACAAAATAACATCTTTTTAACCGGCCATTTTTTATCTCAACATCGCTTTAACCGGCCGCGTTTCGCCGGGAACTAAGTTTTCTTATATCATTCAATTCAACTTTATTTCATATTGACGTTCCCAAACCAATTAAACTATAATGTCCTGGGCGGAAGTGACTGCCACCGGAAATCAATGCGTTTGGGCCTACTATCCAGTAGACCACAATAAAGAAACGAATTATTATTAGTGTAGGTTTGTTGTGGATTTCATGGGTGGCGGATATTAGCTATAAATCATATACAGTAATGTATTTAAGGTTGTTTTTTTCAAGTAATAATTATATTTAGGTCATATAAAATTGTGGGATGGCGTTCTTAAATGAACATCGGTTTAACCGGCCAATTCATTATCCGGCTGCGTCCTGGTCCCGAGGTGGCCGGTTAAGAGGGAGTCTACTGTATAATCTATACATGCTTTACAGGCCCATGGATCCGGACCTCTCATCAACTTAAAAATAGTCTTTTTAATACCTGAACATTGTCTCCATGAATGAAACCATCGGTCACAGATGTCGCACTGAATGGAATCACTTTCCAAATCTACTATTGCTAATTTACAAAGGCCACAAGCTATTACAGAGTCATTCAAGTTTGCTAACCTTTCAGGCATTTTTAATTCTTGTTGGTTCCCTAAGCCTACTTTAAGATTTGATGTTACTGTACTTTTTTTTTTTTTTTTTATATATTTGCTATTTTTTTGTATTTTTTTATTTTTTATGCAAAAAACCTAGCTCATTCTATTATGTTAAGTTACATTTGGCAATGAAAAAAGAATTGAGAAAAAATGTGCTCAAGAACAAAGCAGTCAGGAATGAGCAAGCATCAAGTACGTGATTGTATTAACATGCCTGGGCGTACTTTAACATATTCTAATAATTTACCTTAGAAAAAGCAGGTCTTGCAAAATTATTGTTTGGAGAGGTTGGAAGGAGCACTGGAAGGTGTGGTTATGTGAATTTGGTAACAGGACGAAAGAAATAAGGAGAGAAGCCAAACCGCCATTTCGTGAAATCTTCAAGACAAGATGGCTAGCATGTCCTCTTGAAGCAGGCCGTAGTTCGTGAATAGTTAGTTTGAAGAAAAAATGGACTTCTCACGAATAAAAATTGAAAACTATTTACTCAAACTGATTAGAAACACTTGGAGTTTAATTTAAATGCAAATTTAAGGCACTGAAATATGTTTAAATGTTAGAAATTAAGTTAAATACTAGGAGCTGGACGGAGGAGTTCTTGATGATGCCGACCAGTGCTGCCCCAGTGCGCTCGAGTTTGGTGTTCCTTCTTCTTCTTAATAATAAGGACTCTTTCTTCTTAATAAGGACTCTTTGGAGGTTTGTGAATGTTGCCCCTCCCCAAGCTATCAGTTCGTACCTCATGTGAGATTCAAATAGCTGTTATTGCTACTAGAGAAGAGGGCTTGCAATTATTTTGGTTCTTCTTATTACATAAAGGCTACTGTTTAATTTTTTGCAAAGTTCATTAAATGGGGTTCCCAGGATAGATTTTGGTCTTAATTTTATTGGTAGATTTTGGAAGTTAATCCCAGATAATTTCCTGAAATTATTGTATTTACTTCTGGAAGACCTTCACAATCGTTTTGGGAAGGAGTGTGAATTAGCTGTGGAGTTTTTGCAGTGTTTAGGACCAGGTAATTGAGAAGGCAATATGTATTGCTTTGCAATATTAAAGGAAATATATGAGTCAACATATAGCTGAGCTTTGTTCTTGCTTGCTACAATAAAGGCTGTGTCATAAGAATACATGACTGCTTCACAGTAACCTGGGAAGTCATGGGTTAAAAGAATGTATAAGACACGTCCAATGAGGAACTTATCTGTGGACTGGTAGCTGTTCAGATTTGACTTTTGGTATTGTATTTGTCTTGTTGGGAGGTAATTTCTAACAATTGTCTCCTGTTGCTTAGATAGCTCCTGAACCAGTCCAGATCCCCATCACTAATTCCAAGTGCTTGTAGCTTTGCTACTATTAGTTTATTTTCCAAACAATAAAACACTTTGCTGAAATAAAAAAAAAAATGCTAGTTGTAATGTTTCCTTCTTCCAGATTGTTGCTGATAGTTTCTATTAATTTTACTATTGTTGTTGTTGTAGACCTGTTTTTGATAAATCTATGTTGTCTAGGAGTTAGTAGCTGGTGCTGACAGATGGTTCAGGAGCCTCGTCAATACTACCCATTCTAGGATTTTTTTTAAAGTTGAAGTAAGAGATATAGGCCATCTCGACAGGAGACATGGAGAAAATGCAGAGAGTGCAGGACATGTGCGTGAGATATGTATGTGGTTTAAGGAAATATGATCACATTTCAGATGCGAGGAGGTCATTGGGCTTCTTGCCTATGACTGACCCCTGCGCCCTCTGTACTTCATGCCTTGTTCACAAGGTCACGACTCAGGGTGAATCTCATTATTTAAAAAAAAAAAAAATTGAAAACCCGAGATGAGTTACGGTCTCGCAGCGCTCGACAGGATGGCGTGTTGGGGGCGCCTCGCATGCGCAAAGAGGTCGACAGGAAAAGGTTTGGGTATTTTGCTCCTGTAATCTACAACAACCTAACCTCTGGGATAAGTGGTCTTGGTCTCACCGCAGAAAAATCTTTTAAGAAGAAGGTTTATAGTTATTTATTTTTATAGATGGTTTGTCTTTTGTATATTTTTATCTAGAATAGTTATTACTGTCTTGACGAAATTGTTTTACATTTATTTATATAAATTTGACTTGAGTTATTTTGTAAAGCAGCATGATGCTGAAAATCGCTTGAAATGAAGACATGATTTATTTATTTTTATTTTTTATATAGGTCGATAGATAGTGGATTAATTTTTTATCCACTTTGGTACTTGGGATAAACTTTGAAAGTTTTAATTTGCTGGGAAGTCTCTGGTGTTGACAGAGATGGTTCAGGAGCCTCATCAATACTACCCGTTCTTCTAACGCTTTTCCACTGAAATTTCCTCTTTTAGATTGAGTTGCTGAGTTGTTTCCCATATCAATTGAGATAGTGCATGTTTGAGCAGTGTGATCTAAGAGACCCGTTCTTAAAACTTTGGTAGATTTTATAGACTAGTATACTTGTTGCTCGAAATCGAGCAGATTAGTTTGGATTTGGATACTTTTTACAGTTTAGGCTTGTTTAATGCACTTTGTTAATCAGTGTATCCTCTATGGTTTAACATAACTTCTTTGGTATGAATAGACAGATGCTCTCGCTGGTGTGCTGTGAATACTCGTTCCAGCTGTTAAATTTGAAAATCTTTCAATTTCCTCATCAGTGTTAATCTAATGGGAAAATATAGAACTTTAAGAGGTTTCAGGGACCTTCCCTTTGGGAGGACATTTACCAATTTACTTTAGAAACAACTTCACGACGAACTCTATCCAGACACCAAAAACATCAAAATCATTAATACCCCCGTCGCAGCATACCTGAGTGCTCAGTCTGTTGGAGATAATACTTATCTTCAAATCGAAAACAGTTGCACGATTAGATGAATGTTATCAACTGCATGAGGAACCTGTACTGAGGGCATTTATTGAAAAAATTCTTTGGTTATGGAATTATTTTGTAACCTCAATACCTTCTTTATGATTTATATTAGTACACAAGGATAAAACATTAATTTTGTTACAATTTTGATATCTTTAGGTAAAGGTTGAGGTATTCTCTTTAGCTTTTTGACGAAGTTATCAGTGTTTTTTTTTATATAAGACTCTTTCTTAATATTCTTTTACAAATGGTTGTAGGAATGTATCTACGTAAGCAGATATTCTTACTACAAAAAATATATATGTAATGATTTTGTAAATTTTAACTCACTCACCAGGGTCCAAATCCATGATCTGATGTTCGTCAAAGTTCTGATGCGGATGTGTTATTCTTAGCATCATCGTGTAGTGTTTTTTGCTTTTGTTATGGCAAATTAGGGATGTCTTGCCATAAATTACCGATACACAGACGTGACAGTTGTAACGTTTCACAGTTTCAAAAACACATGTGGAATATACTTTCCTTTCTGTTCCATCATCGACAATCACCGTTTGATTAAGTATGTGGGCTTCCAGTTCAAATTTTTCTGAAATAAATTATGGTATCAATATAGTAAAACATTCCTTGAATTATGGTTTATAGGCTACTTCTACATAACATTCAGCCTTTTAACGGTTGCTACAATAATGCTCTAAAAATAAAAATTAGGTTTACATGATATTATGACTCGTCCCATGAACTTGTTTCTTGTTTGAAAATATTTTATTAGGTTGTCAGTTTTTTTTTTTTTTTTTTTTTTTTTTTTCAATCTGAAGCAAGGTATTTTTGTTATATGATTAAAGTAAAAATAAAATGAAAGTTGCCAAATATAGGAAAGTAATATTCACTTATACCGTAATTTTAGTAGAAGGAAGAAATAAACAGCGAGACATAAGAGGGAAGAAATATACACGTGTACCTGTTATTCATTGCGGTTATTATTGTTACCTATTTATATTTTACGTTATTGTGATTTTACAATTTGGCCAACAAAATTACCATACCATAAAAGCTGAACAACTAATTTGACAACAGATCTAAGTTTAGAGTCAAATGAAATTTAAAAACTAAGTGTACGCCTAGAGGTGCGTTTACACCAGAGGTTGACAACCAAAACTTCTGCTGGTATCCATTGGAGTTATCATTGGCTAGAGTCTACAAGTTTTGGTTGTCAAGTTCTGGTGTAAACACACCTTAAAATACCTTACCTAAGTAGGCCTAAGTATTATTGAGCCTAAAATGACTTGGACTTCATACCTTTTATTAATTCAAGGGGTGTTTGAACTTTCACAATAAGTTTCCCGGTTGCCTCATTCCTTTTAAGTTTTCCTGCTGCTATCAGCCGTTTAATTACCCTTTCCCTTTTTGTAGGAGGAAAGTAAGAAGTATTAAATTCTATTAACAGGTCTTCTATGGTGAGTTCCTCCATGTTTTGATCCTCAGTTTTTAAATATTTTTTACCTGAAAAGATACACTTTGTTAAACTCATGTTCAAAGGAAATTCAATTACAAATCAAATTATTAAATTTAAAACTTAAACCTTGCCAAACTATGCCTTTGGGAACTTGGGCCTGTTAGGGTTTGCTATGAATATTTTAACACGTGTAGAAAATTAAAATATATGAATTTAAGATCATGTAACGTATATTATCAATTCTTCATTTTTAGTGTTAGTCTAGAAATGTTAGGTGTAAATAATCTTATTTATAAGTTACTCTAATACGAGTAAGGTAAATTTATATGTATGTATGTATGTATATGTATGTAGGCTTGAAAAATGTCCTTTAAACTTTGCAAATAACTTATTTCTGGGATAAAAATAATATAAACACAGGTCTCTATGCCAGGAAAAATCTTATTTTTTTATATAAAAAATTCTAACATTGATCTTAAGGAGTTAAAAACTAAAACAAAGAAATAATGGAAACAGCTGACGTAACCGTCAAAGTGCACATCTTGTGTTCCAGTATAAACATGTGGTTTTGCATGGCAGCCAGTTACTAAATTAACAAGTGAAGTAAATGAAAAGGAGTAAGTACTCCAAAGTAAAAACTACGTAGTCGGAGCATTTTCTCAAAGCGATGTGAAAAAGAAAATGCTCCTACTAGGTAGTAAGTACTACGGTGTCTCTTGAAGAATTCGGAGCAATTACTGTGATGGTAGTACTTACTATTCCATAGTAAGTTAAATGCTTTGATTTTGTGCCTTGTAATCATCCAGTCTCCCTCATCAAATGCAATTGACCCAAGAGTTCTATTTTTCTCTCAGGTTTCTATGTCAAACGGGTGATGTTAATTGATATTGTTAATGAGTTGTTGTTTATTTAGGTGGTCAATATTATAATTGTTTGCAAAACTATTAGTTTGTATCAATTTTTGGCACCTTCACACATAATTCCCAAATATGTACATATGTAAATATACAAAGTATGTATGTACAAAGTATGTATTTGTAAATATACAAAGTAAATATGTAAATATACAAAGTAGTAACTCATTAAAATCAAACGATTATTTACCATCCAATGCACTAATTCAGCCAACTTTCAGGGCATCATAAAGTATTTAACATAAAGCATATTATTGTTTTCCAGTATTTCGTTTAAAACGTCAATATTCTTAATTATCACCCCTGAACTAGGGATGTCAATCCCGGGATCCCGAATCCCGAGCAACTTTGGATACCTATAAATCCAGGGATTTTTTATCTTAAATCCCGGGATTGGCGGCATTTAAAAAAATCATAATTTTTATTGCTTTGGAAGTGGTTTGATACGTAACTCCAACTAAAAATTTAAAATAATTGTTAACCTAACATGCCAATTTATACAAAAAGTTTGATACTGCTTGTTGGTCGCATGGCTCCCGTACCTGAATTATTCCTGGCGCTAAGAGTAGCTTCTTTGATCAGTCAATACTTCTGTGCGCTTCCTACCCACAGTTGACGTTATCAAAATTTTTGATGATTTTATTTTTTTTCAGAGTTACATTATTTTTAGTAGCATCTTTTGTGAACGGATTTATTGATATGACTCCAATAAATTGTTTTTATGTTTTACAAAATGGATGAGTATGATGATAGGCTAAGGTCCGTTGTAACAAACGAATTAAATTAATAGCAGTAGCGTTCATGGCTGCATTTCTTTCATTCACTATAAAGTTAAGTCACGTTTTCTAACAATTGTAAAATCGACTCTAACGCTCGAGGGTTGAAGAGCTGGGTCGATAAATCAATGTTCAACACTCAGAGGGTTAAAACCTTTAATGTCAGCCATGTCGGCCTAGTGTCGAGGACGAAGGCGGAGGTGCGTTCAGCGCTATCATCAGTTTTTTTTGTTTTTTTTTAAGATCCAGGAACAAAATAACATTAAAAAGTAGTTGGCTTATATATAACAAACAAGGACTGAATATTTACTTAGGAAAAATCATCCAACCCAAAAAAATTTATTAATTTTTTTAAGTTAGGCCTAGGTACTCTAGATTGTTATGGTCCAACATTTTTGACCAGGTAAAACTACAAAAAAAAAACTAGAAACACAAATAAAATGTGAAGTAGGCCTAGGCCTAATTAGTTCTGCACGCGGTAGGCCCTTGACTTAAGACCTCGCCTGCTAACACATTCTCGCGACTGGCTTGAAACAATGCAATTAAAGCATTAAGACAAGGCAACTAATAGGCCTATAACCTAACGACCCGGATTAGGATTGAAACCCCGACTACTACAATTTTTGCCACATTGCCGCGAACATGTTAACCCTAGAAGCGGCCAGGCCAAATCGGTGCGTGTGCGCTAAGCAGCAAGTCGACTTCTGCCATTTTGCAGACAATTTAAATGAAAAATTAACAGTGTCCAAACTGCTAATGATAACCTAGTCATGTTCATATTCATTTTGTTTGTAAAAAGGAGGATAGATTATTAATAAAATAAATTGAATGGAATTACTGTTGAAAGGTTTTTCACAAAATGTTAAAAAACAAAATTTCTTGAAAATTTTTCAAATATCTTACAAAAGTAGAGTAATAACTTAGAACTTTTACACTGATTGTTATTCAGACAATCAAAGATATACCAAATTTAGGCAGATTATATCCCTACGTAAAAATATATGTTTGGTTTATTGGAATTTTTTTTTTTAACTTCCGTTGTGAGGAATAATACAAATAATTTACAAACGTGCGCTGTGTACATTTGGATCATAAAAATAAATTAAATAATGTAGCCTACCTATAAACATAATAGTATGTGTTATATTACTAAACTGTACAATAAATTTATTGGAAATAATGTGATTTTGTACCATACAATAATAGTTTTCCTCACTTTGTATGTGTTGACATTTTTATTTTTCTATTTCCATAAAAAAACTAATTTAGGCCTAGCTGCTCTTAAAAGCTTCATACAAATTTCCTATTAGCCTCCTTTATAATATCATAAATTGTACATATGTTTGTAGTACAGATCTTTCTGGATAAGATAATATACATACAGTATGTTTAAGAAAATGTAGGCTATAATAAAAATTGTTACAAAGGCATTTTAGTGTATATACGCACAGGTTACTTGAACAATCTAACATAGGTTAGGCCACGCACCAACAATAGATAGAATGACCAAGCAATACAACTATTTCCGTCATCTTCCACGCCTGTACACCACTTCATCCGATGTTTAGGGTGTATTAAAAATAGTAGACTTCATCTGATGGTCAGGTCGAGCAAAAAAGGGTTATTAGTACCCTCCAAACAGAGCTGCCAAAATAGTACACTTCATCCGACGTCTAACGGTTGGCGGTTAACCGCCGCGGTAGGACATTCCACCTTATAGCTTTGTGGGATGTGTTGCACTGGGTTGATTAAATAACTGTTTCCATTGGGAACTGTATTAAATTAATTTAAATTACATTATTAATGTTTTCCAGTAATATAAATGGGGAAATCTAACAATTCCCAAGAATGCCCAACATAAGAATGAGTGGGGGATGGGTGTTTAAAACTAGCTGTCATTAATTCAAAACAGTAGTTCATTCCAAGGTTCATTGGAGGGTGACAATCAGTGCGAATTGCAACCATTCTATTAGTTTCAAGCAAAAGGGGCAAACATTCCCTGATGGTCAATGGGTTTAAGTTTACAAAAAAAGTGGGTTTACATGCGGTAAAGTCAAATGGGTTTGTGAACATTACCAAACAATGAAGTGGTTTTTGCAAAAAAAGGTTTAACAAATAACCTCAGAACGCAGTTTTAGTAAGTTCCTAGTAAGTTATAGGTGGTATTTTTCCATATGCAATCTATTATTAATGAATTTTTAGACATACGGTAAATGAATACGGTAAACTCTAAACGCTGTGTCATTTCTGGTGGATTTACCAATTTTTACTGCTTGAAGATATGATAACTGGTTGAAAAGTGAAAAAAATTAATACTAAAAAGCCGAACGAAGTTAGAGAAAACAGATTAAGTATTCTACTCCTTGTTATAAATAACTTTACAGCTTAACAACTGCAGGTTACTGCCCTGCACACTCAGAATAATTCTATGTATCAATTAATATCTGTTTAAACAAATTTAAAACACGTTAAATAAAAAAGTGTCTTTTAGCGTGTTTGACATTACTTTGGAAATTTATTCGCAATGAACATGTGTTGAACACAAGTTTATTTGTGAGGCAAACAGAAAATTAGTGTATTTTTTGTGTACTCACTGTATTGTTTGTTTCAATCTTTCATGTTCCAGATATTCCTTCAATTTTAGGGAAAGTTTAAATTCTGCAGCACTATCAAGGAGTCCTGCATTATAGATTTATTTGTATTAGGTAAGTAAGTTAGTTGATTCACCAGTTATATTAGCCTAGGTGACAGGAGTAAGTTAATAGATGGCTGATCTCCGTAGCTGCGCGGTCATCTGTCCAGCATCACACATCCTCCAGCCCTTTTGGCAACAACGTGACAGGGTGGGTTCTGAATCGGACTGTACAATATATATCTTTCTTCTAAAAATTCCTGCGTTAAACGCGGTTCGAGAAGCAACACACGTATCTCATTTAGCCAAGGCAAATATATTTTAAATTACCATGAGAATACTGGTACAGGATGACTACACAATTTAAATTAATTTAATACAGTTCCCAATGTAAACAGTTAGCCTATTTGATAAACCCAGTGCAACACATCCCTCCAAGCTAGGGTGGAATATTCCACCGAGGTGGTGTACCGTGTCGTTTACCCGCCAACCAACGGCTGTTGGATGAAGTGTACAAGTTTGTCAGCTCCGTTTGGAGTTAATGACGCTTTTTGATCAACCTGACAATTGGATACCATTTTCAAAACACTTCAAACATCAGATGAATTGGCCTGCAGCCTTTTTCCACAGACCACCGGTCGCACCATAGAGGAGGGGATCGCTACTAATATGTATGACTTTTTCCTGGCAAAAAATTAGGCTATGATTTATAACACACTAGAAGCATTATTGTTTTATTAGGTAAAATTTGCTGTACCGTACCGTATTTCCGGCAAATTGGGATTGGGCAAACTGTGCACCGCATAACTTATTGTAACTGATTTGAAAAATTATTTTGCCTACTTTCCGAAGTCTTAACTTCCTATAGGCCTAACGAATGTTTAGGCTGCTATATGAAACAGAAGACCAACTCGTATTCCTTTTCAATGATAGGCCTACCAATGGTTTTCTGATTGGACAAAAATAACAATAGGCCTAACTACAATTTTTTTGAAAAGAATATGTTTTTTGACGTTTTGCCATTTTTGAGTCGGAATTTTGTGCGCTTGGCTAATTTTGTTCTAATTATAATATAAATTGCGCCAATGTACCGTATTAACCCTTTGGCTGCCAAGCCCTTTTGCTGTCTTCTATGCGACAACTGCCAGCTGAGTTCACCAGTGTGTAACCTTCAATTGCCCAGCCCTATTAGCCATATGACAACCCGGAATTGCCAGGGCCAAAACATGTGATTTTACAATGTTTTTCTTTAAAAATCATAACTTTTTTCATAATACAGTTAGAACCTTATACTTTTTTTTGTTTTGAAGGTAAATATATGCTCTAAATACCGATATATAATTACATGAATACAAGTGCATATTTTCAGTAAAAAACTAAAAATAAATATAAATTATTATATATAAAAAAGTTTATATTGTATTTTCAAACCATAAACATTTGTCAAAATTACATTTTACTCAAAAACTAACATGATAATTGGATTTAGCATGTTTTCTTGACATAGTGCACCAATTTTCATCAACTTTTGCGAATAAATAGTATATAAAAAATATATATATAAGAAAATTTAGTTATATAGCAAAAATCTACTATTTTGAATTACACTCTAAAATAATTATCAAATCAATATTTTATTAAAAATTAATTGTAAATATTATTGCAAATATTTTATTTATATATTTTTACAAAAATATAATAGACAGTAAGTAAAAAATAAAAATTCAGCAAACAAACATAATATGAAAAAAGTATTTTACGGTAGGCCTACTTACAAATTTCAGAAACTCTTGAGGAAGGCTAGTTTTAAATCTTGATAAAAATGAATTCACAAAGATAAAATATGAAATCAATTAAAAAGTTTCTTGAATAATGTAACTAATATTTACATACATGTACATAATTTGGTTTCTTCTTTCTGTTAAAACCTGCAGTCTGGGAGCGGCAGACGGCCGGCGTGGTGCCCAATGCCTGTATAACCTCAACAATCATGGTGTTATACGTAATTGAATCGCTTGTTTTTCTTTTAACAAAGCATATTTATCAAATACTGCAACTCTTTAGCTTTTATTTGAGTTGAAGTATAAACGTTTACTGCTAAATTTGCGTTCGCTACAAAGAATTTGCGAGATGCCGATTAGATCGGCAGCGGGCATTTCTCGCGCAGACGATAGGCGCCGATGTCGTCGGCGGCTGGCATTTCTCGCGGCGATAGGCGATGCCGATCACATCGGCAGCTGGCAGTTCTCGCGATGCAATTAAATGCCGATCTAGTCGGCTCTTGGCACCCAAAGGGTTAATGATAAAACTTTTGATTAGGCCTATATATAGACTACAAAAATGAAAGTTTGCAGTGTCTTCTTTATAAGTTAATGTTATCACCTTTCTAGATTGTTTTCAATGTGAAATGAGTAGTTTAAAAAATATGACCTGGGCCCTATATTGCCGGTATCCAGCGATAGACAAGCACGCATCCTAAATTGCCGGATATCCGGCAATGGCCAATGGCCGCTTCTAGAGTTAGTGATGGCAAAATAAAATCGATTTTTCGGAAAAATCGATTTTTACCATTCGATACATCGATTTTTTGTTCACGATTTTTTATCGAAATCGATTTTACTCTTTCAATACATCAATATATCGAAAAATCGATTTTTCAAGAAATTTTGCCATTATAGTGATGGCAAAATAAAATCGATTTTTCGGAAAAATCGATTTTTACCATTCGATACATCGATTTTTTGTTCACGATTTATTATCGAAATCGATTTTACTCTTTTGATACATTGATATATCGAAATATCGATTTTTCAAGAAATTTTGCCATCACTATCTAGAGTTAAAGAAGAATTGGTATTCCCTAGGCCATAACAATAGGTTAGGCCTTAATAAAAAATTAAATGCAACAGTAAAATAAACAATGAATGGGCCCAAATGTCAACATACTTACATAAACATTAGGAAGATTCCAAAAAGATTATAATAAGTCACTACAGGGAAGTCTTTGTTATTACATGCTGAACAAAAATAGGCTTACAATTTTATTGGGATTACATTTATATTGCATAAGGCTATGATCTACTTTAAAATGGTGCAAATGCAAATGCAAATGTCCCCAATCAATTTTACACCCTGACCTTACAAAATTCATGAAACAATAAGGCACTACAACTTTGGCGATATGGCAACGGCAAGGCAAAAGCGATAGCAAATATTAGCAAAAGCAAAGCAATAAGGCAATCTGGCAATGGCGGCAACTTCTAGTATTCTATTCTATTATTCTGTTATCTATTTTCTATCTATTTTTTTGTATTTTTTTCTTTTAGGCAATGCAGGCTAAGGTGCGTAAACCATGCAGTCTCGAGGTACACTAGCATTGACTATTGATACTATAGTACCTAAAGTCAATGGCACTAGGCTTGGTTGCTTCCACCATTGACTATGTACATTAACGTGAAATGGAATAGAATGTACATTAACGTGAAATGGAATAGACTTATCATTCAATGCTTTTTGTTTTATACCAAAATTTGGAAAGGTCGTGAACGCAGCGCCAGATACTGTACACTGCAATCAATGTTGTTATTATTCAGCACTGTAGTGCTGCAAAAGCACTTTTCCACCAATTCCACAACACAACATAAACATAAACCTCAGTTTTATAAAATATTTCATCCTTGGTTGAGAAGAGTGGTAATAACATTGACTATGGATACTACAGATCAATGAGGTAAAACATTGACTATGGATACTTTATCTATTATATATGTCACTTGTACTTCATGTTCGTCCCAGAAAATCGCACCCCCGTCAATAGGTTTCAAACACGCCTATGCTATGAGAAGTCTATTCACGTTAGTATTTAGTCAAAAATTCCACTATGAATCTGAAATTTGTTAGCTTGGGTTATTTTTTTAAGTCCTACAGATATAGAATTGTATAGTTAACACTAAAAGCTTCTAGAATCAAAACTGACTCTCCTTCTTGGATTACTAATGACATTAGGGACAAAAAACAGGTACCATACGACTGCAGCTTACTTAGACTGGAAACTTCTCAAATCTGACGAATCCAAACAAAACTACAAACTACAACAATCTAAAAAAACATACAGATCCTACAGATCCATGATTAAAGCAGCAAAAACAAACTCACTTTCTAAACGACTAATGCTGACAATTTTTCGAGTGAGGTTTGGAAAATTGTAAAAATGAATTAAGAGGTAAGGCCAAATCGATCCCCAAAAATATACAGCTCTGTCATGATGGGAAACCCGTGACGGAACCTAGTAAAATCTGTAACATTTTTAATAACTTATTTGCCAGAGCGGCTGAAGGTGTCTCATCGGAACAAGACAGAAAGCAATTTTCTAGAAGCGGACAAAATTTTCTCCCAATTCAAACCCTGCGATCCTGCATCTGTCTCGGACATCATCAAAGTTCAAAAACAAAACCTCATGAGGGATAGATGGTATTTTCATAAAGACTCTTAAATGTTGCCGTTTCGAAATAGCTTCCCCTTTAAATCACGTAATCAATAATTCATTGTCTTCTGGACATTTATTCCCTCTAAATATTCAAAACTGCTAAGGTTAAACCAATTTTCAAGAAAAACTCTGATGACCTGGCTTCTAATTACCGTTCAATAGCCCTGCTGCCAGCAGTCTCAAAGGTGCTGGAAAAAGTAGTTTCAAATCAAATAGCTGATTTTCTTGAATCAAACTCCCTTTTTTGCTAGGCAATACGGATTTAGACGTAATAAATCTCCCAAGTCAGCCCTGATCCAATTCATCGAGAATTGCTTCGACACCATGGACGGCGGGAGCGGCGTGGTTTATTTGTTTATTATAACAGTCATGTAATTGTAAAAATGATTGTGAGACTGAATGAGATTATTTTCTCTGACAAAACAAATTACTTCAAACATAAAGAGAGAGGGAACAGTCATAATTCTTAAGTCTACGAAATGTTGTCTACATGAGTCTTGAGGTCTAAGCCTTAGCATTAAACGAATTGCTCTCTTCTGAATTACAAAAATCCTGTTCAAGTTATGTTTACTAGAATTTCCCCAAAGTACAATGGAATATCTTATGTAGCTTTCAATTAAACTAATATAGACAAGTTTTGACAATGGGAGATTGTTCAAGAGTGCTATTGTGTGCTATAGTGCTAACCATTTTTTTGAGCTATATTCCGAAGAACAAAAATGTTCCCAGACAAAGTGTTTGCAAGTTTACTCACATGTTCATTCCATGTGAGACCACCGTCAAACCTCACACCCAGGTAATCCACTGTATCCAACTGATCAAGGAATTCATCATCCAGGCAGACTAGAGGGGGTTCTAAACCTTCTCTCTCTAAACGTCTCTTTTTCTGATCAGTTGTTTAAAACACATAATTGGTTTTACTTGGATTGATATTTAGGTTTATATCGGAAAAGTATTGAAACAGAGTGTTAATAAGAGTGTAATTTACCATGTTCTAAGAATTGAAGATTTTTATGGCTAAAAAACAAAGAAGTGTCATCAGCAAAAATTGTTAAGGAACTACTAGGTACATAATCAGATATATTATTAATGTAGATTAAAAAACAGAATTGGCCAAGAATCGACCCTTGATGCACCTCCACCTGCAGGTGAGATAACCTTGATGTATACTGTTCCCTCAGTCCGCTGGAGTCAGAAAAATCAATCACTGTCCTTTGACATCTATTAGAGAGATAAGAGCAAAACCACTCTAAAACTGTACCACTGATTCCCAGAATTTGAAGCTTGTGGATCAAAACTTTACCTTTACCTTTATTACCTAGGTCCTCTTCTCCGTAGTCGTGGTAGACCAGGGAATCGTCATCTTCATGTGGGTCAATGTTATGTGGGTGTGTGTTTATATGTGTGTGTGTGTATGTATGTGTTGTGAGCATTGAGACTACTCTAGCCTATGCTTAGGGAGAGCTTTGTGCTCTTTGAAATATTCGTCTATGCTGTAATATGATTTAATTAGAAGATAAAGTTTGAGTTTTTTGAAAAAAGTTTGTTTTTATTTATTGTTTTTAAGTTTTCTGGCAGAACATTAAATATTTTAGGTCCTAATATTTGAGGATATTTACTGGTTTTGGTTAATCTATGCTGTTGAAAGTTGTAATTTAAGTTTGTGCTTCTTAGGTTGTATTTGTGGAAATCACTTCTAAGCTTTGGAGGATCTAGTTTGAGAATTTTCAAGGTTTCAAGGATGAATAAGGATGGAACCGTAAGAATTTCATTGGATGTGAAAAAGGGTTTGCAGTGTTCTGTGGGTTGTAGCTGTTCAATTATTCTTAAAGCCTTCTTTTGTAATATGAGAATTTTTTGGGTTTGCTGATCTGAGGCAGTACCCCATGCCGTAATTCCGTATCTCAGGTGGCTTTCGAAGAGGGCGAAGTAGGCTATTCTAGTTTTTTTTTTGTTTGTTATTGCTCGAATTCTCCTCATGGCGAATAGAGATGATGAGAGGTTTTTTTTCAATAATTCTATGTGAGGTTGCCATGTTAGATTTTCATCTAGTGTGATGCCTAAAAATTTAGTTGTTGCAACAGCAGAGATTGTGTTGGAGATTGGTGATGGATCTTGAGCAGTTTTATTTGAAGCTGTGAAATTTATGTTGATGGTTTTGGATCGGTTTATTTGAAGATTTAAAGATGAGCAGATGTTCGTTGCTTGATGTAGGGTTTCTTCTACTTCTGTTTGATGATTAGATATAATTGGGAACAGTATAGTGGTTTCATCAGCAAACTTGATACATGTTTTTTCAGGTGATAGATAGTCCGGAAAGGAGTTAATGTAGATTATAAAGTAGAGTGGGCCGAGAATCGATCCTTGCGGGATTCCTTTGTTTGTTAGTTTTATTTGTGATTTGGTTTTGGTTTCAATGCAGTTTACTTGATGTGTATTGTTGTTTTCTATCCGAGAAGTAATTTATGATCCAATTTAATGCCTTATCTTTGATGTTAAGTTGTTCTAATTTTCTTCATAATATTTTCCTATCTAGGCTATCAAAGGCCTTTTGTAGGTCCAAGAAAATTCCAGCTGCCGTTTGTTTGTTCTCCCAAAGGGAAGTGATACGGTAGTTTCACTTAGTTTATTTAAAGCTGTGTTTGTAGATTTGTTTACTCTAAAGCCGTGTTGTTGTGGAGAGAGAGAAATTCTAGTTGGTTAAGATGCTCCAAAATTTGTTTGTAAATTGTTTTCTCTAAATATTTCGAGAGCGTAGGCAAAATTGAAATTGGCCTATAGTTTTCTACTGCCGACTTATCGCCTTTCTTAAATTTAGGGTAAACTGTTGCTAGTTTCATACCTTGGGGTACTGTGGCTTGTTCTATTGATGAGTTTTTTTAAATCCGAAAAGAGTAGAGGTGCTGAAATTTTATTTTGGCAGTGTTTGACTGTATTGGTTATTTCATCGTATCCTGAAGAATTCTTGGGTGGAAGTGACTTGAAAATTTGATTGAGTTTTTCTCTAGATATTTTTTTGAAGGAGATTATTTTTATGTTGTGAACCTTTCCGGTGGAGGGGTTGTTGTGGTCTGGTAGGTTTTGTCGACTTCCCTGTGTGATGAAGAAGTTATTAAAAATGTTGCTGACAGTGTTGGGGTTCTCTATTAAATTATTGTTATATTTCAGAATGAGCCCTGCCTCGTTATCTTCATTTATTTTGTTTTTTTCCTTGTTTATGATGTTCCAGATTTCCTTTGATTGTTTGTTTGAGCTGTTAATTTCAACAGCGTGGTTTCTTTTTTTTCTTTTTTATTTCTAAGTCATAAATGGTTTTGATCTTTGAGTATGAGTTTTAATCTTCGTCCTGTCCAGAGATTATATATTTGTTCTTGGCTATGTCCAGAGGTTTTTTACGTCTTGCAGTTCTTTGTCCCAGAAGGAGTTTTTTTTATTCCTCTTTATTGTCTTGAGTGTTTTTTGGCATAGTTTCTTCCATGTTCAATTTTATGGTCCTAATAAAATTGTTATACTTTTTTTCTATCGAATGGCAGTTGAAGACTCCTGTTCATGATTCCTCATGAAGTTTTTGTTTTAGTAAATCCAGATTTTTTATGATTGTAGGCCTAATCATTTTTTTTCAAGGATGATTTAAGAGTTATTGAATGATTTTTAGTTTTGCAGATTTTAGCCTCATGATCTGAGATGTTGCTTTGTTTGACCCATGTTGCTTTGTTTCAACTATGGTTGACACAATCAAATGCCTTGGAGAGATCAATAAAAAACAACCAATAGCCATTTCACCACCCTCCAAGGCACCGATGCATTTATTAACAAAGTTTATTAAGGCAAGTTTAGTGGACTTCCTCTTTTGATATCCAAACTGATTGGAAAAAAATTAAGTCATTATCAGTCAAAAAGGAAATTAATCTATTACAAACAACTTTCTCCAAAATCTTGGAGATGGGCGATAGGTGTGAGATCGGAGGGTAATTGGCAACAAGACATGGATCTTCCTTTTTGTGAAGCGGCTCAATGAGAGCTAGTTTTTGCATTTTCAGGAAATAAGCCAGAAGCTAAAGAAAAATTAATTAAATATAACAGTGGAGTTTTGAGAGAAGAGTAACGAGTTTTTATTTAATTCATTGAGATGCCATCGGTTCCGCAGGTTTTTTTCTTGGGCAATTCACTAATTAATTTAGTTCAGCTTCTGATACAGGTTCAAAACAAGAAAAAATAATTACTGTTTATGGCTGTGGATTGAGAACTAACAACGGAGGAATCTACATTTGATTGAAGTGTGAAAAAGTCGTTGAAGATGTTACTCACCAAATCAGGATCAGTTACCAAAAGTCATTTCCAACTTTGAGGGAGATATTACGGTTAACTTTATTACTTTTGTAATAAAGTAATAAACCCATAAACAAAGTAAGAAACAAAAGTAAGAAACAAAAGTAATCAACAACAAGTAGAAACCCATACTGCCTTAGTGGGATTTTTTGCAGAATCTATATTTTGCTTGACAAAACTAGATTTGGTCTCAAGAATTTTCTTTCTATAAAGCTTTTTCTTTCTGTTGTACTCATCTCTCAAAAAAGAGTCACGGGTATCCTGCCATAATGAATAGGTATGTATCCAGTAAATCAACTGTAAGAAACTTAATCTCATCAGTAAGCCACCTCTGTTTATCAATTGTGTTGAAACGTTTTTCTTCAATGGACAGGCTATTTGAATGTAGTAAGTCAAAGTATTTATAAAACTATTGCATTTCGAATCTAGGGTGTGAGCACTGAAAAAAATCATGCCACTTTTCTTGTTCAAGTCAAAAATTAAGTTCTTTCAAACTTTCCTCACTAAAATTCCTACCCTTAAAACTACTACAATCAGATCTAATTTTGCCCCATACCGGTATATCAAGTAAAACAGCACAGTGGTCTGAGATTAAACTTTCTATTACAGAGGATGAACAATTACTAAAGTTAGTCAAAAAGATGTCTAGGCAGCTTTCTGAATGTTCAGCGAACCTCGTAGGGGCAAAGTTAACTTGGGATAAACCAAAACAGTTGACAATATTACAGAATGCTTCATATTCACCAGGATGCATAATGGGATCCAAGTTAAAATCTCCAGCCAGGATCACTTTACTGGAGTAGGCTGATATTTCTCTGAGATTAGACTCCAAGATTTAAAAAAATTGGCTGAAGTTACTATATCATAGGGAGGTCTATAAACTGAGTCTATGATTGTTAAGCTGCCGGAAATATAAACTTTCATGTCAGTAACTTCAAAAAATAGATGCAACTGAGAAACGTTTAGCTCTATTTACATTACTAGCATTATCTATTTCGAACTGTAAACAACAACATCTTATAGCCTACGAAATAGAAATATAATTTTTGATAGCCTAGACAAAATAAAATTAATATTAAAATTAAAGTATACTCATTTTCTTGGTGTTTAAGTGGATAAAAAAGATTCTTTTGGAAGCCCATTGGGTACGCAGAACTACTGTGATGGGGGTATTTTAAAGCTAAGTTATACAATAAATTCAAACATGCAACCTTATATTATGTCGAAAATTCAGCACCAATACTACATATAGCAAAATTCTCGTATGGAAGATCGGAGAGTACTCCTAGTATTGTCCGTTGATCAGGATATATTCGTAATAAATGTTGCACCATTGACATAGTCAATGTTTGAACTTCAAGTCTACAACCATTGTACCTATTTTGGACCAAGGCCAGCATGATTCTTAAATTTTGTGCGGAACAACCTATGACCTATTTTGTTGTTTTATACGTCTATGCATGAAGCATCCGAATCCCAATTCCAATACAATTCTGCTATTTTTGCTTGAAAGAAGTGAGATAGACATCCCTAAACAAATTAGAGTTTCTTTAGTTTCTTAACGCAATAATTTTTCATTTAAACATCATCCCAGTCTAAAATTTACTCGAGCTACGAGTTCATCTGTAAGTATCTCAGCAGTTTTTGTCTAAATGTTGCTTTAAAATTTGCTTGTCTTGCAAATTACAAGGTTACCTGTTAGGTTCTAGACAAGAAAACAGTCAATCAGGCCACCTTTTGGTCCCTTTTCGCTCTTTTTCTTAAGTTTATTAATTATTTATTCACTTACATTGTCCCTGGTGGCTTGCATATGTCAAATTACAATCAAATAATTTTCATATACCTATTATTAGGAATAGAATTCTTATAACTTAAAACAAACATAATTTATAAAAATAAACATAAAAATATAAGTTTTTGTTAAACTTATTTTTATATTTAGGCCTAGCTATATTTTTTTACATTTTTGTGTCCAAGTTACCCCTCAAACTGGCTAACTTTGGTCACTTAAGTTAAAATTCATTGAAATAGGCCTAGGCCCTAAATGTTTCCAAGGAGACTTGGAACAAACCGTCAACTTTGACCCTATCAGACACAAAATATGATATAAACTTAGAACAAATAATGCAGCTTCCAATTAAATGGTCACAAAGTCCTTTGAAATCGAATGTTGGATGTGGTTCAGAATATTTTTTAAAAGTTAAAATGGGTTAGATTACCTTATAGGCCTAGGCTACATGTACATGAGTAAAACTTCTATAGCCTAGGCTACAGTACATAAAAACTTTCAGTAGAGTAACTAGCCTACACAGATTTAATACCTTCCTAAGCAAATGATCTTAAACACGTTGTTAAAATTTACATGTAAAAGCCCCTAAGCACAGAAGTCTTAGAACCAACGAAAGAACCCAAAGTTCATTATCATTTTACAGTTTAAAAAATATTGCTTGAGAATCCATTAAATGGTTTTGAGGGGAAGCATTCAAAACTGCACCACAGTCATTTATGAAAACTCGTATTTATGAAAATCATGTAATCTGGCTCAGCTTTGGCATGGTTTACAATAGGCTATATAACTCAGTCATGAGTCAGCGCTCAGATAAGACACATCGTTCTGTGACAGTGCTCCGGTCTCGATAAGGTCCTTACTTTAAAGTTCAAACGTGTGCCGAGTTCGATTTCAGCAACAGAATATCGCGGAGTTTTAATTTCGCTACTATTCTGTTTTATAGTTTTGGATTTATTAAACTACAATAAAATGGTGAACTGTGGTATTTGTACTAAAACAATAAACAAGAATCAACTTAAAGTTAGTTGTAGTGACTGCAGACGCGATTTTCACGCCGCGTGCGTTCAAATGAGTAAGTCTGAAGTGGAGTGCCTTGTTTCGGAAGCGATGCCGTGGAGGTGTCCACCTTGTGCTGAATCTAGGAGGAAAAGCATGAGATTCGATGCAGATGCGCAAGACGGTAAGGTAACCTTAGACGACCTCATGAAAAAAATTAATGAAATTGTTGAGAATCAAAAAGAACAGGAAGCTAGTTTTAATAAATCTTACGAAGCTTTACATGAAAAACTGGAAGAAAATACTAAAATTACTGTTGAACAGAAAATCTCACTTGAAAATAGCTTAAAATTAATTAATGATCTTGTCCAAGAAAACAAAAGATTAAATAAAAAGATTGTTGATCTGGAAAATCGAGTAGAAGATATGGAGCAGTATTCACGCGTAAATGCTGTTGAAATACACGGCATTCCTTGTCAGGAAAATGAAAATGTGTTAAATGTTGTAAAAGGAGTTGGAACGGCCCTTAACATGAATATAACTGATTCAATGATAGATGCTTGCCATCGACTTGGAAAAGACACAGGATCCGTTACAAAACCGCCAGGAATCATAGTAAAATTTGTACGAAGATTTGACAAAGATGAAATAATAAACAAACGACGTGTGAAGAGGGATTTCTCCACCCGACACCTCAACCTGACGATGGACCAGCCAGTTTATATAAACGAGTCACTATCACCTGCGAAGCGGAGGCTGTTTGCGGCGGCGCGGAGGGTGAAGACCGACAAAGGCTACAAGTATCTGTGGGTGAGGGGAGCCAAGATTTTCCTACGGAAAGAAGAATCTGCGCCTGTGTTCCACGTGAAATGTCAGACTGACTGGGACAATCTGTAAGTCGTTAACACAAATGTTTTTTCAGGGAATTTGTTTTTTTTATTTATTTATGTCATTTTTATTTGTCAACAATAAATATAAATATTCCAAATAATTTAATAATGTAAGTCTTAAAAATTTTATTATTATTATTTAGAAATGGTTGAGAAAATTTCAATTATTCACCAAAACATTAGAAGTTTAAGAAAAAATTTTGATTTGTTAATTTCAGAATTAACTGTAAATAATTTAATGCCTGACATCCTAATATTATCTGAAATATGGATATATTCTTCTGAAGCAGAATTTTATCAGATTCCGAATTATAATTTATTTTTAAAGTGTAATGATACCTACAGATCAGGCGGAATTGCAGTTTATGTAAGTAAAGTCTCATTATCGAATGTTAATCTTTTAGATATGGATTGTGATTCAGCTGATGTTCTGTTTATCTCATTTCAAATATTAGAACATAAATTTCACTTAATAGCAATTTACAGATTAATATTCCAATCAATAGATATTTTTGTTAGTGAGTTCTAAAATATTTTTAGAAACAAACAATATAACTTCAAAAGTATTAAAAATTTATTCTGGGTTGGAGATTTAAATATTCCAATCAATGACAATGATATAAATTCTGTGGCTATTGATAATTATATTTCTTTAATGGCTGGTAATGGGTTAGAAAGCTTAATAAATACGCCTACTAGAATTACAGATAATACAACAACGTGCATAGATCACTGTTATGTAAGATTATCTTGTAAAAACAAGATAGATGTAGATATGACGGTGACTCACGCTGGTCACACAGACCACTCCATGTGCAGGGTGGACGTGCGCGTGGTTGGCGGTGGGCGGGGAGAGGACGGCGCGGCTGTCCCCTCCCCTCCCCCGGCCCGCTACCGCACAGACTACGCTCTGCTCAGGAAACTCCTGGAGAACGAGAGCTGGACTGATGTGTACAACCAGGTTGATGCGTCAGCGGCTTTTGATGTTTTTATTAATATCTTCAAAAATTACGAAGCCCGATGCAAAAAAAATATAGGCAATAATAAAACTCAGGTGAAGAAAATAAAACCTTGGATAAATGAGTCAGTGTGTTATAAAATTAAAAAAAGAAATAATATTTTCAGATTAGTAAAAAATCATCCAAACAATGAGAACCTGAAAATGTATTACAAAAAATTCAGAAATAGATTACAAAATGAAATTAAACTCTTAAAGGATAGTTTTTATAAACAAAAGTTTGAAAAATGCCAAGGTAATTCTAAAGAAACCTGGAAAGTTTTGAATGAAATAACTGGTCAATCTAAATCAAATAACACAAACATTCAATTAGAAATCAATTGTGAATCAGTTAATGATCCACAAAAAGTGTCAAACGAATTTAATAATTATTTTTTAAGTATTGTTGAAAAACTAGCACTGAATAATTCTATTTCTCATGATTTTTTTTCGCTTGAGTACAAAAATTATTTTCCAGGAAAATACCAACCACATTCGTTTTTCTTGGATGACGTAATGCCAGATGAACTTACAGCTGCGATTAATAGTTTAAAAAATAACACAAGTCCAGGGGTGGATGGTGTGAGCTCTAAGTTAATAAAGGAATCTTCAGCACAGATTTTCCATATACTATTGTATTTGATCAATCTCAGTTTCCAAAGTGGGGTTTTTCCAAAATCTTTGAAAAATGCAGTTGTGATACCAATTTTCAAAAGTAGTTCAAAATTGCACTGTAATAATTATCGACCTATATCGTTGTTGTCAAGCTTCTCTAAGATTTATGAAAAAAATAATGAAACGAAAACTAATTAAATATCTTAATTATATAGATTTTTTTAGTACAAATCAATTTGGATTCCGAGCAAACCTTAATACTGAGCATGCCCTTTTAAATTTTTTGCAAAACATATATCATGGTTTAAATGATGGTAAAAGTGTTAGCGGTTTATTTCTCGATATAAAAAAAGCCTTTGACACTGTAGATCATACAATTTTGTTGAATAAATTATACAACTGTGGAATACGGGGAGTTCCCCACAGTTGGTTCAAAAGCTATTTGTTAGGAAGACAACAATGTGTTAAAATAAATTCAGTATACAGTGGTATGGGGGTAATAAAAACAGGAGTTCCTCAAGGCTCAGTGCTCAGAGCAATATTATTTATAATTTATATAAATGATCTTTGTGATGCAAAATTTCATGGAAAATTAACTTCATTTGCAGATGACACTGCTCTGTGTTATGCAGAAAAAAATTGGGACACAGTTAATTTAGCCATGAATAAAGACCTTAAAGCACTGCAGTGGTGGTTTACTGCTAATCACATGCTGCTGAGTGCTGAAAAAACAAAATTTATAAATTTCAGTCTCAGAAAAAAAGTCGAGTTCAATGATCCAATATTTTATCACTGTTCTGAGTGTATTAAACAGAACAATATTATGTGTTATCCAGAATGTGCAATTGTGAGCCAGACTGATAATATAAAGTATTTAGGGCTTTATCTAGATTGCGATGTAAGTTGGAAAGTTCATATCACTAAATTAAAAAATAAAACTAATAGCATTTTGAGATATTTTTACTTTCTAAAAGACATGACTAGTGAACATGTGCTAAGAACTTTGTATTTTTCACTTATTCAGAGTCGAGTAGAGTATGGATTAATATTTGGGGGTAATGCTTATGAAACGCACACTGATTCTATTTACATTCAGCAAAAACATGTATTACGTTTGATTTGTTCCAAAAGTAAATTTGAGCCATCTCTTCCGCTTTTTATTAATAACAAAATTCTACCTTTAAAATATTTATTTGTCTTTAAAGTCTTAAAAATGTTTTTTAGTAAAAGTGGAAATAGACCAGAAAACGAAAATAGTTACCGAAATAAACTTAGAAATGCAGCACAGTTCACATTACCCAGACCGAATAATACTTTCTTTATCAAATCTTACAGTTTTGTAGCACCAAGAATTTTCAACATGCTGCCTGAAAAAATAAAAAATTCAACGACTAAAACAATTTTTACTAAAACATTAAAGAATTGGCTATTTAGTTTAGAAGACATTGACTTTCTTTTCCAAATATTAAGATAGACACTAGTATAGTTTGTTTATATATTATATTTAAGGGCGCACTATGGTGAGCTTTGCCACTCAGGGACTAGGTATTGCATACCATGAGCTTTGACGGCACCTGGGGAGGTGCCAGAGCCGCCTGGTGGTAAAGTGCGGTGCGCGGTTTAAAAGTACCAAACCATAACATAGTTTTTAAGAACAATCATCAGTTTTTTTGTATGGCACATTTAATTTTTATTTTGATGTAGAGACCACTTTTATTTTAAGTTTTATTATTTCTTATCTGACCGCTGTTAGAATTCATTGTTAATTACAGAGATGGAACCTCTTATCAGGCATAGCCTTAGAGGCCCTATATTTTCTTCTCTATGATTATTTTTCCTTAAAAGTATAAATTTAAAAGTGTTTTTATTCAAGAGTTTTTTTGTTGTGTTTTTGTTTTAGATGGTAATTGTATAAATTGTTTATAGTCAGTCTGATAAGATGGAAGATGGACAATTTTACTTAATTAATTACTTTAAGGAATTTTTGTAAATTTTGTACATGATAATTGAAGAAAATAAATCATTCTTATTCTTATTCTTATTCTTAAAACTTTGGCATGCTATCTCTCCAACAGATTCCAACAAGCACAGATTCCCTCTGACAATCCACGCTATTTATACCAGTTATGCATCTTTGCAAGAAAAAAACCACTAGCAGTTTTCGTCGAGTAACTTAATCATCAGCATTCATACAATACACAAAATAGAGATCTTCTTCAATTCCCAATTCACAGAACTGCCCTTTTTGAAAAATCCCCTTGGTATATTGGTTGAATCATCTCCCTAGTCAAATACTTACTTACCGTACTTACTTTTACTTTCGAAGGCGTCGCCACAATCCAGGGATTGGGGAGTTGTCAGACTTCTTCCCTTCGACGGGGCTTCGCGGAGTGAGCTCTTATTCTAAGGTTTTCTTGGGCCTATTTAAGATGGTGAAAAGTGTGGTCCTCCTCATACTCTTTGATGGTGTAGTATGGCCTGTCTATGAGGTATTGTTTGAGTTTTTTCTGAAAAAGTGTGTTTTTGGGGATTTCCTTAAGATGATTTGGTAGGAGATTGAAAAGATATGAGCCTGAATAATGGGGACTATTGTTGAATTTTGTGAGCCTATGTTGTGGTAGATCTAGGTTTTTTTTGCTACGGATGTTATAGGAATGTTGGTTTTGTCTGGTGGTGTGAGTGGAGTTTTTGGCTAGGACTATTGTTTCTAGGATGTAGAGTGATATGACGGTAAGGATTTTGCTTTTGATGAATACTGGTTTGCAGTGTTCTAACGGTTGCTGTCTTAAGATGGTTCTTAGTGTTTTTTTCTGAATTATTAATATTTTTTCGATACTTGTTGCTGATGCTGCTCCCCAGGCGACGATTCCATAGCGTAGATGAGAGGAGAAGAGTGAGTGGTATGCTATTAGTGCTGTTTCTTCATTTGTGATATTTCTTATTCTTCTTATGACGAAAAGAATTGAGGATAGTTTTTTACAGAGATGATTTATGTGGTCTTGCCAGTTTAAATTTTTATCTATATGTATTCCAAGAAACTTGGTTGAGTTTTCTGTTGGGATGGTTAAGTCGTGCCAATCTTCATCTGATCTACTTCTGTTGTTTGGAGTAAAATTTATATGAGTTGTTTTACTTGAGGGCATTAACTGAAAACAAACTTTATACATTATATATATGACTGACTTTATTAATTATTTTAACTAAAACATCACTGAATAAATCACAATCACATTGCTGCATACTGTCACATTAGTATCCCGACTATAACCTCTAAACGTAAGTAAGTAAGAAGAAGAAGTAAAAACATTTGGCAGATCAGTAGCCTATACTTTCTGGTATGAATATAAAATTATACTATAACACTCCTCCTCGATTAATATTTTTGAAACTTACAATACAGTAACAAACAAACAAAAAAAAAAAATTAATCGCTTTTACGAAATAAATCCTAGAAAAATAATACACTTCATTTAGCTCTAAATAATGAACAATCCTAAAAAAAAATAAGTAGCCTAATGATTTGAGTAGCCTTGTGATTTAAAAATCAATAAAAGAAATAACTGCACATTTCTTTTAAATAAAAACAGATAAGTCCTTGGCCTAACTAAACCCCTTTTTTTTACACTTATTCTGACTGCTCAAAATAACAACCAACTTAAAGACAACAATTTCTTTAACATTTTTAGGTTTTTTTTTAATAAGGGCCTCGGCCTAAATGATTAACTTCTATTGGGTTGGACCCAAATAAACAAACTCTAGGCCTACATGTAGCAAGGAAAAACAAATTTTATACTTTAGCATTCATGACTGAATTTCTTAACTGAACAAATCTCTCTTTACTTAAGGCTTTTGTAAACATATCAGCAAGATTGTCAAATGTACTTACATATTGAACATCAATTACTCCCTTTTGACAAAGATCTTTAATAAAATGAGCTTTTATGTCTATGTGTTTTCCTCGCTTGGAGTTTTGAAAGGTTTTCACAAGTGACACTGCACTATTATTATCAACTTTTAGACAGGCCATTGATTTTGTATCACCACTTTCACCAAACACTGACAGAATACCGATCAGGTTCACCAATTCTTGAGCACCTGCAGACGCTGCGTAGTACTCTGCTTCCATCGTAGATAGCGCAACGCAAGATTGCTTTTTCGAGAACCAGGCGACAGGATTTCCTCCGTGTAGTGCAACAAAGCCGCTAGTGCTTTTTCTTGATTCGATGTCTCCTCCCCAGTCTGCATCAGAGTATCCATGTAGTTGTCCATCTCCTTTGTAGAAATTCAGTCCGATAGTTTTTGTACCATTTAAATAGCGCAAAACTCGCTTAGCTGCTCTCCAACTTAGATTCGTTGCCTTGTCAAGAACACGACTTAGCAAAGAGACAGCGTATGAAATATCTGGCCTAGTAGTTACTGCTAAGTACATCAGACTGCACACAAGACTTCTGTAAGGTACATCATTATTAAGCTCATCATCCAAGAGTTGAAAACCTTTTTCTAGAGGAGTTGATACAGGGCGGCTACAACTCAGTCCATGATCATTCAGTAATCGTTCAATTATTTTAGTTTGATTGACCTTGATACAATCATCAGTTCGTGAAATTTCCATACCAAGGAAGCATTTTGCATCCCCTAGATCTTTGACTTTAAATTCTTCATGCAGGTAAGAAATCAAATGTTCAATTTGTTAATTATTTCCTGTGATAATTGCATCATCTACGAACAACAGCAAATATATGTCTTTTGCACTATACAAACAAAAGTCATAATTGGATCTTAAAAGTCCATATTTTTCGAAAGACTCATTGATCGTGTCATTCCAACACTTAGGCGATACTCTTAGTCCATAAAGTGCACGTTTTAGTTTATATACTTCACTGTCTCCTTTTAAACCTTCAGGTCTTTTAACATAAATCTCTTCTGTTAGCGTTCCGTTCAAAAATGCTGCTGGTACATCAATTTGTTTTAACGGCCAATCATTGTTCACTGCTTGAGATAATAGAATTCTTAGTGTTGAAGTTCTACAAACAGGCGCATATGTCAGTTCATTAAACATTGTTGGCTGCTGAAATCCCTTTGCGACTAATCGTGCCTTCTTTGATCCGTCCCCTTTGACAGTAAACACCCACTTAAGGTCAATAGCTTTTTCACCAGGAGGTAAAATAGCAGGATCAAAGGTGCCAAGTTCTTCGTGAGACTTCAATTCCGTATCGATAGCCTTTCTCCAATCTTCAATTTTTGTAGCTTCTTGAAAAGTTGTAGGTTGAACACTTGTCAGTAGACAATATGCATTGTAAACATCGTAGTCTTGCAAATATACAGGTTTCTTCTTATCACGAGTCGGCCTCATCATTTTAGTTTGAGGGCTAGGGGTTTTTGATGGAGATCGATCTTGGTTTTGTGAACATTGCAATTCCGCAGTAGAAAATTCTTCTTCTTCATTATGAAGCTCTGGGACTTCTTTTGATTCTTCACATATTTGCAGCTTGTTGAGTTTTATAGGGCTTTTGTGGTCTTCTCTTTTGGTATTCTCCGACGATTGATTAAAAATCATTTTATTTGGCTGAAAGTGCATTTCTTCTTCATTAAACTTGACATCTCTGGACATTACTACTCTTCTCTCTTCTGGAGACCATATACGATATCCACCACCACAATACCCAATCATAACACCAACTTTGGCACGAGGATCTAGCTTGTTACCTTTAGGTATACAAGTATACCACACACGGCATCCAAAGATTCTTAGTTTATTCAGGTTTTGTTTACCATACCATAAGATACTGGGAGTTTTATTACTTTCTAATGTAGATGAAGGACACCGATTTAATTCATATGTTGAACACCTTAAAGCTTCACCCCATAGCTCTTTTGGCACAGCTGACTCCGCAAGTTTAGTATGAACCATATTAAGCAAGGTTCTATTCATACGTTCAGACTTTCCGTTACTTTGTGGGCTGTAAGGTAATGTATATTCTAGCCTAATCCCATTGGATTGAGCAAATGCTTTAAATGATTTTGAGGTTACCTCACCTCCATTGTCTACTCTAATTCTTTGCACTTTAACCCCATGCTGTGTTTCAACTAGCTTGACATAGTTGATTAGGTGGACTTCAGCTTCACTTTTAAATTTTAAAAGGTTAACTACGGTGAAGTGTGTGTAGTCATCTATAATTACTTGAAAATACTTATAACCATCGTGGGTTTCTGGATTCACAGGACCACAAACGTCCGAATGTATCAATTGTCCGATATGGGTTGTTGCATTTTGATTTTTCTTGAATGGTAATCTTGTAGCCTTGCCTTCGATACAAGAAGAACATATATCTTCGGAGTAGGGAAGTCCAAGCTTCTTCAATCCTTTGCGGTTGAGATGGCCTAGTCTTCGATGCCACAGGTTTTCATCTGTTTTCATCGCAAAACAATCTTCTGTTTTGTTTGTTAGTTCAAAGTAAAGAATGTATAGGCCTCTATCGTTAGCACAGTATATCTTGATGTTATCTTTACTGAGTAACATCTTATCTTTGTCGATGACAACTCGAAAACCTTTTTCGGTTAATTTACTTATTGCTAAAAGGTTGTGATTGAGGTTAGGTACAATCAATGCCTCAACACTTACATTTCTACCATCACAAATTACATTTAATGTACCTAATTTATTGCTGGACATTACTTGGCCATTTGCAACATGTATATTAACATTATGTGGTAACAATTTGATGTCAGTCATGTATGGCTCTAATTCTTGCTTAACTAAGTGATTACTTGCTCCTGAGTCCAGAATAAAAACATTTTCTTTACCTTGTGCTTTTGTGATTTCCGCTTCATCCTTCAAGGCTATGAATGATATTTCGCCTTTTGAAGTCAAGCCTACATTAGCTTTTTCGTTAGACCTGTATCCGTAATTCCGGTTACTTCTGTATGGTCTTCGGCCTCTCTGAAATCGTCCATTGTTAGGCCTACTGCCTCTTGATCTACCATTGCTAAAATTCCCACGCCTACATTGAGATGCATAATGACCCTTATCACCACATGTGTAACAACCAGATGCTGATGAATTGAATGAAACTTCATTATCTTCTACGCTACATCCTGCAGAGCCTTTGTTATTTCTTATTTTTGTTTCTTCGTCCAATAAACGTGACTTTACAAAGTCTAACTTTAAATCAGGCTGAGTCTCTAGAGCTGTGACTACAGTTTCATACTCTTTCGGTAATGAAAGCAGTAAATGACAAACTCTATCACTTTCATTAATTTTTGAACCATATTCCTCCAACTCTCTAGAGATAGTATCAAATTTTAGAAAGTGATCTTCTAGGCTATCCTTTTTGTTACATTTAAGAGATATTAGCCTACGCCAAAGAGTCAATTTTGAAAAGGAACTTGCTCTTACAAATACATTTTGTAGTGCTTGAATCATACCTTTGGCTGTTTTGGCATCTTTAATGAGATCCAAATGCTTATCTGCTACGCCTTGGATGATCAGGGCCTTAGCCTTTGCATCGTTAATGAGGAATTCTTTCTTCTTCGTTTCATCCACTGGTGGGTCTTCAGTGACTACATTCAATAACTGTTCTTTTTCAAGCAGGGCATTTATTCGAAATTTCCAGTTATTAAAATTAGAGCCTGCTAAAATAGGCACTGTTACAGTCACATTGCTTGAAGCCATTAGACTTGAGTTTTATCCACTTAAATCTAATTAATCGTCTGGGCCCATAACCAATGATGGATATTATTAGTGGGCATTAACTGAAAACAAACTTTATACATTATATATATGACTGACTTTATTAATTATTTTAACTAAAACATCACTGAATAAATCACAATCACATTGCTGCATACTGTCACATTAGTATCCCGACTATAACCTCTAAACGGAAGTAAGTAAGAAGAAGAAGTAAAAACATTTGGCAGATCAGTAGCCTATACTTTCTGGTATGAATAAAAAATTATACTATAACATTACTTTCATTTATGCTTACAGTAGTTTTAGACTATTGCAGATTTTGGTGGCATTGTCAAGAGATGTGTTGATTAAATTGCAGTTATTGAGTTTTTGTTGTGTTGGAATGATAATGGTTGTATCGTCTGCGAAAAGTATGCATTTCTGTTGTTTTTCCAGCTTGCCTGGTAGACTATTTATGTATATAGTGAAAAATAATGGGCCTAAGATTGAACCTTGAGGAATTCCTTTATGAGTTGTTCGGAGTGTTGATCTTGTATTAATTATTACTAGAGATCGCCTCCTGATCGAAATTCGATCAAATTTTCAGTTGATCTGGACCCAAGAAGCTTAAAAACCTTTTAGAACTAAAACATCTGTTCTTCCTAATTTTCTAGCAGTTGTTTTTACAACAGCTGTCTAATGATTCATTCAATTCTCCTTTCTCCATAAGATTAACATTGAAACTTTGAAAGCCTGTGGGGCGTAGCCCTTGAGTCCGATGTGAATTAGAATGTGATTCTGCTCATCTACAGGACTATACCTTTCCAACGGTATGCTCGGATTTCTCCTAAGATGTACACGAGCTGAGAAAAAAGGAGGAAATGAAACATGCTTGCGTATTAATATATAGATGTGGTTTTGCTGGTGTTCTATTTCTACATATTGTAGTCTATTGGTTAGGTAGTTTTTTATCCAATCCAGAGCTCTGCCACAGATATTCATCATTTCGAGTTTTCCTATTAGTATACCCCAATCAAGGGTGTCAAATGCTTTCTGCAGGTCTATGAAAAGTCCTGATGCACTCCTCTTCTCCTCCCAAATGGTATTTATGTCATCGCATAGGTTTGCTATGGCTGTGGTTGTGCTGAAATTTCTTCTGAAGCCGTGTTGTCTTATGGTGATTAAGTTGTTTGCTTCCAAGTGGTCTATTATTTGATTATATATTGCTCGTTCCAGGAGCTTTGATATTGTGGGTAGGTTTGAGATGGGCCGATAATTGTTTGGATCTTGTTTGTCCCCCTTTTTAAATTTAGGAAAAATTCTTGTTATTTATAAGTTTTGTGGTATTTTGGATTGTTCTATGGATGCATTAATTATGTGCTGTACTGGCTTTATTATTTCTTCCATGCAATGTTTCACTATTTTCCCCGTAATGTCGTCATATCCTGCTGAATTTTTTGAGTTCATGTTTTTAAATAGTGTTTTAAGTTCTGCTTCAGAAATATAGCTAAATTTGTCCAGTATTGGTATTCCATCGCTGTGTTGAAAATCCTGTTAATTTGTTTCATTACTGTCTAAGTCTAAGTTATCTATGGGTGGTTGTGAGAAATATTTGTTGAAGGGAATAATTCTACTTAATTCTAATAAAATTAGAATTAAGGATGACTATGTTGAAAAAAGCATTTATAAGGAATATTTCCTGACATTGTGTCCGTCCTCTGTAGAAGATATTTTCTATATGACAAAAGTTATTCAAGATTCCTTGTGTTTTATTTGAACATTTAGTCTTCATTTTGTATTGTATATTTTATGACAAGAGAACAATATTATCATTTAGTTCTCATAACAGACTTAAATTAAGACTTTTATGTATGACGTGTCATATGTTTATGTGTGAAGAAAATCACTAGTATGTAAACTTTGTGTGACGAATAAACCATTTAATTTCATTTCAATAAGATCAGTTTAACTTGCCATAAATTGTTTTATTACTATCATTATTTACACCATTTTAGAAAAGGTTCTACTTTTCAAGAGTTTTGTACCAAGAGATAAGGAGATTAGGCTAGTTTTTATTTTAACTTAGCACAAAATCAAAGATCTTGAACAAAAATTATTTTAAAGCTATTATTGAATCACCATCCTATATAGACTGAGCTTTGTTATGGTAGCTTCTTGGGTTAGTTTACAAATAAGTTACGAGGCCAAATTTTGCTATCTTTAAATGACGATTTGATTACTTTTATAAAACCTATTTTTGTCACCGTCAATAAAATAAAATTAATTTAACTAAGAAAAACAAAAAAAATTATATACCTATAGGCCTACCCAGGTCGAGGGTATTTTTGTTTATGTTCCTCAGAAGAAAAATGCTAGTAGGAATCGTGTAAAAAATGTTAAAATACATTTTTGTATCATTTTACTATCCTTACCTTCAGGATGACAGTTACAAAAATGCGACTCAGTCAACTCTAAATTCAATATCCAATCCAAGATGGCCGACAGCCAACATACCTAGTAACATTAGTGCTTCTTTTTATAAGTCTTTCAGTGGTAAAAACCAACAAAATACTATTGAAACACTCATAGAAGAACTCAAGAGACCTAAAGTTTCCACAAAACCAAAAAACACTACTTTTTGACCAAGTTTAGATTCTAATTTTACACTTGTGAAGTGAGCAGTGCTACTTAACATGCCAACTCAACTGATTCCTCAATTAGTGAAGTGAAAGAAGAAACTCAAACATACTTACTCGGAAAGGACAATCAAGCGTGAGTTAAAATAGAAGATAATAACAAAGGAAAACTTTATTAAACAACCATTATAAAACACAAAATCAGACTTCCCACAGCATAAAATTCCACATGTAGCTTAGTGTCATCAGCTTTAAAAATCTCAATAGAAAATTTATATAAAATTCCCAAAACCCACAAATATTCTACCACTTCAATTTTAAAGCTATCATTTAAATACTTGAAAAAAAAACAAACAAGAAAGCTCAAATACTAAGAAATGAAACGGCATTATTTCACTAACATATGGTGACCTACTTACAATCTCCAACTCAGTAAGCAATATGACACCTTGGCTAGTCATCAGCAGCAATTCCTGACCTAGCCTAACAGCTCACATTCAACCTTACACCGTCAAAACATAGTGGTGTGGGAGAATAAGTGACCATTCCAATAGGTGTTTTAATATACCTAAATCTTATATACATTAACATTGTATATAACCCAATCTTGACTACCCCCGACCCTACTATGTTTAACAAAGGAGATCTGGTTTTTGCTAAAATTAAAGGTTATCCATATTGGCCAGCAGTAATTCAAGAACTAATTTCCCATGAAAGTGGCAAATCTATGAAGTACAATGTCACTTTTTTTGGAGATGAGAAAACAGCCATCCTAAAAGAGGGTGACTTGTGCTTCTATGCTGGAAATATCCAGACTCACGGGAAGCTAAAAACAGATAACTTCAGGAATAAAAAAATCAATGACGCCCTTCAAAAAGCTGAAACATTTTACACAAACAGTATAACTAGCTCTCAGCATAACCACAGCATAGATACAAAATCAAACAGCTTTGCAGAACCACTAAATGTATCAATTAAAGAACTCGAAAACAGTTTGATTGAAAATAATCTTTTTGCAGACACAGGAAATGAAAAAGACAAACTAGAGGTAGCTGCTAAAATAGGTTCAGCGCTACTAGAAGAAAATAAATTTTTAAAGGAACAGAATATAAGACTAAATGCTAAATTAGATAGTTATGAAATCAAAATAGAGGAACTAGAGAATAATGAAGAAAAACATATTACTAAACTTGAGAACTTGCTTCAGCAACTAGAAGAAACTCAAGGCCAGTTAGGTAGGGAAAAACAATGTAAAATAGAATCACTGAACATCTTTGAGGAAAATGATAAAAAACTCTGCCAAGTGATTAATGAACACATTGACGAGATCAAAGCTCTAGAAAAAGAGGTAAAGCTCTTAAAAAGTAAAGTAAGAAACCAAGAACAAAAAAACGGACCTTACAACGGCTCTGTTGAAGCCTCAACACAAACCATAGAGCCCACTGTTAATCAGCAACACCCACCAATCTTAAACTCGCTATCACTCTTAAGTGAAATTGCACAGCTGAAAACTACTCAGGAACAAATGGAAGCAGCAATCAAATCACTAACAACACAGTTTCGCATCATAATCAACAATAAACAGCTAATTGACCAAAATGACTGCTATATAACTGAAGATTTGACCAACTCAGATGAAGTCCTGACTGCAGGAAACAGACAAACCTGCACTAAAAAACTGGAATCAGCTATGACCAATACTTCAACCATCTCAAAGGAAATGCTGACTACAGGAAGCAAACAAACCTGGATTGAAAAACTGGAAACCCCTCTGACACATAACAAGACGAATCAAAGAAACCCAGAAACGGCAGGAAACAGACAAACCTGTACAAAAAAACTGCAAACACCCTCGACTAATAATAAGACAAATCAAAGAAAAACAGCAACGGCAGGAAACAGACAAACCTGTACAAAAAAACTGAGAACTCCTCTGACAAATGAAAAGACGGATCGAAGAAAATTAGTGACGGCAGGAAGCAGCCAAACCTGCGATAAAAAACTGAAAAATGTCTGGACAGAAATCAGTGTAGACTCTACTTCTACCAAACCTCACCAAAAAACCTTATACAGTGTCTCCTTACAAGTCGCCAAAGCTCAAGGAAAAACAAAGACACCAGTTACCCTTCCTCCAGCTATAAGGAACACAAAATACATAGGGAAAATGATACTCAACAGCGGACCTCCCATAAATGCAAAACGGAAAGCCAGTGACGAAAGTTACAATGACTTCTTCCTAAAACACATAGATTTTTACAAAGGGTATATGAATGGCTACCCTACACTTAGAGACGACTCAATAGTGCCTGTTGATATCCAGGCTTCACTCCAAGCTCTGAACTCGCCCTGTTCACCTGACGACAATGTGAGTCATCAGTCTCTAGTGAAGCTTGATGTACACCGACCAAGAACTCCGGGTACTTTTTTAGACAATGCCAAAGTGGAAAAACTAAAATCCTAACCAAACAAAAACAGGGAAAAACAAAACCTCAAAGGATAAAAAAACTGCCAAATAAACTTTCCTTCTTACATCAAAATGTAGAGGGAATAAGTAAAAAAGTAAACCGGCTAAATCACCTTATAGAAGAAACAAACCCAGACATAGTCATAATTAGCGAGCACGGGCTTAAAAAAGATCAAATGGAAAACACCACACTGCCTAACTACTGCCTAAAAACACATTTCAGCCGCGAAGATCATAGAAAGGGAGGTGTCGCTATTTTTGTCAAAGATGAACTAGCAACAGCTGCTCAACCCTTAATCATAGAATACAACAAAGAGCTAACATGTGAGATGGGCATGATCAAAGTATCATTAGGTAAAAGACAGCTATACATTTTAGGCGTCTACAGAACCCCAGCAGGACAACTGGAAGAAGCTTTAACGTTACTCTCAGCAACAATTGAAGAAACGAGGGCTGAGAATCACCCGATTTTGGTTATGGGAGACATAAATGTTGACAGTCTGAAAAATAACAGGGAGAATGATATGCTAAATGACACCTTAAGCAGCCACAACATCACTAGACTACCACTTCCTCCAACACGAGTCACCCCTACATCTAAGACATCAATAGATTTCATCTGTACAAATATGGACACGGATGAAATAACTACTAATGTGATCCATGCTGGAGTTTCTGACCACACAGCTCAAGTCTGTGAAATAAAGTACACAACAGATCCACCAAAACAACAAAGTTCAATGCGCAGAATATTAAACCAAAGAAACCTTAACCTACTAAAGGCTCAGTTGGAAAATGAAGACTGGCAAAATGTACACAACACAGACTTAGCAGAAACAGCCTACAATAATTTTCTGTCAACAGTTGTCATCAATCTGAACTCAACTTGCCCTAGGAAAAATGTCCGCCCTAGGAGGAGGAAGGCGATGGTCTATGCTGACGGAGAAACAAATCGACTGAAACAAATCTATCTACAATGTCTCCGAAAATATGAACTCACTGGAGCGCCAGCAGATAAAAATGATATGAGCAAGCCAAAGAAAGATTATGACATGAGGCTAAAATCAATAAAACGCCAAGCATCAGCAGATCACATAGCAAATGCTGAAAATAAACCCAAGGCCTTATGGCAAGTCATAAACAATGAGAGGAAAAATAATCAACAAAAAACAACACAACCGCAAATTGCCATAGGACATGAGATCGTCACCAACCCCCACACAATTGCTAATCACTTCAACCAGTTTTTTACCAGTATTGCAGAAATTACCCTCAAAAACCAGCCAAAAGTCACAAAACAACCTGTACCTCAACAAACCTCAGATAACGATTTAACACAGCTACCTTTCACTAATGAACGAGAAATTGAAGAGATCATCGACAATCTCAAACCCAAAACCTCGTCAGGATTAGATGAAATTTCAGCAAAGATACTGAAACACTGCAAAAAAGCTTTAATCCCATCTCTAGTCAAAATAACAAACTTATCCCTTACTCAAGGCCACTTTCCAGCCGCACTTAAAAAAAGTAAAGTATACCCCAAGCTAAAAAGTGGAAATCAGACTGAAGTAAAAAACTACAGACCAATATCATTAATCTCAACCTTTTCCAAAGTAATCGAGAAAGTAGTTTTAAAAAGATTAATGGACCACTGCGAATATAACAACCTGTTAACAGAAAGCCAACACGGCTTCATCAAGGGAAGATCCACAACATCTGCCATAATCAAACTTGCGGAATTCATCATTGATAGCTTGGAAGAAAAACATCTGGTTACTGGTATTATGCTGGACTTCAGCAAAGCTTTTGATTGTTTGGGACACGAACTGATCCTCAACAAACTTGAACAACTTGGTGTGAAAGGACAAGCCCACGCGTGGTTCAGGAGTTATTTAGAAGGAAGAAGCCAGGTTGTTGAGATTCAAGACACACAAAAAACATACGCCAAGAAGTAAGATCCAACCCTTTACTCATAAATAGGGGTGTGCCTCAGGGATCGGTATTGGGACCAGTCCTATTCATTCTCCTGACAAATGACATGCCACAATATCTAGGAATGCACTGTACTCCCCTAATGTATGCTGATGATACGACACTTTTAGTCGCCGAGTCATCACCAAACAACTTGGCCATCAACTCTTACATTGCACTAAATAAGGCGTATCAATACTGTCATGAAAATGACTTAGTTGTAAACGCTGAAAAAACCAAACAACTAGCTTTTGGGAGAAGACAGGAAGAAGTCCCAGAGCTGCCAGACGTGTCAATGGAAAGCCAGACAAAATTTCTAGGAATGACTATCGACAATGCCCTATCCTGGAACAATCACATTGATACACTCTCCAAAAAACTGAACTCCTGCTTATATGTTTTGAAAAGAGTAAACTTTGTGAGTGACGAAGCTACAACAAAAACTGCCTACCATGCATTGTTCGAGTCCCACCTGCGATACGGCCTTGCAGTTTGGGGAGGCACAACAGCAGGGAACCTTAATAAAATTCTGCTTCTTCAGAAAAGAGCAATCAGAATTATGGTCGGCCTTGGCCCAAGGGAGAGCTGCAGAAATGCCTTCAGAACTGCAAATGTGCTAACAGTCATTGGCCTATACATAAAAGAAGTCATACTATATGCCACAATCGAACAGCTGCAACGAGGCCATGATATACACACATACAACACCCGTCATGCATCAAACTTTCACCTCCCTCTACATCACACTGCATTATACGAGAGGAAACCATCATACATGGGGAGAAAACTCTTCAACCTCCTACCAGAAGATCTAAAGATGCTGAACATGAAGAAATTGAAGACAGCCCTGACCAACTGGCTCATCGACCGACCATTTTACTCCATCGATGAATTCCTGGACTGGAGGAAGAATGAAGAACCTGGACTGGCCTAATGAAGAAAAAAAAAACTATGTAAAATTGACGCCATTGCATTTCTCTATGTTATGTTAATAAAGAATTTGTCTATTGTCTATTGTCTATTGTCTATTGTCAATAAAAAATTATAAATACCAGTATACCTAGTTTTAGGTATTTACCCATGCCTGGGGTGGATACCCAATTTATAAATACCTACCCACTTTGTGTCTATCCAACTCACATCACTAGGTGTAGGAGATCATCTGTGTGCTCTTCTGCTATGAGGTTTTAAAAATTGTCATCAGCGGTTAGGCCTATAGTTTACAATTCAATAAAGAGTATTCTCCATGTTAACCTTAACAAACAAAGGGCTGCCTATTCCCTTCAGAAAACAAATACTGTAACCAAAATGTAAACCCTTGTAAAATTATAAAACTAGACAAAATTTGTGACACATAAAACGTTAAAATAGCTTCCAAAGAAATTAGAAATATTTTGTTCTCAAAAAAAGCTTTAGGTATTACATATTACTAAAATAGGGGTTAAAGTGCACCTGAATAACCCAAATAACCCTCCGCAAGCAGTGTCCTTTACGAATTTGCCGCCCTTGGGCCTAAAACATTTCCGCCACCCCCCACTTGTACGAAACAATGTGTTAAATCCAAAACCATATTCTTTGTACAATATGCGCCAAAATAAACAGAACTGAAACTGAATCGGCCATCTTCAACATATAATTATACCTCAACTGACTTTAACTGAATGGCCTCAACTGGATGGAGGTCATATTGAAGATGTTATTAATTGAGCACCCATGGTGCTTAATTTACTTAGCCTATATGTTGGTGAAACTAAGTATATAAAATATTATAATTAATTTTAGTTTTGTACTGTTATTTTAGTACATACAGTAGAACCATATTCTCAAAAATTAACTAAAATAACATAATTGTTTCATAGGCTATAGGCCCTAACCTCACTAATCTCGGTCTAGGCCGAAAGTAAATATAGACTGCATGTTATTAGGGATATGGACAGAGACATAATAATTTCTTTTGATACTTTTTCAGGATATTGCTTTTATTATCAATCTGTTTAATGGTCCAGGTAAATTTTGATAAAATGATGAAAGTGAAGAAAAATAAACGACTACCGTACCTTAATCTAAAACTTGCATTTTTACTTCTTGATTGATAATAAAGTTGTTAAAATTTTTCTCGGACGTATTTTTGTCTACTACCAATACATAAATTTATATTTCCATACAAATAATAAAACTACTTAACAATTTAATTTGTATTGCGTCTAATCTTCAAAATCATAGATTGGTTCATAAGCAGAAGGCTAATATGAAATAACCAAAATCAGCTACAAAGAAAAAACATAGAATATTGATCCTTGTAAAGAGTGTCCCTGAATGTGTGGCCATTGTTGTATAGTCGATATTCAAATGTGAAAAATTAAATCACAAGTTTCGTAATATAGTATCCTAAGCTATGTTAGTTGTTTATAAACTACCTTCTAATGAATTGGAAAAATATGGTATTATGACCATCAGTGGCTCTTTGTTTCATAGTGGAGTCAGAAAATCCAAAATGAAAATCAGCAGATAAGTAACTTATTGCTGGGGTTTTAAAGATATAACATCTTAAATCACAAGCGGTATAAAACTTTATATCCATACAGTAAGTGGGATGAAATGGGATATTCAGCTTGCGACTGCCGGGATTTTGAATTTGACCAGAGTGGATACAATGAAGGGGCAAGACGCCCAGCCTAATAATGTCAAAATTAGCTATGGAGTCGTGGCTCGCGCCTTCAGTTGCCTGTATGTGTACATTCGATGCCGCCCTATCTTAGTGACGCTAACACTATGAAGAATTTGATCAATTAAATTGTTTTAACCACTTATTAAAATTTTTCTCAAGTTTTACTCAGTGTAGAAACCTGAGTGAAACCAAATAATCTGCATGGACCGCTCTTGATATCTTAGAATTATTTTAACTAATCTCAAAAAATGTACTGCCCCTGAAAATTTGCCGCCCTGGGTCCGGGTCCATGTGGCCCATGTCTAAATCTGGCCCTGTCCGCAAGAGCCAAGGTGAACTTTAAGCCGTCAAATCGGCGCCCGAGCTGACTGTGTGGTGACCCTTTTTTTTGTAATCGAGTCAAGCCCCATAGACTTTATCCTATCAAGTTTGAGTTTCCTATTTCATATTTAGTTGGTCTACTTCTAATTAAGTCTCCTATCAAGGTCCTTTGTCCTATATTTGACCTCATCCATTATTCAGCTTAACCTGACCAAAGGTAAGAAAGGACTGTTTAAAAGGTCATTTCTGTTCATGTAGTTTTAAGGCAGTAATGTTATCTTTGGAAATATTTTCAGGCAAGCAGTAATTTTCATGTTTTAACAACAAAATGTCACTCAAGCCGAAGAAGGTTGATTTCAATGAGACTTGGGATGTTCTCCAAGAAACTGTTAAAGGAGTAATCACTCTGGGGAATGTGCCTCGGTCCATATGGAATGATAGATTCAGGTTGGTTATTCAATTATTTCTGTGAGTTCTAACATACAGTAGGTTATCTTGCACTTTTAAGCTCCAACTTTGACAGTATTGGTACTCTAAAACTGTGATTAGGGCGTATTAGATTAAAACGTTCTTTTTATTTAAAACAACACTTAAGAAAATGAGTTTTGGAGGAAAACAGATGGTTTTCCTAATAGTACGGAAAATTGACGTTGAACTCCAACAATTTACTTTAACTAAGCCTATATATAAAATATATACTGTATATAAAATAAAATAAAAACATTTAACAAGAGCACCCTTGTTTTGAATAAATCTTTATTTTTCTGATATGTATATATATATGTACATAGCCTATATACATATGTTTGTATGTTTCAAAATGTTTATTAAAATTATATATATACATACACATACATATTTATATAAATTGTAATGACTATTATTTTTGTCTCTGGGCACCTCAAAACGAAGAAGTAACATGGTCCTGGGCTTAGGTCTTACCATGAGACCTACGGTAATAACTTCCTCCACTATGGGAAATTGGCTAAAAATACTTGAATTTCATCAACATACTTTGAAGTATGTAGGCCTCATGATTATTTAATCATGATTAAATAATGATTTGAAAAGTGAAAAGTGAGTTTGATATGTTCCAGTGATGTGTACTCACTGTGTGTGGCTTACCCTGAGCCTTTAGCCGATCGTTTGTACCAAGAAACGAAACAGTACCTTGACAATCATGTCAAGTCATTGCTGGAGAAGGTGAAGGAGAACGGGGACTCTGGACTGCTGCGGAACTACAACCAGGCTTGGAATGAATATAGTCAAGGAATAAACTACCTTCATAGGTTGTATTTGTGAGTATGATCATGAATTTGTTTATTGTTCACTTCTAGGGATTATTTCATGAAAATGCTTGACGATTTTACCAGTCTGGACTGATTCAAATTCATTAAGTGCATGTTTCATCAATTTGCAAGAGGGAAATGATAATTAATATCAGTGAAGGGACTAAATATTAGGTGTTTTATTTTTTCACACTGTTGAGTGTCTCCTGTTTCATAAAATATGACTTTTTCATATCTTGACAACACAATGTCCCCATGGAAGTAGGCTACCGGTATATTAGTTGGTTAACTGCAATAATCTGTTGGACGGATGATTGAAATAAAGCAGAGTTGACACTAAGTCGCCATTTCCATTTTAACGGCAACCAATTATGATGATATTTGCTTATAATTATAAGCTAAAATCAAAGTGAATAACTTTTTTTCTTCTGAATCAACGGTATGTTATAAACACCTTACACTATAATTTGAACATAGTGTAACATCAGTTCTCATTTTGAAAAGACCATGTAATTTGTGAGGCTTTGACCAAACCAACAGAACTACAATCCTGAATATATGTGTACTGTTTGTCAATGTAATATTTTATGCCACATTTAAACTTCATTTGTTTTATGGCGTTTTATTTAAATTTTGTTTTGTTTTGTTTTAGATATCTAAACCAACAGCACATTAAAAAACAGAAACTTACTGAGGCAGAAATAATCTATGGAAATGCCATTGTGGACTCGCAGGAACAGATGGAAATTGGGGAACTGGGTGAGTGAAAAAATCAAGACCTTTTAGAGGTTGAAATGTTCAGTAGTCTGATTATCTTGTTGCTAATTAGTGTTATGTAACCTACACTTGAAAATTAATTAAAAAAAAAAAAACAAAAAAAAACCTGTATTTTGTGAAAGTAAAAAAATTATATTGTCCACATTAGAGGTCTGCGGGTAGTGATTTTTCAAGTCGGGTCGGTTTCGGGTTCGGGTGTGTGAGTTAAAAAAATCTCGGGTCGGGTTCGGGTAGCCTAAGTTATGTATGTTAAAAAAAACTCGGGTCGGGCTCGGGTATTGTAAGTTGAATAAAACTTCGGGTCGGCTTCGCTATTATTTGTAAAATAAATGTCTAGGCCTAAGTTATTTCATTTTAAAATAATTGTTGATGTGCCTACTAAGCTTAAGTATAGTATTAATAAATACAAGGCAAAAACCTTCTACCTACTAAGTTAGGCCTAGGCCTAACAAAAGTTAAAAAACTATAATGTATTTTATTTTAGTATAAAAAGTTAAAAAATTCTCCCGAGCCAATAACCTATCAAGCTAAGGGTTCCTTTAGTCCTAAGTTACTTTACCCAATGTTAACTTTTTCAACAAACATGACAAATATACAAATGATATTGTACACTGTTGAAACTAAACAAAAACCACTTTTATAACTGTCAAAATACCCTAGATGGGAATTATCATACTGTAGGCTAGCCTATTTTTCTGTAGGCCTAATAATACACAAAGTTATTTTATTATGAAAAGATTATGTGATTATACTCAAACTTGGCCTTTCAATCAATATTGCCATATCCTATTTTCAAAACAGACTTAAAATAATTGCATTTCATTTCTGTTAGATTACTTTCCGCAAATTTGTTTCTTTGCTTGAGTGATTCCAAATAGCAGATGAATGCCCATTCACGACATTTTACACTTCCCAAATCTTTGGTTTCACTAGTAGGACTGTTAATGGATACACGGACATTAGAATTCTCTCAATTCCGTGGCTTTTTAATATTTATTTTTCATATCAGAAAAAAATTCAACATCACTCAAGTAACACAAATGTGAATTGAATAAACAAGACCGAGAGGAAAACCATCTATCAAATCATCAATACAGACGACGGATCGCGCCATACCATACAACAAACATGGAGTACCGTTACTATAAAACTACATAGAGAATGAAGAAATCTGTCTATGAAGTATCCAACCATTGACTATGGATATCCAACTGTTACATTATCCAAGAAATTGTTTTCATTGGTTCTCAAGAAATCTTAAATGTTTTGACAATTTGCAAGATGGTATGAGAAATAATTCGGCAATAAAACCAATTATAACGAATAGTACTATATTGATTATAATTCGTAAATATATATACACTGATGAATTTTGTATTGTAAAAATAATGTAAACACTAATCTGTAGAGATTATTTACTTTTGATTTTGCTCTTGCTATTTACCGGTTATCGTGTAAATAGTACCATTGACTTTACAAACAAAGACTTTGTATGTAAAGTCAATGATTGTACCATTGTACCAATGCCACTGCTACCTTGATTTCGGTTTGTACAGTTGGTGACGGTATTGGCTACGCCACAGTCTAAGAGTGTGAGTCAGTCACGACGACGACACTGAGCAGTTCCTTTAGGTTAGAGTGAGAAAAGTATGCTAGCGCTACTGGTGTCTAGGCTTGCAACAAATGATTTAATGCTGTTTAAACTATTTTTTGGGCATAAAATAGTACTGTACTAAAGGAATACAAATGTTCCTACGTCAAATACGATCTTTCATGATCAAAATGTTATTTGTTTTAAATTGAACATGAAGTATGGCGTACCAAATTATCAACAAAACAAAATTGCTTACGTTTCTTGGCACCAGAGACCGCTAGCTTCTTTCAGAAGCCACATTTTCATGTGCGAGTGTCGCGAATAGTAAGCTTAAGTATTTCTAGTTCATCCACATCCACCTCAGTAATAATGACTGGCAGTTATGACCACTAGTCTAAAATAGTGTGTGGAACGATGCCCATTTATTCCGTGAACGTTGTAATTCATAAATTTTGGCTGTAAAATAGTTTTAAAAACCCGGGTTGGCTTTTAATGTCCTGTCGGGTACCTACAACCCGATTTAATTCGGGCATTAGGTACCCGCCCGACCCGGCTTAAAATAAAAGCCCGCCCGAATAAAGACCGAGACGTGTCAAACCCGCCCGACAACTCGGGTTCCCGCTAATACCCGGAGTTACCCGAATTTTCGGGTACCCGCAGACCTCTTGTCCACATATTCTCATATTCTCTCACTTATCTAGATTGATATGACAGATTGTGTATAAAACAAATTACTCCTTTGCCACTTTTTCTAAAACAGGTTTATTGAGATATCCTATTATTTTTCATGATAAATACAAGATTAGACATTTGAAAAATGTACCTCACTTAGTCATAGTTACTGTCAAATGTATTCATAAGAAGTACTTAAGTTATAGTTAAATAAATAATTAAATCGCTACAAACTTCTGTAAAAAAAAATAAAAAAAATTCAACATTTGATGACTGATAAAATTTTAACCTAACAATTCATTTTGTCTGATAATAACTAAGCTTAACAAAATATTTTAAAAGAGATGTCAATTTACAGGTCTAGAAATATGGAAAAGAAACATGATCGAACCTCTTCAAGAGAATCTTGTGAAACTTCTGCTGGATGGAATCCACCGAGATCGCCTCGGCAGTGGACAACATAACAACAATGATGTCATCAGGGGTGTTATTCAATCTTTTGTCAGTGTCCAGGAATACAAGAAAAAAGGCAATCTGGAGGTATGAGTAGTATGTGGTCTAAAACCAATTTGTTTGAAAATTGTTAAGTAATATCTGCTCAAGTGTTTGCTAAGCTTAGGTATTTTTGGTGCTAACGTTTTTAAGGTGAAAATTAACCGTCTGGATTTCAATTTTGATCATCTTTATCTTCATATATTTATTTATTTTTTTGCAAAATGCTTAAATAAAAAAATAATAATAAAAAATAAAATTATTGACTTAAAATAAAGATTAATTTAACAAAATAATTATTCCCCTTTTATTCATGATACCCTTATAGATCCAACTACCGGTATAGATGTAACTTTTCTGGCTGGTACAGTTACCTGCAGTACGGATCACACAATCCGACTTGCAGATATTTCTTCTCTGTGGTAACTGATTATCTTAACCTAAATTTTAATTTTCTTATCACTTGATGCTATAATTTAAATTTGTATTTAATTTAAATAAAATAAAATTTTATTTTTAAATTTAAAATTTTAATATTTAAGTGTTACCGTGGAGAAATGTTACCATCAAGGAAAGGTAACTGCCATAAAGCCTCCGGAATAACTGATGATATTGAAGAGACAAACTGCCTTTTAATCGTTTACTAGTATACGTGTTGCTCGAAATCAAGCAAATTATTTTAATACAATACAAATGTTACTTTTAGCTCTAAATCAATGACATCCGACCAATCCAATATTGTGAATCTTTAATCAACAAAACTACACGTATTTACAGCTGATTACCTAGTAACAGATGTTTAATATCCTTAATTCTATCTAAATATTATTTAAATGGGAAATTTTGAGATTTCAATGGTGGATAGCGCCTTTATTTTCAGTCCGATTCTCATCAGTTTTTGGCGGAAACAGCTACAGACCAAGCCCTATCCAACGACACCAGAAACTTGAAAATCGGTTGAAAATTGTAGGAGGAGTTCTCAATACAAAAAAAAAAACCTTTAGCGTATTAAATAAATATAGATTTATTGCATAAAAGTATGAAATATGTGTACAATTTACAAGCATGACAATTTTTTGTATTTGAAAGTAAAAATCTGTTTGATAACATTTTATTTAATTGACAAAATGCAAATGTAATGGGATATTGGGAGATATAAACAGTTATGCGTATTTCCTAACCAAGAATAAAACAGGGCTGGGCCATTTCCTTGTTCGGCTGTTTCAGATTTGCCGCTGTATAATTAGCTGTCCTGCCAAGTTAAGATGTTGGCGTATTGTAAGTTTTCAGGAAGTATCTTGTATCGATTGTCCAAATTCACTGTCCAATTCCAAACCGATTGTAATATTGTAATCCATTGTTGTTTTTATATAGTAAATGTAATCCTTTAAGAATCTGAATACCTTAATTTAATTTTTTTCCCTTGGAATGAACCACTGCCCCTGATTATTTGTTGGCCATAAATACTTTAGGAACGTCAAGTAACTGATGTTCAACAGTAAAGTAAGAGGAAATTAAATTTGTTATAGAAAAATTTTGAGGTCATTACAATACAAACTTTAGTAATCTCTTTTCTTGGTATAAAACCAATACCGGTACAGTATGCACAAAAAATTACAGTGTAGGCCTCTTAGTTTTGCTTGGTATTCAATTGATCAAGATTATTATATACTCCAAATCCATAAATGCAGGGAAGAGATTTGACCTAAAACCTAGACTTATTTCTAAGTAAATTATAATTTACAAGCATGGCATATTGTAATGATAAAAATTTGTAAATGCCCAGAAAAAGTACTAACTACATTAATATGTTGACGAAATATTGCAAAAATATACTTTCCAAATTAAAACATTATTTAAAATAAGAATTGATGGCAACTATTTTCTAGCTTGAATATGACACAAGAAACATTTTCACCTTATGTTCATCTCCTTAAAAACAATTGGTTGATATACTGTTTTGAGTAATCTAGCATTTTTGTGAGTTTAAAAACTTACACTTTATGGTAAATATTTTATGATAAGGAATGAGAGCCAACAAATTTCTAAGAGAAACATAAAAATGGAATTTTATTATATTTACCTATTTTTTATCTATCGGAACTGACCTAGTTAAAAGACCAATGGAATTGTATATGTCTTAATATTTCTCACTTACAGTATATATCACTTTAATTTGTGTTCCATTCCTCAGAATGAAATTACCTGTTGTTTTATTATATCTGTAAGCCTTTGTGATTGAGTTCTTGTTACATTATTTATGTGTTAGAACTGTTGTGTTGTCTGCGTTTTGAATAATTTTATGATTTCTCTGATGCTATATTGACTGTTCTTAGATGAATTAGTTAACTCAAAACTGTTACTTAATTATTTACTGACTGATTATAGTTACTCGCATAACTGATGAGAGATATACTTTTGACTTTTTCGACTTACCTTTGAACATCAGGTCAGATTAAAAACCAGTTGACTTGGAAAGCCAATAAATAAATCATTACTAAATAAATATTGATAATCGATTTACTATCAATAAATAAGCTTGAAAAAAATCATTACTTTACAAATTTAGTCAATTTACAGTGAATCACACAGTCTACTGTAGACTTAATAATCCATCACATGCGACAGGATCCTGTCGGATTATAGGAGAGCATTGATTACTCGGAGGTATCATTATGACCAAGGGCGTAGTGAAAATACCAAATAAACTTCAAAATCTGGGGTGGTAAAATCTGTTAACAGATTTTCAAGTACCACTTTAACCACTTTAGTACAAATGTTTATTTATCAAAATAACATATAAACACAGTATAGAAAATTTTTGCTAATATTGAAAAATCATAATGACTAGAGATATTGCAGCTGAGGCATTGTTAGATTATAGAATATCAGACCATCAAGAGTCTTCTAAAATTTGATAAACCTGTTACATTTCTGTTTTTTTTTTTTTTTTTTTTTTTTTTTTTTTTTTTTAAGTTTTAGCTTTTTAGCTAATGAATGTTCTGGAAATGGGGATTAATCAAATTCATCCTAGGGTTTATTGAAGACAACGAGGGAGACAAGTCAAGTCCTATCTTATGTGTAAATGCACCATTTTAAAGAAAATATATACTAATGTAAAATCGGAAATAGATTTTAAACACTTTACGTTTAGGAATATATACAAAAGAAAAATATACAAAAGAACAAAAAATATTATAAAATATTTTATATATAATATTTTATATATAAAATATATTATAAAATATACAAAAGAACAATTTTGTGGTAATGGTTTTACAGTAAAAAAATCAGTATTTTTAAACATTTGTGTTTTGTTACAGCTATATGAGAAGATATTTGAGGAGCCGTTTTTGGCCGCCAGTGGAGAATACTATAAGCGACTGGCCGCTAAGTTCCTACAGGAGAGTGACGTGTCGCAGTATATGGAGAAGGTGATGCAATGCCTCGAGGATGAGACCAGGAGATCTCATCGGTTCCTGCACTACAGGTATTACAACTAAGATAAAGACTCATTATCTTCTCTTGGGTTCAATCTATTAATTTATACGCTGGTTATTCAGAAAGAAAGTTTTATTTAAATTTGATGGAGGGAGAGATTGAGGTACAGGCATATGAATGCCAGAGTTAGATAAACTCTTTAGGAACCTATGTGTAAGTCGCGGAGGTAAATAGGGCTGCACTGTGTGCTCTAATTCAAATCCAAAGTGAGCGCTATGAATTTGAATTTTTCCGGCTCTGACAGTTCCATTTCCTCCTGTCAAAATCAAATCTGATAATTTTACTTTCCATCTTCATTCATCTTTCAAGCCAAACATCAAGACAGATGTTTTCATTCCAAATTAATTTTTTCCCAACTTAATCATTGATTTTGGCAATAAATCATTGGTTACAACCAGACATCTAGTTGGTCACTCTTCATTGTTTTCATTAGTTCTTCCTATCTTCCTTTGTTAAGCAAACTTGACTGATGCTTTGATCTGAACTCCAATATTGTTATTATATTTTCTTCGTAAATCGGAGTGCACAAAAATACTAATGAATACCCTTCAGATAAATCTTTTGCCCATTTAAATTGCAAACATCAGTTGAATCGTCAATAGTGCTGGTGGAGCCGGCGGCACTCAAATTTGTCGCGATCATTTTGATATTGAATCTTAGTGCACAACGCAGCCCCACCGACCCTGTGACATACAAATAGTTTCCTGAAGAGTTTATCTAATCAATGCTGACACTTGGATGCCACTACCTTAATCCCTCCATTAACCAGTTAAATGTAAACAAAACTTACTTTCTGGTCAGCCTTCCTATTTCATGACTGAACCATTAGCCGGCCCTTGCAACAGGTGTATTAAAGGTTCCCCTGAATGCGGTGATGTCACGTGTGTTGCAGCTCGTACGCCAAGGTGCGGTCGAGGTGTGAGCTGCACATGGTGGCGGATCACCTCGGTTTCCTGCACGGCGAGTGTGAGGCCATGGTGCAGCAGGAGCGGTGCAAAGACCTGGCCAACATGTATCCTCTGTTGCGGTCGGTGCCCAACGGTGTGCAGGTGAGCCGATAATAAATGCATGCCAGTAAATACGGGCATGGCATAAATACGAGCACCAGCAAATACGGGTTGTCCAGAAAGTAAAGAACGTTTGCGGTTGTCGCTTGGCTCCAAACTTCCAACACTGTGACTGTGCGTGCGCGCCAGTTAGAATAATTCAACAAATCAATCTGAATACTCTAAAATAAGTACTGTTTGCACCAAAAATGTTTTTTTTCTGTCCAAGGATTCTTTATTTTTTGGTTGAAGATGGGAGTTCTGGCCACTAGAAATCGATTGGAGCTGGTCCCATAGCTGAGAAAACTTGTTTGTTTGGATCGTTAAGGTTACACTGGATTATGCTAAGGGTAAAAATATTAAAGTTAGGTACTCATTCTCAAACCCTTCATACTAAAACAAGCAAAATACTTGATATGTTACTGACAAAAATATTCTTCTGATTCCACACAATGCTCCACTTTCATACATCGGTACAAATAAAGCAAGAACTTCACAAACACCTTTATTGATAACAGCCTTAATTTTAAATGAAGACCTTAGTAATTATTTTACAGTATATAATTATTATGATTAATCCACGTCATGTTGCACGAAACAGAGCCAACCTGCCCATATGTATATGTAGCATAAATTCTTGCGGGCTGTCTCACGTCTAGTGCAACCAACTAACTCAGATAATACATGCCTACTTGTTTTAACCAAATGGTGTATTTAGCCGTAAGTTTTAACAACATAGACCCTAGGTCTTACTTTTTTGTCCACCGTAATCTCCAATGATAAAAATTGCTAAAGTTATTTAATTATTTAATGTTTGTGTCTTGTAATTACTTAACGTTAGTGATCATACTAAGGATTACAGTATATATTTTCTGTATTTCTGTTCAGGTTCTCATCGGTCATGTCATGAACCACATCAAACAGCAGGGGCTAGAAGCAGTCACTGTTTGAGAGGAGACAATGTGAGTTTGGCATGTACTGTGGTATATATTGTGTTGTTTTGTTCAGGTTCTCATCGGTCATGTCATGAACCACATCAAACAGCAGGGGTTAGAAGCAGTCACTGGTTTGAGAGGAGACAATGTGAGTTTAGCTTGTACTGAGGTATATATTGTGTTGTTTCTGTTCAGGTTCTCATCGGTCATGTCCATGAACCACATCAAACAGCAGGGGCTAGAAGCAGTCACTGGTTTGAGAGGAGACAATGTGAGTTTGGCATGTACTGTGGTATATATTGTGTTGTTTTTGTTCAGGTTCTCATCGGTCATGTCATGAACCACATCAAACAGCAGGGGTTAGAAGCAGTCACTGGTTTGAGAGGAGACAATGTGAGTTTGGCATGTACTGTGGTATATATTGTGTTGTTTTTGTTAGGTTCTCATCGTCATGTCATGAACCACATCAAACAGCAGGGGTTAGAAGCAGTCACTGGTTTGAGAGGAGACAATGTGAGTTTGGCATGTACTGTGGTATATATTGTGTTGTTTCTGTTTAGGTTCTCATCGGTCATGTCATGAACCACATCAAACAGCAAGGGCTAGAAGCAGTCACTGGTTTGAGAGGAGACAATGTGAGTTTGGCATGTACTGTGGTATATATTGTGTTGTTTTCTGTTTAGGTTCTCATCGGTCATGTCATGAACCACATCAAACAGCAGGGGCTAGAAGCAGTCACTGGTTTGAGAGGAGACAATGTGAGTTTGGCTTGTACTGTGGTATATATTGTGTTGTTTCTGTTTAGGTTCTCATCGGTCATGTCATGAACCACATCAAACAGCAAGGGCTAGAAGCAGTCACTGGTTTGAGAGGAGACAATGTGAGTTTAGCTTGTACTGTGGTATATATTGTGTTGTTTCTGTTTAGGTTCTCATCGGTCATGTCATGAACCACATCAAACAGCAAGGGCTAGAAGCAGTCACTGGTTTGAGAGGAGACAATGTGAGTTTGGCATGTACTGTGGTATATATTGTGTTGTTTCTGTTTAGGTTCTCATCGGTCATGTCATGAACCACATCAAACAGCAAGGGCTAGAAGCAGTCACTGGTTTGAGAGGAGACAATGTGAGTTTGGCATGTACTGTGGTATATATTGTGTTGTTTTTGTTAGGTTCTCATCGGTCATGTCATGAACCACATCAAACAGCAGGGGTTAGAAGCAGTCACTGGTTTGAGAGGAGACAATGTGAGTTTGGCATGTACTGTGGTATATATTGTGTTGTTCTGTTTAGGTTCTCATCGGTCATGTCATGAACCACATCAAACAGCAAGGGCTAGAAGCAGTCACTGGTTGAGAGGAGACAATGTGAGTTTGGCATGTACTGTGGTATATATTGTGTTGTTTTTGTTTAGGTTCTCATCGGTCATGTCATGAACCACATCAAACAGCAGGGGTTAGAAGCAGTCACTGTTTGAGAGGAGACAATGTGAGTTTGGCTTGTACTGTGGTATATATTGTGTTGTTTTTGTTCAGGTTCTCATCGGTCATGTCATGAACCACATCAAACAGCAGGGGTTAGAAGCAGTCACTGGTTTGAGAGGAGACAATGTGAGTTTAGCATGAACTGTGGTATATATTGTGTTGTTTCTGTTTAGGTTCTCATCGGTCATGTCATGAACCACATCAAACAGCAAGGGCTAGAAGCAGTCACTGGTTTGAGAGGAGACAATGTGAGTTTGGCATGTACTGTGGTATATATTGTGTTGTTTTTGTTTAGGTTCTCATCGGTCATGTCATGAACCACATCAAACAGCAGGGGTTAGAAGCAGTCACTGGTTTGAGAGGAGACAATGTGAGTTTAGCTTGTACTGTGGTATATATTGTGTTGTTTTTGTTCAGGTTCTCATCGGTCATGTCATGAACCACATCAAACAGCAGGGTTAGAAGCAGTCACTGGTTTGAGAGGAGACAATGTGAGTTTAGCATGAACTGTGGTATATATTGTGTTGTTTCTGTTTAGGTTCTCATCGGTCATGTCATGAACCACATCAAACAGCAAGGGCTAGAAGCAGTCACTGGTTTGAGAGGAGACAATGTGAGTTTAGCTTGTACTGTGGTATATATTGTGTTGTTTCTGTTTAGGTTCTCATCGGTCATGTCATGAACCACATCAAACAGCAAGGGCTAGAAGCAGTCACTGGTTTGAGAGGAGACAATGTGAGTTTGGCATGTACTGTGGTATATATTGTGTTGTTTTGTTTAGGTTCTCATCGGTCATGTAATGAACACATCAAACAGCAGGGGCTAGAAGCAGTCACTGGTTTGAGAGGAGACAATGTGAGTTTGGCATGTACTGTGGTATATATTGTGTTGTTTTTGTTCAGGTTCTCATCGGTCATGTCATGAACCACATCAAACAGCAGGGGCTAGAAGCAGTCACTTGTTTAAGAGGAGACAATGTGAGTTTAGCATGTACTGTGGTATATATTGTGTTGTTTTTGTTTAGGTTCTCATCGGTCATGTCATGAACCACATCAAACAGCAGGGGCTAGAAGCAGTCACTTGTTTAAGAGGAGACAATGTGAGTTTAGCATGTACTGTGGTATATATTGTGTTGTTTTTGTTTAGGTTCTCATCGGTCATGTCATGAACCAGATCAAACAGCAGGGGTTAGAAGCAGTCACTTGTTTGAGAGGAGACAATGTGAGTTTAGCATGTACTGTGGTATATATTGTGTTGTTTTTGTTTAGGTTCTCATCGGTCATGTCATGAACCACATCAAACAGCAGGGGCTAGAAGCAGTCACTTGTTTAAGAGGAGACAATGTGAGTTTAGCATGAACTGTGGTATATATTGTGTTGTTTTTGTTCAGGTTCTCATCGGTCATGTAATGAACCACATCAAACAGCAGGGGTTAGAAGCAGTCACTTGTTTGAGAGGAGACAATGTGAGTTTAGCATGTACTGTGGTATATATTGTGTTGTTTTTGTTTAGGTTCTCATCGGTCATGTCATGAACCAGATCAAACAGCAGGGGTTAGAAGCAGTCACTTGTTTGAGAGGAGACAATGTGAGTTTAGCATGTACTGTGGTATATATTGTGTTGTTTTTGTTTAGGTTCTCATCGGTCATGTCATGAACCACATCAAACAGCAAGGGCTAGAAGCAGTCACTGGTTTGAGAGGAGACAATGTGAGTTTAGCATGAACTGTGGTATATATTGTGTTGTTTTTGTTTAGGTTCTCATCGGTCATGTCATGAACCAGATCAAACAGCAGGGGTTAGAAGCAGTCACTGGTTTGAGAGGAGACAATGTGAGTTTAGCATGTACTGTGGTATATATTGTGTTGTTTTTGTTTAGGTTCTCATCGGTCATGTCATGAACCACATCAAACAGCAGGGGTTAGAAGCAGTCACTGGTTTGAGAGGAGACAATGTGAGTTTAGCATGTACTGTGGTATATATTGTGTTGTTTTTGTTTAGGTTCTCATCGGTCATGTCATGAACCACATCAAACAGCAGGGGTTAGAAGCAGTCACTGGTTTGAGAGGAGACAATTTGAGTTTAGCATGTACTGTGGTATATATTGTGTGGTTTTTGTTTAGGTTCTCATCGGTCATGTCATGAACCACATCAAGCAGCAGGGGTTAGAAGCAGTCACTGGTTTGAGAGGAGACAATGTGAGTTTAGCATGTACTGTGGTATATATTGTGTTGTTTTTGTTTAGGTTCTCATCGGTCATGTCATGAACCACATCAAACAGCAGGGGTTAGAAGCAGTCACTGTTTGAGAGGAGACAATGTAAGTTTAGCATGTACTGTGGTATATATTGTGTTGTTTTTGTTTAGGTTCTCATCGGTCATGTAATGAACCACATCAAACAGCAAGGGTTAGAAGCAGTCACTGGTTTGAGAGGAGACAATGTGAGTTTAGCATGAACTGTGGTATATATTGTGTTGTTTTTGTTCAGGTTCTCATCGGTCATGTCATGAACCACATCAAACAGCAGGGGTTAGAAGCAGTCACTGGTTTGAGAGGAGACAATGTGAGTTTAGCATGTACTGTGGTATATATTGTGTTGTTTTTGTTTAGGTTCTCATCGGTCATGTCATGAACCACATCAAACAGCAAGGGTTAGAAGCAGTCACTGGTTTGAGAGGAGACAATGTGAGTTTAGCATGAACTGTGGTATATATTGTGTTGTTTTTGTTCAGGTTCTCATCGGTCATGTCATGAACCACATCAAACAGCAGGGGCTAGAAGCAGTCACTGGTTTGAGAGGAGACAATGTGAGTTTGGCATGTACTGTGGTATATATTGTGTTGTTTTTGTTTAGGTTCTCATCGGTCATGTAATGAACCACATCAAACAGCAGGGGCTAGAAGCAGTCACTGGTTTGAGAGGAGACAATGTGAGTTTAGCATGAACTGTGGTATATATTGTGTTGTTTCTGTTCAGGTTCTCATCGGTCATGTCATGAACCACATCAAACAGCAGGGGTTAGAAGCAGTCACTGGTTTGAGAGGAGACAATGTGAGTTTAGCTTGTACTGTGGTATATATTGTGTTGTTTTTGTTCAGGTTCTCATCGGTCATGTCATGAACCACATCAAACAGCAGGGGCTAGAAGCAGTCACTGGTTTGAGAGGAGACAATGTGAGTTTGGCATGTACTGTGGTATATATTGTGTTGTTTTTGTTCAGGTTCTCATCGGTCATGTCATGAACCACATCAAACAGCAGGGGTTAGAAGCAGTCACTTGTTTGAGAGGAGACAATGTGAGTTTAGCATGAACTGTGGTATATATTGTGTTGTTTTTGTTCAGGTTCTCATCGGTCATGTCATGAACCACATCAAACAGCAGGGGCTAGAAGCAGTCACTGGTTTGAGAGGAGACAATGTGAGTTTGGCATGAACTGTGGTATATATTGTGTTGTTTTTGTTCAGGTTCTCATCGGTCATGTCATGAACCACATCAAACAGCAGGGGCTAGAAGCAGTCACTGGTTTGAGAGGAGACAATGTGAGTTTAGCTTGTACTGTGGTATATATTGTGTTGTTTTTGTTCAGGTTCTCATCGGTCATGTCATGAACCACATCAAACAGCAGGGGCTAGAAGCAGTCACTGGTTTGAGAGGAGACAATGTGAGTTTAGCATGAACTGTGGTATATATTGTGTTGTTTTTGTTCAGGTTCTCATCGGTCATGTCATGAACCACATCAAACAGCAGGGGCTAGAAGCAGTCACTGGTTTGAGAGGAGACAATGTGAGTTTAGCTTGTACTGTGGTATATATTGTGTTGTTTTTGTTCAGGTTCTCATCGGTCATGTAATGAACCACATCAAACAGCAGGGACTAGAAGCAGTCACTGGTTTGAGAGGAGACAATGTGAGTTTAGCATGAACTGTGGTATATATTGTGTTGTTTCTGTTCAGGTTCTCATCGGTCATGTCATGAACCACATCAAACAGCAGGGGTTAGAAGCAGTCACTGGTTTGAGAGGAGACAATGTGAGTTTGGCTTGTACTGTGGTATATATTGTGTTGTTTTTGTTCAGGTTCTCATCGGTCATGTAATGAACCACATCAAACAGCAGGGGCTAGAAGCAGTCACTGGTTTGAGAGGAGACAATGTGAGTTTAGCTTGTACTGTGGTATATATTGTGTTGTTTTTGTTCAGGTTCTCATCGGTCATGTCATGAACCAGATCAAACAGCAGGGGCTAGAAGCAGTCACTGGTTTGAGAGGAGACAATGTGAGTTTAGCTTGTACTGTGGTATATATTGTGTTGTTTTTGTTTAGGTTCTCATCGGTCATGTAATGAACCACATCAAACAGCAGGGGCTAGAAGCAGTCACTGGTTTGAGAGGAGACAATGTGAGTTTAGCATGAACTGTGGTATATATTGTGTTGTTTTTGTTCAGGTTCTCATCGGTCATGTCATGAACCACATCAAACAGCAGGGGCTAGAAGCAGTCACTGGTTTGAGAGGAGACAATGTGAGTTTAGCATGAACTGTGGTATATATTGTGTTGTTTTTGTTCAGGTTCTCATCGGTCATGTCATGAACCACATCAAACAGCAGGGGCTAGAAGCAGTCACTGGTTTGAGAGGAGACAATGTGAGTTTAGCATGAACTGTGGTATATATTGTGTTGTTTTTGTTTAGGTTCTCATCGGTCATGTCATGAACCACATCAAACAGCAGGGGTTAGAAGCAGTCACTGGTTTGAGAGGAGACAATGTGAGTTTAGCTTGTACTGTGGTATATATTGTGTTGTTTTTGTTTAGGTTCTCATCGGTCATGTCATGAACCACATCAAACAGCAGGGGCTAGAAGCAGTCACTGGTTTGAGAGGAGACAATGTGAGTTTAGCATGAACTGTGGTATATATTGTGTTGTTTTTGTTTAGGTTCTCATCGGTCATGTCATGAACCACATCAAACAGCAGGGGTTAGAAGCAGTCACTGGTTTGAGAGGAGACAATGTGAGTTTAGCTTGTACTGTGGTATATATTGTGTTGTTTTTGTTCAGGTTCTCATCGGTCATGTCATGAACCACATCAAACAGCAGGGGCTAGAAGCAGTCACTGGTTTGAGAGGAGACAATGTGAGTTTAGCATGAACTGTGGTATATATTGTGTTGTTTTTGTTCAGGTTCTCATCGGTCATGTCATGAACCACATCAAACAGCAGGGGCTAGAAGCAGTCACTGGTTTGAGAGGAGACAATGTGAGTTTAGCATGTACTGTGGTATATATTGTGTTGTTTTTGTTCAGGTTCTCATCGGTCATGTCATGAACCACATCAAACAGCAGGGGCTAGAAGCAGTCACTGGTTTGAGAGGAGACAATGTGAGTTTAGCATGAACTGTGGTATATATTGTGTTGTTTTTGTTCAGGTTCTCATCGGTCATGTCATGAACCACATCAAACAGCAGGGGTTAGAAGCAGTCACTGGTTTGAGAGGAGACAATGTGAGTTTAGCTTGTACTGTGGTATATATTGTGTTGTTTTTGTTCAGGTTCTCATCGGTCATGTCATGAACCACATCAAACAGCAGGGGCTAGAAGCAGTCACTGGTTTGAGAGGAGACAATGTGAGTTTAGCATGAACTGTGGTATATATTGTGTTGTTTTTGTTTAGGTTCTCATCGGTCATGTCATGAACCACATCAAACAGCAGGGGTTAGAAGCAGTCACTGGTTTGAGAGGAGACAATTTGAGTTTAGCATGTACTGTGGTATATATTGTGTGGTTTTTGTTTAGGTTCTCATCGGTCATGTCATGAACCACATCAAACAGCAGGGGTTAGAAGCAGTCACTGGTTTGAGAGGAGACAATGTGAGTTTAGCTTGTACTGTGGTATATATTGTGTTGTTTTTGTTCAGGTTCTCATCGGTCATGTCATGAACCACATCAAACAGCAGGGGCTAGAAGCAGTCACTGGTTTGAGAGGAGACAATGTGAGTTTAGCATGAACTGTGGTATATATTGTGTTGTTTTTGTTCAGGTTCTCATCGGTCATGTCATGAACCACATCAAACAGCAGGGGCTAGAAGCAGTCACTGGTTTGAGAGGAGACAATGTGAGTTTAGCATGAACTGTGGTATATATTGTGTTCAAGATTAACAATTGAAAGCGTCTCAAAGTGCTTATTATTATAAATACTTTTTCCTGAAAAATAAATACTGGTCTTAAAATATCTTAAAACTGCTTGAAATAATTTAAAATGTACAAGAACAATTTTGTCAAAATTACTCTGTGTTTTCTTTAATTTGTTTCAATTTTAGTTGCATTCATAATTAATATCCCGATAAAACGCCGGTTTTTGGAATTTTTAGCGACATTTTGGGTTTATTCAAGGTTATTTTTTGTTTATTTTTTATATCATTTTGGTTATTTTTTTATATTTTTATTAACCTCAAGAACTGTTACAAGCCCTGCTATTGATATATAGGTGTATTAACCCATTGGTCTTTGTAAACTATAACTATTCAATTCAAACTTGAAAGGATTTTAAAATCTCAAATTAAATATTGCAGTGTTTGATTTGAAATGAACACTTATATTTTGTATAGTATATTGAGTGATTTTGTATAGTATATTGTATAGTAGTATTGTATAGTATAGTATTAGACGTGCTCACTAATGCACAAAATTAAAAACAGGCTCAGCTTTTTAGGCTAGCTAATTATTTTTTATCTATTGTCTAACATGTTAATGTATTTTTTAGGTACATACTCAATTTGTAGAAAGTATGCTCAGTGTTCATAAGAAGTATAAGGCGTTGATTCAAGAAGTGTTTTCCAATGACCAAAGTTTTCTTGGTGCTTTAGATAAGGCTTGTTCTTCAGTCATCAATTACAGGCCAAATCCCAAACAACCTTGCAGGTCTCCCGAACTGGTTAGTAGTAATATGTTCTTGTACATTAGAGATCTGCTACTTCCTGCTGTCCTGAAAGTCTCCATTTTTTACATACTTTTTTAGGAGTTGGAAAAGAAAGTAGCGACTGAAGTTTGTGATGTAGAATTCAGTGTATTTTAAATAGTACGCTCTGTTTATTATGTATGCCTAGTGCTTTGTGTAATTTAACCTGCTTCACTATCAGGTATGCTGCTTTCTTTTCCAAATAAAAAGTACTTTTTTTGCATTATCACATAATGGCCCTATTACATTATCCTAATATCTATAAAAGGGGATGTTGGTGTATGATTTGACTAAGGCTAAAGCAGTTTTCTGTAAGACTTCCAAGAGGGACATATCTTAAAGGGTGTTAACTTGAAACTTCTTCAGCCTCTGTCACATCATACAACATTTTAAATGTCTTTGCATTTGGAGTAATAAGCTACAAACCCGTATCAAAAGGTTGAGTATTAAGAAAGTTATTGCAATTTAAGTTTTACCCTTTGTGAGGACAATCGCCGGTTATCACGGCTGATAAGAACTGTTGTAGAAGTTCGGAAGGCTTCGGCTGTTCCCGGAAGTGTTCGGGGAGTATAAAACTTGACCACACGGTATGATGCGGGCTGTCTGTTACGTTGCGTTAACTAGTGTGTTGCGAGTGTTTTCGATCCTGTGGCTCACCGCCCGCAGTGTCTGTGAGTACCTTGTATCTATATACCATCCAAGTTGAGTTACCATTAGTTCTCACGTTTTTATCTTTTCCTCACAATTAAATATCAGTTTCTGTCATCAACACGACTTTAACAAATTCAAGTTAATTTTATTTGGTAATACAATTTTTCAGTCTCAACCCGGTCTAGCGTTCCGGCCGCCTGTTTGGTCAGGAACCGCTCCCGCTTTAAATTAAATCCCGTTAATGATTTCATTTCAATTTAATTTAAATCCGCCCAGAAGCGTTCCTTCGGCTATGTCCTTTCCTGGAATCGCTCCAGGACTACCTGTTTCTGACTTCTGTCGAGTACTTGCAACGTACACTCTAAATAAGTTCACGAGCATTCAGACGGCCTCAGCTGTTTGGAACTGCTCTGAGCGTCGTTGAACTTACCTGACACCAGAACCACTATGTCAACAGGGATATGCTGATGACATAGTGGTTCTGGTGTCAGGTAAGTTCAACGACACAGTCGGGGATCTCATGAATGGGGCCCTGAGGTCTGTTGGACGCTGGTGCGAAGAGGTAGGTCTCTCAATCAATCCCTCAAAGATTGTGATGGTTCCCTTCACGAGGAGGAGGAACCTCAGAGGGATCGGCCCCTTAGTCCTGCAAGGAACAAATGTGGAATTGCAGAAACAGGTGAAGTATCTGGGGGTCACTCTGGACCAGACGCTTCATTGGGGACCACAACTCCAAAAGGTAATAGACCGAGGTAAGTGGTCACTCATTACATGTAGGCGACTGGTGGGGGGGGACTTGGGGAATTAAGCCAAAGCTTATGCACTGGCTTTATGTCTCTGTGGTCCGACCTGCCATCACCTATGGCTCGCTTGTGTGGTGGCCTAAGATGGACTCGGGATCGGCGGTGAGGGGATTGGCGGGAGTTCAAAGACTCGCCTGTCTTCTCATCACAGGAGCCCTGAGTTCCAGTCCGGGGGCTTCACTAGACTGTCTTCTCAACTTGCTGCCGATTGATCTTTTCGTCAAGACCACGGCAAGGAAAGCTGCTCACCGACTCAAATGTAAAAATCTTTGGATGGACACTGGAGAACACCGGGGTCACTCTCGGATCATTCTGTCGGTTCAGGGGGGCGGGCTAGACATGCCCTCTGACCACATGTCAGTCAAATACACCTTCGGTAAGTCTTTCAGAGTCCTCCTACCAGCAAGAGAGGACTGGCTATCCGGGGGAAACCCTCTTCAACCCGCGGACCTGGAATGGTTCACTGACGGGCCCAAGGTAAGAGGAGGAACAGGAGCCGGAGTACATGGGGTGCAAGCGGGGGTAGGCATTAATATTCCTATGGGGATGCACCCAACGGTGTTCCAGGCGGAGGTGGTCGCAATAATGGAGTGCGCCAGATTGAACCTGGTGCAAGGCATCAGGGGCAGGAGCATCTCCATTTTTTCAGATAGCCAGGCAGCTCTAAGGGCTCTGGACTCTTATGAGTTCAGGTCAAAGATCGTCTGGGACTGCTTCACCATGGTATCTGCGTTGGGCAGATGCAACAGCGTGACGCTTTGTTGGGTCCCTGGTCACACGGGGATCCCCGGGAATGAGGCTGCGGACGCCCTGGCCAACGTAGCTTCGTCCTCAGCATTCACTGGCCCAGAGCCGTTCTGTGCTGTCTCTCGTAAGTATGCGTGTCAAGCGGTCACGTCATGGGCGAGGGAGGAGCATCGAAAGGTCTGGTCTAGAATACCACAACTGAGGGTAAGTAAGCTAACGCTTCACTCTCCATCTCAGAAAATTGCCTCTAATATTCTGCAGCTAGAAAGGAGGCAAATAAGGCAAGTAACAGGGCTCTTAACAGGACATTGTTCTTTGAGGAAGCACCTGAAGCGCATGGGTCTCTTCAATGGGGACCCGGTATGTAGGAAGTGTGGGCAGTCAGAAGAGACTGCAGATCACTTGCTGTTATGGAGCTGGAAGAGGCTAGAGAGAGGGCCCTCGGAGGACTGCGGAGGGGCTCTTTCCTTCCTCAAGAGGAGCTAGTCTGCAGGTTGCAGAAGTTCATCGGGTTCCTAGACTTGGATGAGCTCTGAAATACATACGGGGAGCGCAAAAAGCCCTTGCGGCTGACGCGCCTTGGGATTAGGTCCGCCCCATCGAATGAATGAATGAATGAACTGCTCTGAGCATAGCTTTGTTTTATTCACCCATTTTAAATGTGATGACAGACCGTTTTAAACTGTTATAAAAATTGCAACTATTTTAACGAGTCGAGCGCTCCGTCGCATGCTCGCCGAGCCGCTCAGGAGCCGTTTTGCCAATAACCGTGCACTGACGCCCCCAGGGCTAAGTAAACAAATTAATTTACACATTATTGCATGATAGGGTGACGACTAGGTCAATAGAGCGTTTAGCCTGTGCCCGTAGCTCAAACAGCTCTTTTTATTTTAAGTATTTTAAAACCTGTGCCTCAGCGTCCCGCGGCATCCATCACACACTTACCACCAAGATGGACTTTAGTTTATGTTTTCTCATTCTATCACTGTAATAAAATTATATTTATTTTGAGGAATAAACCACTCTTGATCAATCAAGTTAAATTCTATTTTTCTCTACACCTTTCGCTCACTAGTCAATTAAATAACAGTAAAACTACATTCATTAATATCCGTTCACCCTGGCCTGGACTGCTGCTGTCCACACTAAAACAACTATGGGGATTAAAACCCTTACACCTTATGATTTTAATATACTCTTTGCCTGCCATTTCCGTCTTGATCATCCATTTTAAGTCGAGTTTTCAGCATTGTACTCTGGTAAGTAAGACCCTTAATTTGATAACAAACTCAACCTATTAAGAACAGTCTATCTCCTCGTGGGCCATTTCCTTAAGGGATAAAAAAGTGATAATAGCCTAAAAGAGTAGACATTTATGGCTATTATAAAAAATATATATCACTGTTATGGGCCTTTTCAACCACACTGTATAAGCCTACTATAAAATATTTTATGTAATTTTTATTTTTATTTCAGCTTGCTAAATACTGTGATATGCTATTAAAAAAGTCATCAAAGGGAATGTCAGAAAATGAAATTGACGAAAGATTAGCTCAGTCAATAACGATTTTTAAATATATAGATGATAAAGACGTCTTTCAGAAGTTTTACTCAAGAATGTTAGCAAAACGACTGATACATCAGCAAAGTCAGTCCATGGATGCGGAAGAAGCTATGATCAATCGCCTTAAGGTTGGTTTAGTAATTAAATTTTTTACTATCAATAAATTTAAAGTATAATGGAATTTAATAGGCTATAGTATTAAAGTCGAACTATGTAAGTCGACTCCCTCTAATCCTTACACCTTGGGACAAGAACCTTGTTCGTATGAAATACTCCTGACTAACAAGAATTCTAGACCATCCGGCGGTTTTTACTTAGTTATGTAATTTACAACCTTTAATAGCAAATGTAGTTATAAATTGCGTTTTACGACAATTTTTAAGTGTTAAAATGAGAATCCAATAGATAGATGGCAGAAACTCATTCAATCCTAATTTTTGTGACATTGATAAAAACAAACTTGATACCAGACAATAATAAAGAACATGAAATCATATAAAGCACTACAAATTAAAACTTCATAGATTTATTTTTTGATGAAACGAGCTACAATTTTAAATTCATATAATTACTATAGAGTTATTGTAACTACAATTTTACCCAACAAATAAACTCATAACTTACATTCGAAATTACTAAAATACCCAACAATATACGCAATCGGCAGCTGAACTGAGTTCCTTTGTTTTTGTAGCCAGAAATAAAACGGACATGTTCAATCCGGCCATTTCCATGAAGTTGTCTAAACCATCGGAGTCCGAACAAGAGGGAGTTGACTGTATATTGATAACACGTAGTTGGTAGGGAAATTCTGTCTTACGGGTTTGTGAAATTTCTGGAAGAATCTCTCTTCTCTCTTTCATTAATTGTCCAAACTCAGGGTGTCTACTGGTCACTGAAGTCACCGAAAGTCACTGATTTTTAGCTAGTGGTCACAGAAGTCACCAAAAAGTCACTTATTTTTCCTTAAAATGCAAGAAAAGTCACAGATTTTTTGTATGAATTGACAAAATAATGCAAATGTGAGCAAAAATGTTACAACTTTTGCAATTTCCCTCCAATATTTGCTAAAAAGTCAACGTAAAAGTCACTGATTTTTAATATTTTTACTCCCAAAATTCACTGATTTTTGTATCTAGTTGGCAGTAGACACTCTGAAACTGGTTGATAGAGGTCTGTAAAAGTCTATTATTTTGGAATTACAGTAGAACCTCGATAATTTGACTCTTTGTGGACTTAGAGAGTGTCGAACTATCGAAAAGTCTAACTATCGAGAAATAAAACTATAGGGAGTATATGGGAAATTTTACTACAGGGAGCATAAAAATTATGAATTAAATTTAGAAAACACTAAATTTTAATACAGTGGAACCTTGATATATCGAACCTCAATATATCGAAATCCTTGATATAACGAAGTTTTCTCATTCCCCTTGAACCTGCCTATCAAACTAATGTTATTTCTACCTCTATATATCGACCGATTAGCGAGGATAACCTCAATATAACGAACTTTTGGAGCACTATTGCATGACCCAACCACCTCTACATATCGAAGTTTTGACTACAAAACCTCAACATATGGAAGTTAAAAAAGAACAACAAGTTGAATCATTGAGCTCATACATTTTCTTTCATGTTACAACCCGTCGTTCTACAGACGTTGCCTTTTGCCGTGCCTTGTGTTCGCAGCGCTGTCCTTGTTTCCCGTGTTTTCAGTTAACTTATTGTGTTAGTGTTGTTCCATTCATTAACTTAAGTGTCCGTTAGGCGGCAGTTAGCATTTTGTTTAAATGCATTTTACATGATTCTTGTGAGTACTAATTTGACAACCCCATGTTTGCTGTATGTATAAGAGTATAAACGTCTTCTAGTCCTGATTGATACTTATTAGCCTACATAAATTTTATGTTTGCAGCACTGTTTAGTTTTTTGAGTCACCATTTATAGTGTTTGTTCTGATCAGCTCGTGAAAAAAATTTCATAGAAGGGTACTTATTAGGGGTGTGCGAGTACTCGAGTGGTCGAATAGTTGTGGTCGAATACTAGCACTATTCGGCTCGGCTTGAGGTTATGCCAAACTATTCGAGTGGTCGAGCTGAAAATAATTACAGAAGCAACAATTCCACAAAAGAAAAAGAGTTAAGAAGAAAACTCTGTACTAACAATTATTTGATTTATTAATTAATGGAAAAAAGCAGAGAAACACGGCAATTTATAATTGAGCTGTGTGATCGCAAACAGGGTTAGGGAGGCAAGACGATGGCAGGTGCGGGGCGGGGTTTGTTTACGACGCAATAGGACCACGCTAATGACCTTGACTGGTGGAGTCAACACACGCACACACGCACGCACTCTTACATGCACCCACACACACACACTCTCACACACCCTCGCCCAAAGAAAGGTCCTATTAGTTTCCACTTCATTGTGTAATTATCGTTTTGATTCGTGTGCTGTTCAGTGACCCTTAGTAATTTTGGGTTATATTATGCAAAACAACACATTTCAAAATGCATTTGATTTGCATTTCAAGAAATGTTTTGATAAAGTTACATTAACATTTTATTTGACAAATTTATTAGACTAATTTGGTAACTAAACATTTAAAACAATTTATTGTTCTTAAATTTTTACCACTTAGACAAAAAGATGAACAATAACTTGTTTTTGTTTGCGTGCTCTTATCTTGAATAAATTATCCCAAGCGACCCAGCGCCGGACCCTCTCCCCCCTTCACCTTACCCACCCATCCCAGCTGACAGATGCCAAACAATAGAACACCTGACCTTGGTTTTTTGTCCACATTGGACCCTTTTATTATTCCTTGTTCACTCAATTAGAAGATCTGTTAACCGTGGTTTTGGGTTATCCGGGATCCTTCAACCAGTCATTACCCCGGTTAATCGGGAGTTGACTGCGTTTTACTTTTTTCATTTAATGGCCAAAAATGGCCTTTTGGGAAGATAAAAGATGGTATTTTTACAAAAAAAAAAATTTTTTTTTTTTTTTTTTTTTTTGCTGTCTGGGCTCGGCTCGGCTTGGCTCGAAACTCGAATATTTCATTACCAGCTCGGCTCGGCTCGGCTCGACCAGAAAATTCACTATTCGCACACCCCTAGTACTTATAAACATTAAACAGCCTATAATGTTACAGTGGACTGTTATATTTTTTGTGCATTACCAAAATGTTGGTTATGTAATCATATTACACCCGTATTTATTCCTCAATTTTTAGGCCTTTTGGAAATAAGTAATGGTAGTATAAGGTTGTCGTGAACCTCCGTATATCGAAGTTTGTAAATAATAACCTTGATATAATGAGCCTCAGTATATCGAAGACCTTGATATTACGATTTTTTTATATTCCCCTTCAGGTTCGTTATATTGAGGTTCCACTGTAAATACATATCTTGATTGAACTATAACATAGCCAAAATTAAAATCTTTCATCATTTTGTTTTTATTTTCACTTTGGTCATTCCCCAACATGGACATTATCAGTTGTTACTTACATGCTAAGTAGTCATGGACTGTGTCGAACTTTAAGGAGTAACGTCGAACTTTCGAGGTTCTACCATAGTTGTTTGAGAAGTTAAACAATATTTTTTAAATATTTTAATATGCCATCTTTTAAATGTTGTATTGGACATCAGTGAACTAACATGAAAATTATTTCAGTAAGGCTTTATCATTGCTCATCATCCAGTAGATATTGTCTATTTCAGCAAGCTTGCGGTTACGAGTTCACTAACAAACTGCACAGAATGTTCACGGACATTTCCGTGTCTACGGATTTGAACAATAAGTTCAGTGCATTCCTCAAGAAAGACAACATTGATCTTGGCATCAACTTTTCAATTTATGTACTTCAGGTAAGACAATTTTTGTTGTGAATAAAGTGAATATTTTCTACTTTGGATAAAGTAAGATTTTTAATTATGTCAGGGCAACATTGTTACTAAACATTCGTGGCGACTCAAATTCATAACAAAATGAAGTTAAGATAGAACCTATTAAAAAATGTGCTCCTAAAAAAATTTACCAAGCTTGTTTAAAATTTAGTATTTGTAAATTCATTAATTCAATTAATTAAAAGGATAGTTTTATCTCTGTTTAATTGAATTTTATTAAATCCAAAAAAACTAAATTTGTTTGTAATTTTCAGGCTGGTGCTTGGCCTTTAGGCCAGACTACATTAACTTCTTTTGCCGTTCCTCAAGAATTAGAAAAATCTGTTCAAATGGTGAGCATTAAAGTGTGTTTGTAATATGTGTCAAATTCAAAAATGTAGAGTTAGAGGAAATTTGTGTGTTTTCAACATGTGCATAAATACTTAAACATAACATTAAAAATTACCCCATCACAGCCAACCTACTCACCCACTTAATTTCCAAAAGAAAAATTTCCCAATTTCAAAATTCAAAATATTACAAAGTTAAGGTGTTACTGCAAATATGATTACTTTGAAAAAAATCGATATTTGAAACTGGTTTCATTATAGTGAAAATTCATTCGTCAAGTTGAGACTTATAACAAGCTGTTTGGGTTGCATAAATTACCTGAAATTTTTTTTTGTGAATTTACCGATTACAGTAATATTTGTTAACTGTTTTACCCTCCAGCTTATAAATTGTATGAAGTATTGTATAATTTAAAACTAGAACATTTTAAAACACCTTTCCTAGTAACGCAGCAATTTCATGAACAAGCCACCCTTTACCCCACATTTGGCTAAGTTTGCGGATATCTACTGTATTTTCTATCATTAAATTTATTTCATTTTAATTTTATGACCATTATAGAAGAATAAAATATTATTGTGTTTTAATCTGTTTCAGTTTGAAAACTTTTACCACAATCACTTTAGTGGCCGAAAACTTACATGGTTACATCATTTATGTCAAGGTATGTTACCAAATGCTGTAGTTTTTAAATTCATTAGCCTATATTCCATTCTTTGGAAATAATCTTTATTATTTTTACCAAACAAATTACATTCCATTGGCAGAGCTTTTACAAAAATATTTCAGAGTTTTATCCCCTTTTTAAACTTTGCACGATGTTTCTACATCTAAAAAGAAGTGCAAATCCAGTGGGAGAGAGTCTTTTTCATCCCCATATGAGAAGGGGTCACCACTTTGTTCCACTACTATTTGCATTTTTACAATAAATTAACATTTCAAGTAGGGATGTGTCAGTACCTAAAGTTGGTTCTCGGTACCACCGGTTCTTGGCAAAAGCACCGGTATCGAGAACCGATGTCAAAATCTCGGTACCGGTACTTCAGTACCACGGTCCACAACAAATTAAACTAAAACCAAGCGCCGTCCACAGTTCTCCTCAGTTTTCTCAAAAAATAACAGTGTGATTGTAATTTGAGACGACCAGGTAGACTGTTAAAAACTCCGATGTCTTATCTTATAAGTTATTGTTCAGCGTCCGTTAGTCGGCATGGTGAAGAAGGGGGTTGGAGGGTGACCGTGGCTGCGTGCGGGGTAGAGGGGGCCTTGCTGGGGCCAACGGTCAGCCACAACAATTGACTGATAAGATGAGAGTACAGTTAACTTCTATCCTATATCCTGAATTAATTGTCTTACAAAAACTGATTATGGCTAATTTTTCTTCAAATTTTTACAAATTGATAGAAATATAATCAAAATTGAAGGACTTTTTGGTAAAAAAAAGTCCTTGGATGGATTCAGCTGTCAAATCTGGTGAATGTTAAATTACTAATGAATGCCAATATTAATCCCGCCCTAAAATCGATCAGGTTCTATAATATCTGAGAAGCTCTCAATAATGATCATATGATGCAAAAATGGTATACTAAGTTAAAGTCATAAAATTTGTTTTAGTTTTCATGGGAGTTTATGGCTTTTGCAAGAATTTTTGTGAAGCACTCCTAAAGAGTTGTGATTTGATTGAAAAGAAAGTCATAGTTAAACTAATACCAAACTACCTCTGAACCTTGAGTTAGTTTTAGTTTCTTTGTACCTGGTGTACTGAATACAGTACATATAAATTCCACATCTTTCAGGGGAATTGAAGTTGGGATACCTGAAGAAGACGTACATCGTGACAATGCAGACATTCCAAATGGCTGTTCTGCTATTGTTTGAGAACTGCGACTCGCTCAGTTGCGGCGAAGTGCAGCAGACTCTACAGCTCAACTCTGAACAGTTCAGCAAGCACATCTCCAGCCTAGTCGACTGCAAACTGCTCTCGGCCACTTCCGAGGTAAGCCACTATCTTGCCAGACCCACAACACTACTTTTTTATCTTTTTGCAATGCTAACAATAGTCTTTTCAAGCAATATATTTTTGCAAGCTCAGACTTTAATATTATATTTTCAAAAATTTTTAAGTAATTTTGTAAATAATACAAAAGTCAAAACGGTTTTTTTTATCTTTGAGTCACAACCAACTTTTTTGCTGCTGATCTTTCTAAAGCTGATCTTTCTACTGCAGCCAAGCTCTCTGCTGCTCCTAGTTTCCTATGTTCAAACTTTCTGTCACGGTAAATCTTTCTGGCATAATTATTTTTTCTGATGTGGATTTTTGATACGGTTGAGCTTTCTGCAGCCATTGCCTACTATTTCATGGAGTAAAAATTGTATTCAATTTGTCAAGGTCATTTACTGAAAATTTATTTTAAAGAATTAAAAGTTAGCAGAGAAATTGTAAGGTAATAAACTTAATCCAAACAATTCTACAAGAGGTACAGATAAAATAGTAAAGAGAATTTGCTACAGTTTTAAGCATCAAATTTTAAGTGTAGATTATGGTAAAGAAGTCTATAAGTGAAACCGTTTCACCTTTCTTAAAAGTTCCTTAATCGTTAAAGTTTGTACTTAATAATTCCTTTAATAGTTGTTGACATTCTAGTGCAAGGCTACTTAATCCCCAGTTGAATGGGAGCAAGGGCAAATGGGCACAATGATCTCTCATTGCTCATTACAACATGAAATATTAATTTTCAACTTTTGCAGAATCTACAAGGAGAAACAATGCTGACATTAAACTTGGACTACAGTAACAAGCGAACAAGGCTGCGCATTACAACAGCGCTGCAAAAAGAATCTCCACAGGAGCTGGAACAAACTGTGACTGCGGTTGATGAAGACAGGAAACTGTACCTCCAGGCAGCCATAGTCAGGATTATGAAATCAAGAAAGGTGCTTAGGCATAATGCCCTCATCCAGGAGGTAATTTGTCTCCCGTCAACTTTAGTCTTAAGTCATTGGCAGAGTAAAGTTGTCAGTCCAAAGCTCAATTTCATGACAAATCTTCAATTTATCGGTTCAAATTAAATGTTTTATAAACTAGTGTTTTTAGCGCAATGTACCACATTATTATGATTTATTATCTTGATTTTGCAGTAGTTTTGTGTGATTCTATTCTGTTTTTAACATGTGTTCTTCTGCCTTACAATGTTTTACTGCAAGACTTGTTTTAAGTTTGCAATAATAAAAATGATACCTCATGTGGAATCTTTGAGACAAAATAAAAAACTTTAAATGCTGATTGTGCCCTTGAGAATAAAAATACAGTAGACCCCGTCTTAACCGGGTACCTTTTAACCAGTCTCCGCTTTAACCGGCCTCCCCTGACACAAAAACAACATCTTTTTAACCGATCATTTCTTTATCTCATCATCACTTTAACCGGACGTATTTTGCCGGAAACGTAGTTTTCTTATCTACCTTATCTACTGTACCATTCAATTCAACTTTCACATTCTCAAACCAACTAAAATGTACTGTTCTGGACGGAAGTGAATGCCAACGGAAATTAATGCGTTTGTACCTACTATCCAGTAGATCGCAATAAAAAATGGAATTATTATTAGTTTAGGTTGGTTGTAGATTTTATGAGTGTCGGATGTTAGCTATACCGGTAAATCATATACAGTGATGTATTTAAAGTTTTTTTTTTTCATGTCATAATTGTATTTAGGCCATATAAAATTGTAGGCTGGTGTTTTTAAAAGTACATCGGTTTAACTGGCCAATTCAAAACTGGCCGCGGCTTGGTCCCGAGATGGCCGGTTTAGAGGGAGTCTACTATATCTATAATTGTAAAGTGTGTTAGAACTACTAAAACAAATTTACTTATTGACCCCTCAAATGTTAAAATTGCTTAAAAATAATGAAGGGTCGTTGGGTCACTTAAAATAGCTACACAATTAGGCTCGTTGGCATGTCACACACTATAGTGGTGTGACACGCTGCATGCTTCCTGCCACAGTATCAGAATATATAATAGGATTTGCACCACTCCATCGCTATTTGGGTATGTAAGGTCCTGTTTAAAAGAATTGGTTGGTTGTCTCATAGTGTCAGCTACACACAGCGTGCCACTGTGTAAAAGCCATGCCAATCAAGTACATTACACGTCATGAAGATATGTATATTTGAAATGATTCCATATTTGAAATGATTCTATGGCTCTGGTAAAAAGTAAAAATTGTTAAAATGCCAATTCGAGAAAAATCTCTAAAAATATGTATTTATAAAACAAAACATTTAGTGCAAAGTTTACACATTATAAACTACCTAGATGTGAAAGAACATACTGTGTTCTGCAAAATAAACTTAACATCTTTTTAAATAAAACTAGGACATTTTTGACCCATCAATCATTTTACAAGTTTAATTTTAATTTACCACATACCTAGATATGAAAGAACATGCTGTTGTATGAAAAATAAACTTAACACCTTTTTTTATAAAGAAAAAGACATTTTGACCCATTGATAATTTTAAAATTTATTTTAATTGGCCGCATGACATTAAGAGGAACATTTCACAATACTTTCCTCAAATTCTGATTAATACTCTCATATTATCCTTAACCATAATTTTACCTGGAACATAATTACTATAATAAATTTCATAGCAGAAGCCTTCTCTTCTTTTAAGAAACTTTGAAGGTCATATTATGACCACTTGTTTCTATTAACGTATATAGTATAGAAAATAGTGTGCCCTTTTAAGACGGTCAAAATTGCCATGCGTTTCTTCTTATTTAGCAAGTATGGCACAATGAAATGGCAAATCATTGTACAGCATGGCTGAATAAAATGGCAAAAGTGTTGGTCAAATGGCCTAATATTTTGTTTAAGGTTAACAATATTATATTATGTTGGAAGTGTTAACGTTAAGTCAAGTCAGTACTCAGTTAAAAGGTAAAGATAATCAAAACTCAGTTTATGAAAAAATTAAAAACAATTAGTTGGGTTCCTAATTTTATTAACTATTATTTAAATTTAAAAAAAAATATTCATCTTGGAAAATTTGGCTATTGGATTGTTTCTAAAATTTCAATATAATTATAAGGTTTATTTACTGTGTGACACAAACCGTTTGTTTTTTTGTGATGTGTTTTGCCAATTATGGCATGACACCGGTCATGTACACTAACACATTATTAGTACATTACATTTCACTAAATTGATGGCTAAATTTTAAATTATAGAACTGGCCACAGGACAAATTGATTTATAATAGAACTGCTTATTTAATGAATGAACAACACCCCAGGTTGGGGTAAGTATCAGCTATTCCTTGACCTTGGCCCTAGCACTGGAGAAACATCTACTGATAAACAAGCCAATGTGTGCTCAAATCTCAACCACGTGGCCACAATAGGAGCTCCCGTGATTGGCACAATAAATGTGATGCATATGCACAATAAATAAATGCAGCAATTTTTACAAACTCAACAATCGGCAAGGTGATATGTTAAATTACTATTATTGTGTTGGTGTGAGTGTGTATCTGAAGATGCTGTAATTGGCGAAAAATATCATGTCAAAGAACAACAAATGGATTCCTTCAGGCTGTTAGTAAACCATCAAAGTATATTAATACTATTGACTGTTCTTTTTATGTGTTAGTGTTTTAACTTGATTATTTGTTTGGCATGTTAATTTGTTTTATTTTTTTTCAGGTGCTAAGTCAATCAAAAGCATTTGCTCCTGCCATAAGTATGATCAAAAAATGCATCGAAGCTCTCATAGATAAACAATACATTGAAAGAACTCCAAACTCTTCAGATGAGTATAGTTACGTTGCGTAACCTACCAAACAATTTCGCCTTTCATATTTATTTTCTTTTGTATATTATTTTCAAATTCTTACGCTCAAAGAGATAATTTATAAATATATCCCTAAATCTTTCAGCCGATTCAAAAGCCATTTTATTGATCTGACTCGGTTTATAGAGCTAAATTAGCAATGTAAATATGTTATCGAAGAATTTGTCCTTTTTTATTAAGATTTCTAAAGCTGAAGAGAATTATTGTCAGTTAACACGAGCACTATTAACTTCACTGCTTGTTTTGTATCTTGTTGTACTAGTCATTTTTCTGTTTCGTTTGTGTTAGCGTATACAAAAGTTTTATACTAATTAAATTTGTTGATTTAAATTCTGTAAGTTCTAGAGCTAAACCAGGTAAACTAGGGCTAACTCGAATTTGTGTCTGCTTCAAGTACCGCTTCATTTATTTAATTGAATGTTGAATTGTTTAAGTTATCAAGTAAAATATCGCATGATTTTACTTCTAAAATGGGGGAAATCAGCCTTTTTCTATAAGTTATTTAATGTATTGTCAATTTATAAAGTTTTTTGATGTGGTTGGCTCAAAATTTTTACTTGCTCAGTTAATAAGTTTTTATTTTCATAAAAAAATGTTCAACAACTGTAAGTGTTAACAATATGATCATTTTACCATGAGGTTTATAAATATAATCCGGAGGACACAGTTTGAGTGTGATGTTATCTTTTTACCCTCACCCTGTTCTGTGATAGTTCAGCAATACATAAGTTACATGTTTGGTTACAACAGTCAGGCTTAACATGAGTCAACAAATAGTTGCGTAATTGTTTATGCTATCATGAAAACAAATTAAATGTTCACATGAACACAAATTTTCATATGGAAATGTTTTACGAATGAATTGGTTTGAAGCTTAAGCCATCAGTCATGAATCAAGTATAATTATTTTTACTGATTTTATATTCAAGAAGTAATAAGTTTCACTGTTGAAAATAATTTATTCCGATATTTTTATTTAATCTAGGGTATGTGGTAATTTACCTATAGTAAAATTTCTACATAACAATGGGCTGTTATCAGAAAGAATACATTTTATTTTATTTTTGTCAAAACTAATATTGCATAATGATAAAAAAGGTGAAATATCTTAAGAAGTGTGGATTTTTTATGAATATTGAATGTAAATAAAGTTTTAAAACTGTCAGTAGTTTTGTCTCAAGGCACCCTTTTAATACATCTAATCCTGGTGCTACACTATCTTCGATAATTAATATTATAGCGTAATGGATCATATATTACGATAGTTCCAACTATGATAATCCAGTGTGATTGATAAGTCCCGGAACGGTGAAATATATTTTTTACCATTACGGATAAAGTAATGAGACTTGGTATATCAATAATGGCCATAATTTTCTTCTCTTTTAAGCTATTATCACCTTTTTATCCCTTAAGGGGGATGGTCGACGAGGAGTCAGACAAAATTCTTAAATAGCAGCATAGGTTGACTTTGGTATCAAACTAAAGGTCTCATTGAGCAGAGTGCAATGCTGCAAACTAGACTTATAACGGATGACTGAGACAGAAGTGGCAGGCTAACAAAGTTTACATTAAAATCGTATGGGTAAAACTTAGAAAGGCAATAACTCTCTTAATACTCAACCTTTTAACGTCGGGTTTATGGCTGATTAATCCAAATGCAAAGATGTTTAAGATGATGTATGATTTGACAAAGGCCAAAGGTGATTTCTGTAAGACTTCCAAGAGGGACATCCCTTAAAGGGTGTTTAATTGAAACTTCCTTGGCCTCTGTCACATCATACATAGTTTTAAACGTCTTTGCATTTGGAGTAAAAAGCGACAAACCCAACATGAAAGGTTGAGTATTAAGAAAGTTATTGCATTTTTAAGTTTTACCCATATGGTTTTAATGGAAATTTTGTTTGCCTGCCATTCCCGTCTTGTCATCCATTTGAAGTCTAGTTTGCGGCATTGTACTCTACTAAGACCTTTAATTTGATACCAAATTCGATCTATGCTGCTATTTAAGAATTTTATTTGACTCCTCGTAAGCCGTCCCCTTTAAGAGATAAAAAAGTGATAATAGCTTAAGAGAGTAGAAATTTATGGTCATTATTGATATACCAAGTCTCATTATCTATAATGGTAAAAATTATATTACACCGTTCCGGGAAATATTTATTTAGAGGAAACATGTTTATTTTATATTACTGTTATAATAATTTAACAAATTGTAATTATCTAACTTAAAATAACAAATAGTGTATTCCCTATAGGGAAATTCGTTAAAACCAGATTTTTATTGATTTTTAAACCAAAATACGATGAAATTACTAACAGGGTGCAATAACAAACAATTTTAATAATATTTAACATCATATTTTTCTGTCATCAGTTACATTGTCAAATAGTACCAGGTTGACTAAGCCTTGCTCGTTGATTTAGATTCTATTTTAATATAGAATCATGTAAGAATTATTGGGGTTTTTTCCATCTCAAATGAAATATGCAGAGGTCATTCCAGTTAAAAAAAAAAAGGGGGAAGAAAAAATTATTCGGATAACTACCGTCCAGTGTCAATTTTACCGGTTTTATCTAAAGTTTTTTAAATGGCGGTCTGCAGGCAAATTTTGAAATTTTTTTAAGAAAGTGAAATGTTTTCCAAAAGTCAGTATGGATTTAGAAATGGTAAAAATACTTGTTTGGCAAACAGGTTTCACTAGCCTTGGACGGGTCGCAAAAGACATGTGGCGTTTTCAGTGATCTGTCCAATGCTTTTGATTGTGTTGTGCACGATGTTCTTCTCTAAAAACTTCATTCATACAATATGTCCCATACTCCAACCAAGTCTTGGTTATCTTCTTATATAAGCGATCGCAAGCAAAGAGTAATTATTACTAAAAATTTCATTATATTAAAATCTGAATCGCAAAACATTTTAGTCTTCATTCCTCAAGGGACAATTTTAGGTCCAGTTCTATTCTTAAATTATATTGACCTCTTGAATCCCAGGTTTTACAAGGTCAGGGCTTAGCCCCAACCCTGCCAATGACCTTGACAAGAATATTAATTGATGTTGACCTTATTTTTTAGGCCGATGATAGGACACCAGTTTTGAAGGGTAACAATATGCAGGAACTTGAGTGTATAACCATTATAAACACTATTAGATTTTAAAAATTGTTTTCAAGTTAATGGATTAAAGTTAAATTATGATAAAACTAGTTTAGTAAAATTTCAAACCAGTAGAAATAATGACTCGGCTAAATTTGATACTTCTATTAATAACTGCAAGATAGCAGGGGCGGATCCAGGGGGGGGGCGGTAGGGGCGGTCGCCCCCCCCAAACCTCTGCCTAAAAATAATTTTTTTTTTCTCTGGTTTAGGGCAAAATATTAGCAACAAGCGGGTAAGAAATCAAACGTTAGAACATTTAGGCTAAATTAAAGTCGTAAGGAAAATACATCATGGCCACAGTACTCTTATCTCCCAAATAAATTTATTTTCTTATGAACGGCAAGTTATTCAGACCTATCGTATTCCGCCATTAGTATGACGAACGAGTGTTATTACGTGGCATCACCAAGCCGTAGACTTCAGAAAGCCTCCGCCGGATAGCATCGGTGGCAAGAGGGGTGGATTTCCGAGATTGGTTTTTGGTTTGGGGTTTCGTTTTCGTACAGTTGTAATTGGTTGGACTATCTCCAGCTAGGACCGCCAGGGTCACCACTTATCAGATCAGGCGCCGCGCCGGAGTGGGAGTAAACGCAAACGCAGTAGACGGCATAGGGCAGGCGATAACCAAGGTGACTGCAGGTTAGGGCCAGGTGAGCTACATCCCGTAAGAGCAATGGTGTCACTTTCTGCGACATCCGTATATGTCGCCACAGAGGTTTTGTTAGTTTAAAAAGTGTTAAAGAACACATTTTACTCATTGTTACCTGCAAGTGTTGCCAGCGCTGCAGAAAACCACAATCGTTCTCCTTTGTGTTGGAGATTTTTTGTCTCAACTATTACTAAAATAAGGAATTTCAAAGCAAACTAGGGTAGAATTTATGGTTTTATATTTACCTTGATTGATAATTTATAATTTGGTCATTACATAATGGTTTGTTATCAACTAATAATCCAAATTTTAAATAGAGTAATATGGTGTCGTTACGATAAATATCGTACCCATGGCAGGACTGCTTCATTCTCTTTTCAGTCAGCTGTGTAATGGTAATTATTATAACGTAACTTGACTTCCGTTTTAGTTTAAGACGCTTCATATCCGGAACACATAAAAAGCTATTCAGCTGACCTGGGAAGAAGTTATGCTTCTGCCTTTACAGACCTTGGGCGATAACTATGAAATAGCTTCGCAGGTTATCGACTGATTCTGATTTAATCAACTCATTATAGACAAAGTTTATTTTTGTGTTCATAAGAGACTTAATATGTTTTCGTTTAGGGTATCTTGGAAGTTATATAAAATCTCTTTAAATTTCTATTAAATATAAGTTTTTCTATTGAATCATGTTTTTAAATTTAGGTTAGGAGATTCATGACATTTTCTCAATTAATCTGTTAGAGATTGTCGAAAATATGTAAGGTTAAATCTATTTGATAATTTGATTTAGTTGAATGTAAATAAATGCATAAAAATCAGCTATGACGTTTGTCTTAGTAATTTATTCTTTATTCAAAATGTAGGCTAAACATATTTTCCGGCAACTAGTAGAAAGGAATCCCCCTGTTTCCTCTTGGCGCTGCAGTTATCGTGACGTCCGATAACCATAGGCCCATGTATGATACAGTGCAATTGATGTATTTTTGTTGGCTAAGTGCCGGGCAACCGATTCTTTTCTGCTCGTTTCCAAACAAATTGTTGTTTTGCTCTAAAAGGGCGGGGATGGGGGGGGGGTGGTAATCTCTGGGAACCGCCCCCCCCAAAACGAATCTCTGGATCCGCCCTTGCAAGATAGTGTCAGAAATGTTAACTAAATTCTTAAGATTAGAGTTAGATCAAAATCTAAATTAAACTGTATCTCGGTACTGTCAAGAAGGGGCTCAATTCAGCATGTTATTGGTCCAGATTAATGGTTTATTATGCCTTTTTTATTCAACCATGCAAAATGGAATTGAGATGTGGGGAGCATCAACAGATGCAATAAATGTTTTTTAAATACAAAAGAAAATCATCATCACTTTTTATAATTATAGGGTACCTCGCAGACCAGTTTTTTCAATGATTGTACTAATGTAGATAGCTAATGAATACTAAATACAACTAATGACTCTTCCATCTCTCTATATTTATGTTTGTTTTTAAAAAGAAATTTTGACAAACTTTGTGGGGAGCAACATAAGCATGAGAATGGTACAAGGCATAAAAACAATTTCCAGTTTAAAATGTATCGCTTGTGCCTTTTTGAAAGATCTCCGTCATTTTCAGGAGGGATGAAAATTATAAACAACCTTCCATTAGTATTAAAATCTCTTATTTGATCAAATACCTTTAACCATTCCCTCAAGGAATCCTTGGTCACAAAATGTTATTACAGTGTAAGTGATTTTTACTCAAGTAGATCATTAATGCAATCTTTAGAGCTATTTCATGTTTCTTTTCCAGTAGAATTACATTTACAGCCTAATTCTTTTGTATTGAATCACATATTGTCCAGACTAATCATTTTTTTTACTAGGATTAGTTTAGTTATACAATAGGGATGAGCTTATCTGTCATTTTTCGTTAACTGTTACTGTTACTTTTCAATAACATGTTTTAACCGTTATTTAATGACGGTTAAGAATAACATTCTCAAGTCAGCCGTTCTTAGATAACTTCACTGTTCCAAAGAATATTTTTCGTTAATCGTTATCAAATAACAGTTCTGACTGACCGTTCTTCCACAACTGTAAACCTTAAGTGTACCCAATAACGTTTAAGCCAAACTTGTTTCCAAATAACGTTCAAACCAAACTTGTTACTATTTAACATTTGATCTTTACTTGTAAGAATGACTGTAAAGTCCATGGATTCTGTTAGTTTAGTTGTTTTGTTTTCTTAACGTCTATCTGACAAAGCTGACAAATTATGATAGAACCCTTTCTATAAGCTCGTCTTATTGTAATATTTTATAAATTTTTAATTAATTATGCAATAAAATTTCTACTGAGGTTAAGCCTTTTGCAAGGATATTTTATTTGAGTGTTATTAAGTTAAGAGAGTTATGGTAAAGTAATTTAGACAAGGGTTAAAATTTAAAACATTTAATAATCGGCAACATTATCATTTTGGATGGAAAATGATGAAATTATGCCCAAGCACGGCGGTAGTCTGGTAGAAAGCAGTCTTATCGTCTTAACGTTCTCGAATAAAGTTTTGCTAAACAGTTATTCCGTTATTTTATAACTGTAGTAACCTTAAATGTTCCTGCTCCTTGCTGTTACCGAGGAACGGCCAGGTATTCCATTATCGCATAATGGTCTACTTGGTAACTGTTCTTGTTCCTAACTGTTGTCAAGAATAATATTCTCTTTAGGTGTTACTCGGTAATGATTTAATGATAGGCCTACAGTTTATTGTTCTACTGAATGATTTTTGGACTGCCAGGGGCCTACAGGTTGTGATTGCAGGTGGGATGGATATGATTATGATGAGAATTATAGTTTATTTGAAATTAAAGTGTAGATGTCTTTTGGTTGCAGCGGGAATCTCTTAGTTGTGCATTATTCTGCTCAAAACAAGGCTGTCCTCCATGATTTAGCAACGGTTTGGGCACTAACTATTATAATTATTCAAACTCGTTAAAAAATAACGGATAACAAAATAATGTTTTCACTATTATACAACAATTTGACAATGACATCAGTTTTGTTAGCTTTGCTATGTAAAAAGAAACCACGTATCATGTGGCATTGAAGAAATTTGAATTTATTAACAACTCTGTGTAGAAACAGCTAAATCAAGGCCATATGTTTTGACGCAACGGCGTCATCATCAGCTGGATAAAAGTTAAGAAATAGACCAGAAACCTCCGTCAGAAATTATTGCCAAGTTAATAAATAATAAAATTATAATTTGTGACGGAACTTTTGGGTCAACTTCTTCACTTTTATCTAGTTGATAATGACGGTGTTGCGTTGTAACATGTCCTCATGATTTAGATGTTTTTACATAGAACTTTTGGCAGTTCACGATAAGTAATAATTCTTACATTTTAAAAACAGCTCAGCGGCTACAATAATGCATTTATTATTGTAGTATCATGGTAAACAGGCTATTAAGTTGTACCAACCGTACCTTTCCACAGTTAACAGCTGTTTCAAACCCAATGCTTAAAAGTAGTGAGCTTTTATTTTTGTTTACCTTTCATTGTAATTTTTTTACCAAAAAGGCAACCCATGTTAAAAATAGCAATTTTCAAACTCTTATAGATTAAAAACATTTTTTTGGGGGGGTAATTTGTTAACAAAATGTACCTCCCAGAATATGAGATTGAAATAAAATACATTGCTACAGATACTCCTTATATTATAGTGTACAATATTATTATATTGATCTATGTCGTAGAACTAGGATAGTGAAATACAGGCCTAAAATGCTGCTTATATAGTCAATGCTCTGGCAGTCTACACTCAAGGCCAGAGAGCTCGGCGCTTGACATCACAGCAACAGATGGGTCAGTTGGTTAGTGTTCTCAAAAAGCGGGTATTTTTTCCAGATTTTCGGGAATTACTGAGGGAGTGATTAATATATTTGAAGGGTTTAAGGTAACAATGAAGGGATTTACTTTAAAATCTGACACTTTCGTCATTTCAGATCAGTTGGCCGTGGTGCCGTAAATGGTGGGGCCATTCCGGCCTTGCTATATGTATATATAGTCTCCTGAAGTATTCTTACCTTTATGTACTAATCTCCTGGAAGTGAGATGCTATAGGAGACAGTGTTTGTTCAATGGTAAGCTGCTGACATTGTATCCCTAATTGCCGGGAATTAATCCAATTAAAATTAAACCAATGGGGACAAAAAATAACAAAATGGAAACGGATTACTTTAAAAAATAATATTTGTAATAGAAATCGGGAACATCATGTTAACCCTGTATTTAAAGCTAGGTTACTATCCTGGCACAACTCAGTCAGTGGAGTTTATAGAAAATTTTTTGCCACCATTATTTAAATTGCATTTATAGCCTTTACTATTTGTGCAAAATCCAGGACTGCGGAGAAAATTAAGAAAAGAAGGGCTGTGTCATTCCTTTGATGTTAAAAAGTCTACTTTTGACTAAGGCCAGTGACCTGATGTCCATAAGAGTAGCATGCACCAGCTGTTTTTTTTAGTTATTAGGCTGGTGTTAAATCTATATATCAATAGGCAAGCATGTTTCTTTTCCTCCTTTTTTCTCAGCTTGTGTGCATCATAGGAGAAAACCGCACACACCAATAGAAAGATATTGTCCTGAAGATGAGCAGAATCACATTTTAAATCTCATCGACTCACGGGGCTACGCCCTACAGGCTTTCAAAGTTTCAATGTTAATCTTATGGGAGAAGGATCATTGAATCATTAGACAGCTGTCATAATAACAAATGCTAGCAAATGAGGAATAACAGGTGTTTCAGTTGTAAAAAGTTCTAAAGCTAATTTGCTCAAGCTCAACTGAATGTTTGTCGAATTTCGACCAGTGGGCGATCCCTTGTTTGTGTTATTTTGCTTCAGAAACTGTATTGATGGACTATGTGTGTAAGAACAAGAACTATAGAATGTTTATAGTATATTCAGGGCCGGATTTACGTTTTCTTCGCCCATGGGCATATAATAATCTGCCGCCCCTTCACCCCCCCCCCCCCACACCGGCTCCCTTTGTACCCTCCAAGGAGCCACGTTGCGGCGACATTGCTTTTTTTAAAGAAGGAATCTAACTTTAAAGTTTGGACAAGCACCTCATTTTCCTTCTTCTTCTTCACTTCAGTTAATTTCCGGTATTCCGCGCGACTAAGTCTTTTTCGCTCATCCATTAGGCCTATGTTTTAAGAATATAAGGAAAATTATTGCGTATATCAAATTCAAATGAAATCTCACACGAAACACAGCATTAAAGAGTTATGAGCAAATCAACAACACACAGCCGCACACGCACTACTGCATAACAAGCAAGCCGCTAGCGTACTCGTACAGGCTGTCAGTTAATTCTAATGCGACATAACAACGCCACACAACACTGACAAATGACGTTTGTACACTGACCGCCCAAGCGGAAGCGAAATGGCGACTTTGCTGGATGGGCTGATGCATGGCCATATCTAGTACTCTACTATCATTGACTATTGATACTACCATATATATTAGATATTATGGTATTTATATTTCTTGATATTAGATTCCAAAGTCAATGCTACTATGTACTAGAGATGGCCGTGGCTGATGACCGGTGGGGCATACGGGAGACATTCGGAGCAAACTATGACATCATTGAATTAGTTCCTTGGTTATCGCTACGAACAGTCTAGCGCTCAATACGCTTGATTTCAGTTGTCGTCTGCAACAACTGAATAATATTGATTACACTAGGCCTAACCTCTATAGGATTAGATGATGATGAATGGAAATGGATAAATTCTATCATGGTCCTCTTTTTAAGGAGAATTTGAAAACTCTTTTACAAAATAAAAATGTTTATTTTTGTTATAGGTATTTTTGTTTTGTTTTTATCAGGCCTAGCTTACACAAACTTGGGCCTGCTTTAGTTTGAATAGAAAAGATTCAAAGCGTTCAACGTTTTAGGCCTAGCTAGGCTATATTTTTGGTTAGTATGAAACGTAATTTTATGCAACTAAGTTTAACTGTCTTAAAAGTCAGCCTATTCCTTAGTTCCCCATAAACGAATCCTAGTCGGATTCGGTAAGATGTATTTACAGTAATTACCGGTGGTAAAGTTTAAATTTGGTAAAGCTTTTTTGGAACCAAAACTTAGGTGCAAGGTTTGGATTGCAGAATCCTACACCAATCTATCACACACCCAATTTAACTTAACACTACATTTAAAGAGTGACAATCCAAAAATTGTGAAGGATTATGTACTACTGTACTATAAGGATACTGTATCTATCTAATCTTACACATGAACACCGGTATATTTATTAGTAAATAAAATGCTTTTAAGATTTTTAGGCTTAGGTTTTACTTATTTATTCATCTTTATCAAGATCTTACTACACTAACAACGATTCCTCAATACTCAAAAACAAAGAAAGAAAGAGGGCAAGCGAGACTAGCCGAGTAGCGGCAAAATATAGAAACTCTAATGTTATGACGTCAGCATCATAGCCCTCACACAGTGAAGCGACGTCATTAAGCTGCTCCAAATGTCTCCCGTATGTCCCACCTGGCTGATGACAACGAGTCATACGAATACGGCTCCCCACCACTAGCACATCGTCTGCCGCGCGCAATAGACGCCGTCCACGCATCCGCGGCTTCCGCGCAGGCAGACGATGTGCTAGTGGTGGGGAGCCGTATTCGTATTACTCGTGACTGCAGTGAGTCTGCCCTTTGCCGTTTCACAACAATACGGCTATGTAGCCTGCGACCATGACGATGACAACGCGTCGTGCATACAGATATAAATTTTAATTTCTCCAAAATTTTGCCGCCCTTGAAATTTGCCGCCCTGGGCATGTGCCCATGTTGCCCATGCGGTAAATCCGGCCCTGAGTATATTTTCTCTCTGTTATATTTTTGTTACCTTTTAATGCTGTAATGTAATTGGCTTCGGCTGTATTGTAGCATTGTTAAAATTGAATTGAATGAATAAATTAAAATTGAATTGAATAGTGACTTATTTTGTATAAAAAATATATCGTTTCACCTGTTGTGATAATGAAATAGCTCTTGTATATTACATTAGAACAATCTGGGTAGCTGAGTGGTTATAGTGCTCGCCTTTGAATCCAAAGGTTGCCGGTTCGATCCTGAGGAAAGTTAGTGGCTTTTTAAAGGTTTGATTCCGGACCCAGTTGCCATTTGTCGTTGGGCTATTAATTAATGATGCTTTCTAACAACTGGTCGATGTTAGATAGTAACAAGACTGGGGTTTGGACTGTTCCCGTCGTTAAAAAATGCCACTGGCGTAGATACACTCAGAATAAAATATAAAAAACAGTTTTCCCAGTTTTGGCAAAAACTTAACTAATGATGGTAATTTTAGCGAATTTTCCATAGGGAATAAGCTATTACTGTAGGTCTCATGGTAAGACCTAAGCCCGGGACCATGTTACTTTTTTGTTTTTAGGTGTGCAGAGACCAAAAATAATAGTCATTAAAATTTTTATATATATATGTATGTAGGCTATTATGTATGTGTCCCTAGAGACACGATAACTCTCGTAAAAATGGTCCGATTGACACCAAATTTGGTAGAGATGTGTAATCCTACGTTTATTCGGATGAGTTCGTAAACCAGATGTATCGACCTACCGGAAGGGGTAGTTTTGGGGGGGTTTTGTACCCCAAAAATGGGTTTTTTGCATTTTTCATATGTAATTTTAAAAAATTTTAAATTTTTATTTTGGCCATTGGATTAAGCACAAAAAAACACACAATTTAGTATTTTGAAGCTTTGCTCTATCTTCATTGGTTACCGAGATATTAAAAAGTCTAAAGACAGTACATTGTATTTTGTGGCTCCAATGTTAATCTTATGGAGAATAAGGATGTGTTGATATTTCACTTGTTAACCAATATTTTTGGATGAAACGTGGTATTCAGCTTCATTTGGTTGAGATCCATCCATTTATGATAAAAAATCTTGGTTTTTGTGCTTATCATGGCAGCAAACCTGCATACTCTTTTCCCATGTAAATCATATGGAGAATAGGCAAACTCCTTTAGCAATGGACAGATATTGATGAAACTTTGTATATGGCTTCATATGGTGGAGTTTATTTTTTTTTAATGCTAAAAACCTACTTTTAGAGTTCCCCATGGCAGCACACCTGCATACTCTTTCCCTATATTTATCATAAGGAGAATAGACATTTATTTCCCTATGTATGGGCATTTGATGATATTTGGTTTACAGGTTTATCTGGCCAAAATTAATATTACTAATTTGGAAATTCGCTGAGTACGCAGGTCTGCTGCGACGGGGGGTATTTTTGTTAGCTGCTGATCTAATGCACTTTGTAATATAGACTAAGTTTTGTAATAGTTTAAACAAATAGTCATTCTTTCTTCCTAGGAACTTGTTGCTTGTTAGCTTACCCTTGGTAATGTTTTTGCTGTTACATACATTAATCCACTAAACATCCAATATTGCGTAAATGTGGATTACTTATTGGAATGAAAACTTAAATGGTGACTCATTTAACACGTTCGCTGCGGCATGTAACCGATCGGTTACAAAGGCGTTCCTTCGCGGGTGCGGATGTATCCGATCGGTTACATATGACAATGTCAAGATAATGCGACTGCTTTTCCTCTAGCGTTTGAGAAGGAAACACATATTGTGCATTAGCGTGTAGGTAAGGGTATTGAGCTTTTAGATTACTTGTGATTAGAATATATTCTACAGGTTTTTAATTTAGCACTATCGTTGGAGGAATGTAAATATAGTTCAGCGTGCGGGTTGAGTTTCGACATTTTATATGCCGCAGCGAACGTGTTAAAAAACAAATTTATTTTGAAATTAGTATTGAACGTATATTTGCCATGTTGGTTTTTTATTGTAGATCACCATAGTAAATAAATTAAAATTAATTTTTTTTCTAGCCCCAAAACTGCAATATTATAAAAAAATTGGTTGTATTACCTTTTTCCGTCAGCAGTTCTAAACTTGAAACATCACACCTATGTTGACATATGTTTCGTTTTAACTAAACCATTATCAAAACAGTACACTTGCACATTAAAATGGCTGTTGTCAAAAGTTAAAATAAAATAATTTTCACAAACACACACAAATAAATACACAATACATCAAGTCAAGGTTAGGCCTATCACTCGCACGGGTCATGACAGACACGGGTCAGGTCGCAGACTTAAGTCATCATGTTCGCTGCCACTGCCGATGTTATCAGGACGCTGACCATCGATGAACGTAGACTTCCTGCTTCTATTCAATATTGAGTTAAAAAGGAGGTGCGACGAACTGGAGCTTTTCGTTCAGAGTGTATTTAGTTTTATTTTCCTGGTCGTTGACTTGGGCCCTATAAATTTCAAACTCCTCCAGGGTGTTAAGTCTGTTACCTTTACTACATATGTGGAGAGTTTTCATGCCGTCATTAATATTTTTTAAATCATGGTTGTGGTCGACCAAATGTTGTGCAAACAAGGATTTTAGCTTATTTAATCTTTTGTCAGGGCGATGTTCATTAAAATCTATTTTAACTTTTGACAACGACCATTTGGATCTGAAGGTGTACTGTGTTTTGATAATGGTTTAGTTAAACCGAAACATATTATGTCAACATAAGTGTGATGTTTCAAGTTTAGAACTGTTGACGGAAAAAGGTAATACAACCTATATTTTTATAATAACTAAAGATGAAATCTTAAAAAGTTTTTATCCTTAATAGAATATAGCATTTGAATCAGGAAGGTAATAGAAACCATTAAAAAGCAGCTGAAATCAAAAGTCTCATTTAGTTTACAATATGCATAAAAATTGTATTTTTTTTGTTAGTTTATTGATGGTGACACAAAACGCTACCGCTTAAAGTAGTAATTGAGTCATTTTTTTAAAGGATTTACTTGTGACAAATTAGATTGTGTGATTTTTTGTAACAGATTTAATTTAATAACAAACTATGAGGTTTTTATCAACACATCGAGTGATATTTTTCTACATTTCTTGATTTCTTCTTGAATCTTCAGTTTTCAGCATCTGGGATTTGCTCCAATCCCTGTAACAAAATTGACTAAGCTCATACCTCTTTTCTCCATCTTAGTCCATGTTCTAATTCTAAACCTTTTCACAAATCAAAAAATATCATTGTATAGGATGGTTATGTTATTATTACTGAGTTAATTTGTACTAAAGGTAAACAACTCAATTGCACCACCATTGAAATCCCAGAAACCATAATACTCAGGGGAAATGTTAAAAGGGGACTTCAACAATATTTTTGACAGTACAGATAACACATTTGTTACAATAAGGTTAATAATGTAGTAAGTACTAATCAAGCATTTAAATTTGTATATTTTCATTTTGAAAAAACCAGTATTTTGTTTTTAATTTCAAAATTATTAGGTAGGCTTAAATGAAAACTATCAATAACCATAAAATAAAAAACAAACAAGATTTACTTTCATAGCCCAACACGTATGTAAATACTCACATACAAAAAGAGAGTTTTGAACATTGAAATGAACAAAAAGTAATAATATGAGTTTCCAACCTAATATAAATGGTAAAAAACCAATTTTTGAAACTTAACCTTTTGCTGGGTAAGGAATTTTTACAGAAAATGAGCAAGGACAATCTGGAGCACCCAGCGTCAAAATACAGTAAAGACGTTTCAGGACATTACTGGGTTTTCAACTTTTGTTTGGCAATTATTTAATACAAATAAGATAGGAAAACTCTGTCACAAATTTCCAATAAAATAACTTGCTATTCAACCTCTGGATAGGGGTTATTCATTCAATTATTATGAGAAGGCTAGGGACGCACTCAAAAAAGCAGTGAGGGTACGGCCTATTAGTACTGTGAAACGTCACTCCTACCACTTGCTGTGCTTGCGTTGCGTTGACACTTATTGGCAGTGATTACATTTTACAGTGCTACATTTTTCTTCAAATTGAAATTAATTTATTTCGCATTCTTACAAAGTCATGGCCTCGCCAAGTTTTACATAACTTATTGGCAAGGTCCCATAGTATTCTGAAACATTTTAGGTATTTTACATTATTATTGTGAAAAATGAATTGGCATTAACACTGACTTTTGAGAAATATTGAGATCAGGGACATAGATAGTTAAAAATTTACTTTTGGTATATGCTACTGCCCTGTTTATAGAAATAAACTAATGTAAAATTAAAGATTTAGTGCCATTAAGAATAAATTAGTTCCTTTCCCCTTTGGGCCAACTTAAAATAAAAAAAATATGCAACTCCTTTTGACATAAGTTATTTGCACATTCAGGAAAGTCCATACTCATAAAAGGATTAATTTATTATTGTTTTGTATGAAAAAGAAATAAGTGTAAAAGGTTTGAATGTTGAAGAAAGACTGTGTTTATTTACATGAACAGCTGATTATTAACAACAATACAATTAAATTGAAACCATGTGCTTGAGTTAAGATAATTATAATAGTAATATTTCAGTCCTGTTCTGAACATTGCCGCCCACCAAAAAATATATTTATATTTTTTCATGTTGCATTGGAATTCAAACTTTAATATTTACAAATTGAAATCGACAGTCTTTGAATTGTAAACAAATTTTTCTTGAACAAATGAACAAATAATTAAAATAAAAGTTATTTTGTATCTTGTTGATATCAATATCAAGTAAAACAGCACATTTCTTGAGATTGTCTATTTCACGGGTAATGGGCACAGCTTGACTACGGGACGCTTGATTTGTCCTTGTTTGGTTTGAAGAGTTGCTACTCGAACCACTCCATCGATACCAGGATGTATTTCTTTCACACGTCCAGTAAGCCAAGACATCACTGGAAGGTTAGGGACGCGTATTAGAACCAAATCACCGATCTTAAGATTGGGAACACTAGTCGTCCATTTCTCACGTTGTTGCAATGTATGCAGATATTCTTGATTCCATCTTTTCCAAAAATGTTGTGTTTGTTGTTGCACTAGTTGCCATCGTGAGAGGCGATTAGTGGGAGAAGTCGAAAGGTCTGGTTGTGGAAGAGTCACAAGAGGCTCGCCAATTAGGAAATGACCTGGAGTGAGGGTATCGAGTTCTGGATCAGTAGATAGTTGGCATAGGGGTCTAGAATTTAAAATAGCTTCAACTGAAGTCAATAAAGTATAAAGCTCCTCAAAAGATAACTTCTGTTCTCCAATTACACGTTTCAGGTGGAATTTTGTAGACTTGATACCAGCTTCCCAAATACCTCCAAAATGTGGAGTGGCAGGGGGGTTGAAATGCCATGTTACACCTCTAGCAGCAAGATCATTCTGAATTGTTGATTGTGTGTCAGGGTGATTAATGAAAGTAAATAGTTCATTTAACTCTTGATTCGCACCAACAAAATTAGAACCTTGATCGCTATATATGTCACTTGATAACCCACGACAAGCAAAGAACCTTGTTAAAGATGCCAGGAAAGCTTCAGAACTAAGTGAGGATACTAGCTCTAGATGAATTGCCTTGGTAGCTAAGCACACAAACAAGCAAACATATGACTTTAGAATCTGCGGTTTTCTTAGTTTAGTTTGGTGAAAATGGGACCTGCGTAGTCCACGCCACAATGCATAAAAGGTCTTGAAGGCTTAACTCTAGGTGCAGGTAAATCAGCCATAGGGGGATAGGAAACCTTAGCTTTAAACTTAACACATGTCAAGCACTTAGATAAGCGGTGTCGTATTGCATGTCTTGCAGAAATGATCCAGAATTGACGAACAAATTAGTGATTGTAATAAGCGGGGACCAGCGTGTAAGTACTTTTTGTGGTAGTGGTCGATTATCAAGTTGGTTAAGTGAGATTTCTTAGGGATCAACATTGGATGCTTTGCATCATAGTTCACGTCAGCGTTTTTAATTCGTCCACCAACACGAATGATTCCCATCTTGTCAACAAATGGTTGAAGACGTTGCACTCCTGTGGAACAAGATGTACCCTTTTCAATAGATTTTAAATCTTCTTTAAAATTATGGCGCTGAGTAATTTTCACTAACATTGTGAATTTTCAGAATTGAATTTGGCTACTATTGTAGCCAAATTCAATTCTGAAGTTGAAAGAGCATTTGAAGTTATCTTGGTTGATATATTTCGACTATTATTGATGAAGCGAAGAATCCAGGCAAAACATCGTTGCAAATGTTGAAAAGAGGAAAAACGTTCTATGAAGTCAAGAAATGTTGATTCCTGGTTGACAGCAGTTGTAAAAATAACTTTTGGTTTGAGTTCAGCATCAATTTCTGTTGTAGGGTTAATCGCATTGTCTTGGATTGGCCAATGAGAGGGGGGATGTTGTAAAAAGTCTAGTCCATGCCACCAAAGGGGGTTGATCAATGAGCTGTGATGGCATTATACCTCGTGATGCGCAGTCTGCAGGATTTTCGGGGATGGAACGTAAAACCAATGTGACGGATCCAAAGTTTCCTGAATGTCAGCGACCCTGCTGCCTACAAATGTTTTCAGTAAATGTGGAGAAGTATGTATCCAACTCAAACAAACTTTTGAATCTGTCCAAGCATAGAACTGTGTACCAGAAAACTTTGTGTTCTCAATTGTTTTCTTGTAAAATCGAATCAGTTAGTTTAATAAGTAAGCACCACACAACTCCAACTTTGGAATAGTGAGTCTCTTCAAGGGGGCAACCTTAGATTTCGCTAATAATAGGTGAACAGAAACAGAGTCATCGTTACTAACAATTCGTAAATATATGCAACAAGCATAGCCTAGTTCAGAGGCGTCACAAAAGCCATGTAATTGAGCATCCTTGAAGTTCTGAGTGGCAACAAAGCGGGGAATATTTAACTGATACAATGTAGGTAATTCTTCACAAAACTTTATCCATTGTAAATAAATATTATTTGGAAGGTTATCATCCCAATTTATTCCAAGAGTCCACAGTTGTTGCATTAACTGCTTAGCCCAAAACACTGTGGGTGTAGCTAAACCTAGCGGATCAAAGATTTTAGAAATGTGTGAAAGTAATCCACGTTTTGTTGGGGAAGATTCCTTGACAGGGGCATGAAACGTCAATACACCTTGTTTGGAAAGCCATTGCAGACCAAGAACCTTGACAGAAGCATCTTCAGTCTTGTCTGAGTGGAATACTATTGCCTTGTCATCAGTGGGCACATCAGCTATACCCCGTTCAAAATAAATGTGCGGTCGAAACCCAGATTTCAATTCCCCAATTTTTCCCGTTCCTCCCGCCACCAATAATCCAACCAATCAGAATCACTGAGAATTACTACAGCTGTTCAATATCTCATGTCACTTTAGGTCAATGTTTTGCTTTTTCGTAAATAAATATTCCAATGTTAACGTTTCAGGTTTAACAAGGTGCGCTTCCAGTGGCAAGTAAGGGAAGTAACACGATCATCAGCGCTATTTTCTACTCTGAATTTTAAGTGTGAAATTAAAATAACATCTGATTTGGTAGAAAATCGGGGAATTCAGGAAGGTATTGAGGGAATATTCCTTGTGGTGGGAAATAAAATTCTGTCTTTCGACCGCACATTTATTTTGAACGGGGTATAGTAATTCTGGGGCGTTGCTTGACCATTTGCTTAGTTCAAAACCACCAGACTTCATTAAGGAAATTAATTCGGTCATAAGGTTTTGAGCTTCTTCGAGTGTTTGAGTTCCAGTAATGCAATCATCAACAAACATGTCATTTATAACAGCTTGGGCTGCCATCGGAAATTTATCTCCTTCGTCAGAAACAAGTTGTCGTAAAGTGCGAAGTGCTAGAAATGGTGAACTAGTAACACCATAAGTTACAGTGTTCAAAGAATAAAATTCAATTGGTTGCTCAGGGCTTTCTCTCCAAAGGATAGCTTGATATTGGCAATGGTCTGGGTGAATAAGTATCTGACGATACATTTTGCATATGTCAGTTCCAAAGACAATTGGGTGCAGTCGGAAGCAAGAAAGTATTTGGCAAATATCATTTTGTAGTTTAGGTCCACTTAATAGCTCGTCATTCAGTGATTGGCCTGAATCAGTTTTGGCAGAGGCGTTGAAAACAACTCGTAACTTTGATGTAGAATCTGAAGCCTTGAAAATACCATGGTGTGGAATGAAATATGCGGGAGGGGGGTCATCAGATTGCAGACAAGTCATGTGGCCTAAGTCTTCATATTCCCTCAAAAAGTCAGTGTATTTAGCTTTAAAATCTGAGTTGTTCTGCAATTGGTTCTCAAGAGACACTAAACATTTCTTCGCACGGTTAAAAGAATTGCTTAAGTTTGGCGGTTCATGTTTGAACGGGAGTTTAACAATGTACCGACCTGACTGATCTCGAGAATGGGTAGAGGCAAAGAGATTCTCGCAAAGTTCATCCTCTGAGCTAATCCGTTGTTTGGAAGGAATTTCTTCCATTTCCCAAAAACGCTTCAAACAACTTTCCAATGATGAATTGTTGTCTGAAATGGTTAGGTTTGTAGACATTGTAGGTTTGCATAGTGTTGGAATTTCAGTTTGTCCTATTAAAACCCAACCAAAGATTGTGTGGAAAGGAGTAGGATATCCAGGAGGTGAATTAGACGTCCCACCATCGAATACGTGAGGGAACAAGTCGGCGCCCAACAAAAAGTCGATAGGTCCCGGAGTATCAAAGCTGGGATCAGCCAACTTTAAATTGCAAAAATATTGTTTCATGGTGGAACTTAGTTTGACAGTTGGCATTGAAGAAGTAATCTTATCTAAGACAATGGCCTTAGTATGTAGTGTTGAATCGTTAGTATCTAGCGGTTTCAAAGTGCATTTTACAAATCCTTTGGCACCAAGAACAGCAGTTTCAGAAAGTCCTTCAATAGGCTGATAACACTCATAATGAGATAAATTGAGTTTATTAGCACAAGAGCTAGTTATGAACGATCCTTGGGATCCAGGATCAATTAGAGCACGCACTGTGTGAAAATTAGATGAGCTATCTTGAATTTGTACAAGAGCAGTTCCTAGTAGGGTAGTAACATTTGATTGTGATTCGGTGTTCACTGCATTCATAGATTTGACTGATTTTGATTCAGAAACTGGATTACTTGGAATTGAATTAGGTGTGTTTGTCTTAACACATTTTACAGGTTGAGTTGTCAATGTCTTCACTGGTTGTGTAGGATTAGTAAAATATGAACCATCATGTAAAGTAGTGTGGTGAAGTTTGAAACATTTCTAACATCTGTGTACTGAATTGCATTTGTGTAACATGTGTGTTGAACTTAAGCAATTAAAGCACGCTTGCTTTGACTTGACAAAATCTCGCCTATTGCTTGCGCTTAGCTTCAAAAAGTCTGAACAAGAGTAGATGAAGTGATTAGCTGAACAGTATAAACACGGGGGTTCTTCTGTGTTAGTTAAAAATACTTTAGACTTCATTGGTTGTGCAAACTTACTACTAGTACTGGTACTTGGTTTCTTTGTAAGAGAGCTGTTGGTGTAGGCAGGTTTGTAATTCTGACTAGCAATAGAGGAACTTAGGCTTTGGGAAGCGTCTAAACACTTACAGTGTTCCCTGAGAAAATTAATAAAATCCTCAAGTGAAGGGAATTCCGTTGCTGCAAACTTTCTTTCAAATAATTGACGTGTGTGACGATCAATTTTCTTTAATACCACAGACAAAATTATGAAGTCGCCTAAGGGGCCAGGAATTTCCATACACTTTAGCGCTTGCATATTTTCATTAAGTATGTCAAGTAGATTCCTAAGTGGTTTCGGTGACTCTGAAGTAACGACAGATAAATTAAATATCTCATCAATGTAATGAGTCGCAAGTAGACGTTTGTTGTCATAGCGATCCAACAATTGATTGAACACAACCTCATAATTAGTAGCCGAAATTGGAATTGAGCGCACCAAAGAGTGTGGTTCTCCCTTAGTACAAGTTAGAAGGTAGTGAAATTTCTCAATTGCAGGAAGAGTTTTGTTCTCATGCACTAAAGATAAGAAAAGATCCTTAAAATTAGGCCAATCTTTTAAAGTTCCATCAAAACAAGGCAAATTAATTTTTGGAAGCTTGGCATGTGTAGTAATACTTGGTTCCAACACAGATTTAACTGGGGAAACTTCCTGCGGGCATAAGGCTTCTTTTGTAGCTACAATTTTAAAATACTTATCATCAATTTCCTCGTTTAACTGCACTAAACCTTCAATTTGAGAATTTTCTCCTAATGAAATGTACTTAGAGACAATGTTGCTCTGAAATTGATTAAAACTTTCATATTGTTCATTGAGTTTTTCAAACCTGGCTTTAAAAATAGCAAGTTCAGATGGTTCTACATGTACAGTTAATGCATTAGCCTTAGACAAAAGATTGTCAATTCTTTTAATTATGGAGTCCCTATTAAATTTTAAGACTTCAATTTCCTTCTTGATTTCATCAGCAGCACTCATATTGCATTAAAAATTAAGAGAAAATAACACTGAAATAATGTCTCTTTTCTTGAAATAAACAAAATATGGCAGTAAAAATAATTAGGAAACGTTATATTTTCTTCAATTATGAATTAAACTTGAAAGAAATAACTTTTCTTCAGAAAATAAGTTGAGTTATTGTACAATCTGGTAAATAAAATTCTTCTGATCAAACTTACATTGAAATTGTAAAAAGATTATTAAGCAATTGTAATTATTGTAATGAAATTCAGTTTTGAAAATAAAGTAATAAGTTTACAGCTGTTAGTTGTACTGAAAAATGGCAAATATGAATCTTCTTCTGGGTTCACTAGTTGTAGCAATAAGATTGAAAATTAACAAAGTTTTACTTAAAAATGTCCAGAATATGTAAATAAATGAAAAAAAAACACTTAAAATCACTCTAAATTGAACTGTAAAAAGGTGCGGTTAATTAATCTAGGTTCGAAGGACCAAAAAATGTTTTGTATGAAAAAGAAATAAGTGTAAAAGGTTTGAATGTTGAAGAAAGACTGTGTTTATTTACATGAACAGCTGATTGTTAACAACAATACAATTAAATTGAAACCATGTGCTTGAGTTAAGATAATTATAATAGTAATATTTCAGTCCTGTTCTGAACAATTATGTTACTCACGTTAATAACATAGGTGTTACCGGTGAGCCTTATATCTCTGAGGTATTGCCTTCGGTTCAATGGATCTGTTAAACTTCTTGTACAGGGCTGAAATCAACAACGATATCAAATAATAATAGTTGGAATACAAGTTAATTAAAACCATTCTAATAATAAAATTTATTCAAAAGAATAACACTTCCCCAATTTCTGGGGTTTTAAAGCAGTTCAAAATCACCTTGGGAATACAAAATTTACATGAAATGTCAGCAGCAATTTTTAATGTCCAAAAAGGGTTCATCAGTCAGAGACCGTAGCTTGCTCATTGTTTTTGCAAAAGCGTTTTCTATTACCATAGATCACCCCTCTCAACCCCAGGCCACTACAAGCCAGCATTGCCTTTCCATCACCACCCCTTTCTTCCCAGTCTAGATCAATTTCTAAAGATGCTGTGAGGGTTAAAAGGGGGTTCGGTAAAAAAAATCTTAAAAAATCTATAATTTTTTTTAAATTTTTTATTTTGATCTAGTTTTTTTGTGATGTTTTTAGCTTTAATTAGATACCAAATATATTATCATCTGCCGACTCATTACAGAGTTATTCAACTTTTTATAAAAGTATGTCAAGTCAACCCATGCGTTGTAATGCTACACGACGTGTTCGTTTTATACATATTCAACAATGATTGTCTGGTGACAATTTTTGTGGGTACTTGGATACTTGTTTTCTTCATCTTTGACCGACGACTGTCGGATAGACTGTGTCAAAAAATATATTTACATACAACATACATATACTTTGCACTATACACTTGTTGGCGAACGGGTTTATTCAAAAAAGGGGTTTGTCCCTCAGCTCTTCAAGGGTATATAGAGCTCTGTTAAGCAGGCTATCCCTTAAGACTGTCCTGAATGCCTCAGAGTTCAGCTCACGCACATTTGCCGGCAAAGTGTTGTAGAGCCTAACGGCATAACGAGGATAGCTTTTTAGTGTGCTGGTTAGACAGCAGAGGGGCATGTCAAGGTTTTGCGCATGGCGAGTTCCGTATGTATGCCGTTCTTCTCTCCTAACAAAGCTGGACTCGAGTTATCCTTGAGGAGGACTAGGAGATTTAGGACATACTGGCTGTGAAATGTGAAATCGCATTTTCATTTTTTCACTCTAGTGACGGAATGATTGGTCCTATAAAAAATGTTACTGAACATGACCAAAAGATCTTACTAATGGCTAAGAAATGTGTTCAAAACATTCTGCCGTATCTCTATGCGTTAGCCCTCAAAACAGATTTTAATATACCAAGGCGATCTACCCAAGTGATGCCACCATCGGTATCTCGTAAACTAGAATAGTTACAAAAATATGAATTCAGATTTAAAAACTTTGGTTGCTAATTTCAAATATGGCGACCAACATTGAAATTTGTTATGGAATACCCCATTTTCATAACAGGTTCGGATCACGCACTTAAATTTAAGACTTTTTATTCTTCCTCTTTTTCTCTAAACTTAACGGTTAGGGAACTAGAGTTAATAGGGTTGAAACTTGAAACAATGGCTTGCTTGCTTCCGCCCAGTACGGTTCAGTCCTGGGCGTTGCACTGTTGATGCAGTTGAGATACTTACGGGGCATGTGTTTCTGTATGATGCTTTTGAGGGACATGGCTTTGCTGGGGCCACACTCAGTGACCTGAGCAAGGCGTTCAAACACAGTTGACTACAAAATTGTTGCAAGATAACTCAGTTTCCATGGGGTTAGAGATAAAAGTCTGGATTTGTTGGAATCTTATCTGGCCGGACGCGGGTAGCTAGTCAGTGTAAATCGTCAGAATTCTGCGGTAAGACAATTGACTCATGGTGTCCCACAAGGGTCTGTTTTCGGACCCCTGTTGTTCAATGTAATGATTAATGACCTGCCCCACCATCTGGGGGATTGTGTGGTTTGCTATGCGAATCCTCTTTGATGTGGGGATTCAAATGGATGAACTTGGGGTAAAGTTGTCCCTGGCTCTGGATGATGCCTCTGCATGGTTCCGGGCTAATAGCATTTTCTTCAATGAAACTAAAACCCAGTCAATAATTTTTAGTCTTGGTTAGGTTAATCAAGAAGTTAACCATGTAAAACTAATTAGGAATTTTTCCTGAACCTAAGCTTGATTCGAATTGTCATATTAGTTTTGTTTGTAGCAAACTCTCACGAGTCATTTATCTGTTGAGGAGTTTAAGAGTCAAATACACCTAAGGACTCGCTCAGAACGCTCTACATGGAATTTTTTCAGAGTATTTTACTTTATGGTTTAAGGCTTTGGGGTGGGTCTCCTGAGGTTGAGAGAGTCCTACTCCTTCAGAAGAAGGCAGTTTGCATCATAGCTGGTGCTAACTATTTAGATCATTGTAGACCAATCTTTGTGGCAGAGTCAATCATGACAGTTGTCAAGTTATACATTTTTCAATCCCTTTTAGGAACCAAGAAGGAGCTGGGCACTCTCGAGCTCAGGGATGACATCACTCCAACAATACAAGAGGGAGAGATGATGTTAACGTGCCATTTGTAAGACTTAGTAATTGGATAAGCTGAGTATGTTTTTCGTTTTAAACTTTTTAACCATTTAAACTTTTTAACCATTTTCCTTATACAGTTCGGAACCTTTCAGACACAAAATTAAAAAAAGTGGTTAAAAAACTGCTATTGGCTAGTCCTTTTTACAAGGTCCATGAGTTTTTTGAACTATCCAAGTCCAATGTAAGTACTTTTTTTATTTAGTTTTTTTCACAGTGCTGTTTGATCTCTGCATGGAGTGTTGCAGGTTGTTAGGTATAACTTAAATAGTAGGCCAAAGTCATTTGTTGACACGCGAATCCTCCCGCCACTCTGTGGTCACGGTTAGTTTTCTGAGTGATTAATTAAGCATATTATTTTTACTGTGAACAAGTTTTGCAAGGATTTTTCAAATATTTAGCCACAAAATAATTAAACCTAACCACCCCAGCGTGCTATAAACTTGGGTATGTGTAGCAGGTTATTGTCATGGCTCGCAGGGATGCATTTACCACAATCGGCCAAACTTCGTTATCCAACTCCACCGTTATTATCGATGTGGTAATTTCTATATTGCAATTATTCGATAGTTGTAATCGTTTGAGTTAATCGTCACTTTTATTGACAGCTATGTTTATAACAACAAAAGCAATGGTGTTTGTAAACATTTAAAACTCATTTTCCCTCAATACAATAAAATAAACCTTTTATAATCGTATTAGACAGCATTTATTTGTATGACGCCAATTTAGGTCTAACCAAGTCTGCTTCTTACAATTAAGATACGATATCTCCTACACAATAAACTTGGGTGTAGTTTATTTTGTGTTGTTATTTTATAATGTTACATTAACTAAAATGTTTACTTGTTTTCGTTATTTTCAGTTATTTACTTGTTTGCAATATAGGCCCTACCTATTTGTTTTATTGCTAAAAAGGTATTTTAATTATATGTTAGAAGGAAACTAAGTGATAAAATCATAATCGTATATCATGTAGTTGTATCATCGATAGAATAGCAATATCGCAATTTAGAAATTACCACATCGATAATAACGGTGGAGTCGGATGACGAAGTTTTGCCCCACAATCATCATGGCTGACTTGGCAAACAGAATAAAGTCAAACTTAGAAATGTATTATTTTCACATTCATCAGTAGGCCTAACTTAAATAATCTTCTATCAATTGATGTGTTTTTTAAGGTGCCAGTTCAAAATAACCTAAATATATTTAATGGCTTACATATAAAATACAAGTACGGGACCACTTTGGGTGTGCTCATTATTATTATGAGGTGGCCCGTGCCCAAATTGCGCATTTTATGATTCTGTATGAGTGAAACTCACCTTACGTGAATGTTGATTATGAAGTGACAGAGATCTAATTTCGTTTACTATCTGGCTTTTAAAATTCATCTGAAGGTAATCAGCTGTTAAATTACAATTCACATTAAAGAACTTGCAAAAAAAGTAGGTTAATATTTTAAAGCGCACTCTAGAAATAAATCAAAGGAGAGGGGGCGAAGCCCAAAACAATATGACATTTTTAATTACGATTCGTCACTGCGGTATATCCTTGGCTTTAAAATGACACCTCAATCTTAAAAAATGTTCAGTAGTTCGAGAGAAAAAAGGACGTAACAGACGAAACCCTCTTATTCTTAGAAATAAGAAGATAGATTAGGGCATATGAAATAAGTTTATGAAAGTTGTTAGGCCTATTATCAAAACTCACGACTCTTGATAGGCCAAGGCCAACACTGGTGGAGTCTCCATGTAAATTTGGAGGTGAAGTTAATGATTTTGGTCCCGGACCAGATGCCGGACAGACCCAAACCTTCAAAACCAGGACATCTGGTAACCCTACTCAAGGGTAGGCCTACACCTAGGCCTATCTTATGATAATTAAGATAAAGTGAGCCTATACCTACTACAAAAATAATACAAATAGGTCACTAGTAATTGTGTTGGTTGAGATTAAGATATAACTAAGTGAGGTCTACTTACATTCCCATTTTGGCCAAGAACATGGATAAAGTAAGCAGTAACTTGAGGTGCAGCCATAAGTCCACACATTAGTGAAAAAACAGGGAGGATCTCGTACCACATTTTGTTTGCCTTCTACTTCCAAGAGTCCAACTTAAATCAAATAAGAAGTGCTTTCAGCATTAACTGATTTCTTAGAGGTAAAAACTAATATCAGCTGGGACCTAGGGCACAGGGGTCCAGATTCCAGAACGGCCTCCAACAAAACCTCCACTCAGTGTTGCCACCTCGTAACTATAGTTTTACCCTAAACAAGAGGAAAAATTACCCTAAATTACCCTAAATCTTTTTTACATTACCCTAAAAATTACCCTTAAGCTTAATTGGTGCTTTGGGGTACCAATACTACTGTACCCCAATGTTGTGTTGTTTTAGCTGTTATAAAACAGCTAAAACAAGAGAAAGGCAGTTAAATAAATTAAATAATGCTTAAATAAATTTTAAAAAATGTAGTAGGCCTAAAATAATTTAAAAAAAAATTACGCCAAATTTAAATGCATGTATTGTGTAGACCTACTAAAATACAAACCTTTTATGTATTTTTAAGTTTTATCTTTATCACAGTATTTCTGGCCGGTTCACCATGTAAATGCATGGGCTGTGTTACTCTAGTAATTTTTCCCTCTTTAATATAAGGTAGCCTTATGTTTTTTTTTTTTTTTTTTTTTTATCTTTCAGTTTCATTTCATTATTATTATGTCTTTGCCTAGTCACCATTCTTATGCCTACACAACTAACAATGTTTTAACTTATTTTATTCTTTTTAAAAGGTTAACTGTAATAGCCTACACTGGTGGGCTGTAACTTACCGTACCAACATTTTTTTGTATTTAAATTTTTGTAATTTATTATTATGTTAGATTTTTACTGTTTATGTTTCACGTTTTTCAATAGTTTTTCATGTTTATCACTGAAATGTTGACTATTTGGAACATTTGTAATTTTACCCTAAGATTACCCTAGATTTTCCATTACCCTAACAATTACCCTAAGACCAGTAAATTACCCTAAAAAAGGGTAATTACCCTAAAAGTGGCAACACTGCCTCCCACTAGAAAAATTGAAAACAATTAACATATGATTAGGGCTAAAAAAGTCTCCAAAGTGAACAGTACCAACTTCCCCGACTTTAATTCTTGGTCTTACAAATGACTATGGATACTAGAATCCATAGTCAATGGTCATACAGTTCAACAAGTTTTAACACTAAATAAAATACTCTTTCAAATCAAATCGTTTATTTGCCATATCACAATAAATAGCGTTGGCAATTGTCATATTGTCAAAATTAGCCTAAAAAAAGGCTGCGGTCAAATGAATGAGGCTATAAAAGAGAAATTACACAGTACAATGATATAGGCCCAAATTACCTATTAGGTCTAACAGTCATTAACTATAAATCTACATCTTAATAAATATAACAATAGTAACGACAAAAAAATCAATGTTATTTAACAGACGAATAAAGTTCTGAGAAGTTTATTCGTTTATTATCAACTTTCTGGGATTTAAAGTGTTTTTGTTCTTTTTGTTTGTTTTTTTAAATCTTACGGTGTCTTTGAAACTTTGATCATCTTCATTAGAAACTGCTTGCTTAATTATAAGGTACATTTTTAAACAGCTGTTTATGGGAATAACACACTTTTTCTATTTTATTTAGTGTGTGTATCTCAAGATACATCTATATTATCTATCTATCTATCTAGCTATATTATATCTATCTATGCCGCGATCAGCGGCAGCCGCCAATAAGTCTGTCCAGGACTTTAGTATATTGAACCTGTAAGAAACCTAGTAGCAGATTAGTTAAAACACTTATTTAATTTATTTTATTTAGTGTGTGTATCTCAAGATACAAGTCACGCCACATAAGTTGACGAATGGCCAAAAACAGCTGGGTATGGTGAGGGGAGGAGAGGGGGTACTTTTCCAAAAACATCGAGCTTACGTTGCATGCAATTTTTTATAGAACAGCTGATTATCCAATCATTTTAACTGAATAATAGTGAAAATTCATTCGTCAAGTTACGTGGCGAGGGTTATATCTATCTATCTATATTATCTATCTATCTATCTAGCTATATTATATCTACAAGTTACTGAAATCATCTACAAATCAAAGAATAGAGTAAGGTCGGTTAAGTCAAATCCAGCAGCAGTGACTTCAGGGGTGCCGCAAGGCTCAGTTCTAGGCCCCGTCCTGTTCCTTATATATATCAACGATATCACCCACACTGTACCAATAGAAAATCTTTTTCAATTTGCAGATGATACACTACACTGTTTGTCAGAGGAGAAAATTATCAAGAACTTGAAGTCGAATCTTTTAATAAAGTAAACTGCCTTGCTCAATATTTTCAACAAAACCTTCTAAAACTTAACCCAACTAAAACAAATTACATGTGTATACAAACGCACCAGAAAAAAAGGTTACAGATGGTGTGCATGTCAGTATATTTATTGATGAGGAGCAATTGGAAATTCAAGACTCAGCAAATTTTCTGGGCATAAAATTAGACGACACACTGAGCTGGCATGAGCAAATAGACGACATGACCAGGAAACTATAGCCAAGGGACTGTATGTACTACGCATATTTAAAAAGTATGGGAACGAGCAGCTCTCTAAAATAATTTATTACAGTCTTTTTGAGACCCACATTAGTTATTCCATTGTGTTATGGGGAGCACAAAAAAGCCACCTGCAGTCATCATTTGTGTGGCAGAAGAAGGCAATAAGAGCAATAGCTGGGCTAGGTCCACAGGCACACTGCGGGGAGACCTTTGCTAGACTGGGCATATTAACGGTTCCAAGCCTTTTCATCTTTGAAACTGTGTTGTACATTAGATCTCAAAAATATGCACATTTGTTGCAAAATTGTAATAAACATGGGTACAACACCAGGTTCAAAAATCAATTTTCACAGCAACATCGGTTAGCTCTTTTTGAAAGGAAGCCTGAGTATCTGGGAATTAAATTGTATCAGGCACTTCCAATTCATTTAAAAAGCATACAGGACTTTAATAAATTCAAAATACATTTAAAAAAATTTTTGCTCCAAAAAAAAATGTTTTTACTCACTAGAGGAGTTTCTGTAACATACCCACGAATGGTACGGGGCTTTCCGCTTCCTAGCCTATCCTTCCAATTTCCCTTAAATACATGTTCCTTCCCGGAAGGCATATGTCACGACTCGTCCAACGTCTACGGGCCCATGGACACGAAACTTAAGTTCAAAGTAAGTAAGTATCTATCTATGCCGCGATCAGCGGCAGCCGCCAATAAGTCTGTCAGGACTTTAGTATATTGAACTGTAAGAAACCTAGTAGCAGATTAGTTAAAACACTTATTTAATTGTACAAAAGATAGATTCAATTTTTATTTAAAACAAAACTTAAACATGGATTCAAAACTCAGGAATATACCAAACTCTCCATAGTAAACATTAAACCATATGATTACAGAAATACTTAAATAGAATTGACACACATCACAATCTATGGGATATCCTCCTCTAATTTTTTATTTTGAACTGTTGACAACGCTGCTTAGGTTTAGTTTTTGATGTTTGTCGATGTCCGCTGTTACTTCAGCCTAGTGATGTGCGATACGGCCGTGTATCGCGATACGGCGATACGATACGTATCGGAGCCATATATCGTATCGGCCGTATCGTATCGGTCCTGTGTATCGCGATACGCGTATCGTATCGGCCAAAATATCGCTTAAACGATATGTATCGTATCATTTTCAACAAAGCCGTTAAAAATAGGTTTAGCCACTTACTTACTTACTTACTTACTTATCCATTTCCTCGCCGCAATCCTCGGACTGGGGAGACGTCATATTTCTTCCTCCTTCTGAAGGGGTTAAGATTCAAACTAAGGTTGTTATGATTCATTCCGGTGGGCAAAGCAATGTTCCTCATAAAATTCACAGGTAGAATAGTATGGTCTAATAAGTAGATATTCCTTTAATTCATTCTTGAAAGCTTCCTGATTGGTAAGATTTTTCAGTTCATCCGGCAATAGGTTGAAAAATTTGGACCCGGAGTACAGGGGGCTATTGTTGGTTTTTTGAAGTCTGTGTTGTGGAAGATTAAGGTTATTCTTGTTCCTTAAGTTGTAACTGTGGCACTCAGACCTTTTAGGTATTGGGACTGTTTTTGCATTGATGATGGTTTCCAATATATATAATGAGGGCAAAGTTAAAATCCGGTTTTCTACGAAATAAGGTTTGCATGATTCAGTAGGTGAAAGAATGTTGATTAATCTAACAGCTTTTTTTTGTAAAACTAATATTTTTGCTCTATAAGTTTCAGTTACTGCTCCCCAGGCCACCAGTCCAAATCTGAGGTGTGAGGCAAACAAGCATGGTATGCAATGATAGTGGTCTTTTTATCAGTAAGGTATCTGATTCTCCTTAAGGCATATAAAACTGTAGACAATTTTTTAATTAAGTTTTCCGTGTGAGGTTGCCAATTTAGGTGGTTGTCGACTGTAATTCCGAGGAACTTGCAAGTCATAGCCGATTTAATTTCATGGTAAGGCAGATTGTCATCTAATTCTGGCTGTGCTGATGGTGTAAATTTCATAAAGACTGTTTTTGTTTTATTTATCTTCAGGTTAATGTCTTGACATATTTTAGATGCGTTGTTTAATGATTCTTCAACCAATTCACGAGTGTCTTGATTTCTACTTATAGGCTTTATCATCGTTGTATCATCAGCGAACATAATACAAGTTTCTTGTGGTAGAATTTTATCAGGAAATGCATTAATATACATTAGAAAAAATATCGGTCCTAGTGTCGATCCTTGAGGAATTCCTTGTGTAACCTTCCTGAATGATGATCTGATCTTTGATTCAATTCCATTTGCCATGAATTTTATTTCAACTGCCTGGGTCTGTTAGTTAAATAATTTTCTATCCATTTTAGTGCATCATCTTTGATATGTAGAAGTTTTAGTTTATCTATTAAAATCTTCCAATCCAAGCAATCGAATGCCTTTTGAAGGTCGAGAAACATTCCTGCAGCGTAGTTCTGTTCTTCCCAGATGTTTGTTATGGTTTCACATAGTTGTGTAATTGCAGAAGTTATAGATTTCTTATTCTAAAGCCATGTTGATTTGGTGTTAGTAGGTTGTTATATTCCAAAAATTTAATGATTTGCTTCGCTATTGCTTTCTCTAGGTATTTAGACAAGGTAGGAAGTATTGAGATAGGCCTATAGTTTTCAATGTGTTGTTTGTTGCCCTTCTTGAATATTGGAGTTATGAGAGAGATTTTCATCTTAGCAGGTACTGTAGATTGTCTGATTGAGGCTTTGATGACGTCTAGTAGGGGGGGGGGGGTGATATCTCTTCTTCACAAAATTTAACTATTTTATTGGGTATTTCGTCAATGCCTGAAGTCAACTTGGGCTGGATCTCCGTAAAAGTTTTATGTAGGTCCTTCCGTGTTATTGTTTCAAAGTAGGTTAGTTCACTGTTTGAAGGCCGAAGTGCGCTGTCCGTAGATAATACATCTTCCTCATTCTGGTTTTCATTATGCCCTATTTCTACAAAAAACTTGTTAAATTTGTTGCATATATGGTATGGGTCTGTAACAATTGATCCATTAGATTCAATCGTGATGTTGTCTTCATAATTTTTATTTTGTTTCGTTCCTTATTTATGGTTCCCCATATTTCTTTGCTTTTGTTTGCAGATCTCTCAATTCTATTTGTAATTGATTCAGATTTCTGTTTCCTAACTTCAGCATCATAGGCCCTTTTGATTCTGCTATAGGCTAATTTATCTTCTTCACGGTTTGTGGCTAGAAATTTGTTTTGGGCCGTATTCACAAGGCATTTTAGGTCAATCAATTTTTTATTCCAAAACACTGAATTAGGACTTTTCCCTTTTTTCCAAGTTTGAGGCATTACTGAGTTTATTTCACTAATTAGTATATTTACTAGGGTGTCATATTTTTCATCGACAGTTACTTTTTGATACACTACAGACCAATCAATCTTTTTAAGTTGTTTTTTAATTCAATAAAAGTTCTTCTGTTATTTTTCTTCTAATATTTTTGGAAGGGCTTTGGATTTGTTTATTTGAAGCTTTTGATGTCACAAAGAATTCCATGGTGGTCAGACATAGCGTTTTGGTATGCCTTTACTTCAACATCAAGTTTGTATAGCAGCCGTCTATGCTGCTTATGCTGGTGGGGGTAATCTAGTATATGGAATATTCATAATATTTATGTCATATTCATTTAGTAGATTCCTCAGGTCAACAGTATCCTCTTTATCCAGTATATTTATGTTAGCATCTCCCATGATGACAATTCCTTGTTGACAATTTAGGTTGGTTAGAAAGTTGTCTAGTTTGTCAAGAAAATTGGCCTTTATTGAGCTAGGAGACCTATAAATTCCCAAAAGTGTGATTTTATTTTTGCGATTTTTATTTCTAGGGCTAGCAATTCGAAGTTAAGTTCTTCACAAATACAGGACGTTTCAATTTTTGTGTATTTTATATCTATGCTGATGTTCTTATAAATATGGCGACACCACCCCACTTATGCTCCATTCTGGAATAATTCGTCACAAGCTGGAATCCTTCCAAATTTGTGGCATTCATTTGATCTTCTGTTAGGCCATGTTCTGAAATTATTACCAATCTGGCTTAAGAGTATCTATTTCTATTTTCAGTTTATCCAACTTTTTTTGAAGTCCTCTTCCTATATTTAAATGGTATATTTTTAAATTCTTTGTGTCTTTAGTTTCTTTTGGCGTCCCTTTGTAAGTAGAGTGTCCTAAGTTGGTGAAATTTCTATCGTTCGGTTGGAGTTTGGGCAGGCTTGTTCGGCAGCAGCCGTGGCCTCTCTTTCTTCATTAGGCTTATATGAAGGTTCAGCCATTATGTTGATGTTAGATAGCTCGTCCAGTTTATGGGTTTTTTCAGACGACATTCTTGCTGCTGTTGCCCTTGAGTTATCATTTCGGAGTCCTTTGTTTCGGTTTCCAACCTAGGGTCCGGTTCCTTATTATAATCTGCCGACTCGGTTGTCACATGTTCGATGTTGGACAATTCATTTTTGTCGTCAGATATTGTTAATATAGAATCTACACAAGAATAATCGGCCTAAGTAGCTGCTGTGCTGTGGTATTTTCGGGTAGATACAGTTTAGGATTGCCTTTACCAGCACATGTGAGCCTTTATCATTTAGATGGATTCCATCCCCTCTATAATGGCTGTCTCTTATAGATTTGGTAGTGTCAATGAAATTAACCTTGAGCTGATCGCACATAAAAATGTACGAATCATTGACATCAACGATATCTCTGTCTCTGAAGTCACTTCTATATAACACGCTATTTACAAACCAATTTGTTTGAGGGAATTTTTTCTTCATAGCTTCAATCAGGAGCCAGATTGGCCTCATTACATGGTTGGTCGTATGGGCCTCAAAGATATTATTTGACCCTATATTAAGGACTACATTGGCGGGCAATGATTCTTCCTCATTCAGAACATAGCTAATGTCTCTAGTCTTCGCTCCAGGAGAGATAATACATATACTTTTCCTTTTAGGCCTTTAGGAATATAGTGATGCATCCTTTAATTATCGAATCGCCTATGATGAGAGTTTCAATAGGCTTAATATTGTGGGAGGAAGTTTTCGCTAAAAACTTGGGTTTGGTATCATCAATCTTTGCCGAGTTGAAGGGAACAGACTTTTTTTTACTTACTTGTGAGTCATTAGAGTTATTTTCTGGTGAATCCAGCCTAACCGTTGATAGATTTTTCATTTCATTCGCAGCAGGCAGAAGGTTCTTATCCAGTTTTGCTCCTGAACCGATGTAGTCGGTTTACATTCTATTTTATCACCACTGCTCGCCTTTTCAGTGTTTTTTACTTTTGGCAACGTTTTATCAATAGTAATATCATGTAGTGCTTGTTCAAGCTTATAAATTACTTCCATTTTTTCACCATTGCATCAGATAAGTCATTATTCAACGTTTTATACTTTTCAGTCAACTTTTTCTGCTCATTTATGTCAGCCATTAACAATTCAATAATTTTCTCGTAATGTCTATCTTTATCTGCCATCTCCTCTGTTTTATTTTTCCGCTCCAGTGAAATGGGCAGGGTATCCGTGTGAACCAGATCAGGGGTCCCCGAGTCAGAAGGCAAAATATCGCCAGACGCTGTAGTTTTATCCCTCTTGGGCCTTGCCTTAACACTTAAGCATTGTTTGCAAACCCATGTAAAAGGGAAATCACCGATATCAATAGCTTTATATTGACCCGCAGTTATACGAGCGCATTTAGCGTGAAACCAATTATCACAATCACACATTACAGCGCGATCTTCGTCCTTTACTTCGTTGTTACAAATTTTACAAGAGTAAGTAGGCCTATTAATATCTACAGTCTTGACCATTTTTGCAATTTATAATCAATGAACAGTAACACACAATAGCTTGTAATACAATGTCCTAATCACACATACCATAAAAACATATTTACATATTTACACATTTCTGAAAAATTTGCATTTAACGAGAACAATATTTTGTTATAGGCCTATTGCACATATATGCAAAGTTCCTGTTTGTATTTTCAAAGTATACTTTGCAATTTTTTTGTATTTTTGTTTTATGTCTTGGTGTGATATTTTATGCTAAAATATCCTAAATTGTTTAAGGTATTTGATCCAAAGGGCATAAGGCCTTTAGGCCTTTAACTTTGATGCAGATATTTTGTATGTAAAAATATCCAAAATTAGTTTTAAGTTCAGTGCTGCAGCATATTTCAAAAGAGGTTTCATGCATCAGAATAAAAGGATAGGCACATACCTTATTGTCCAGAATGATTTAAGTATAAATAGGCTACCGAGATTTCCAGGCTATGGTAGAATTTCTCCATCCACAAAGTGACAGCTCAATATTCTGTGATGACGTTGTTTGCTTCTCCGATCACGGAGGTCGTTAGTAAATTGAAAAATCCTGATTGGCTGAGATGTTCATGCAATTTGTGAAGTGAAGCAACAGGTCCGCCATGTTTAATTCTGATTAGGTTGAATATTAACTTGCTATAATTTGTCAATAATTGTTATAGATCTTTGCCCACAGCTAATTATTTGTACTTCTACAACCTTCCTAACAACCCTGATCCATAGTAGCCTTGTTGAGGTGAAGTAAAATTTTTAAAAAGTGATGAAGAAATGACGAGTTGGGTTGATCTAAAAAAACTTCAGCCTAGAGGTCGGCTTCCAAATTTAAAACTTTGAGTTTAAAGAAAAATGGGTTGATCCCCCTTTGAAATTTATGGATGAATTTCTTCAGTATATCTTCCTGATTAATTTTATGACAGATTTAGACTTTAAAAAAAACATTTTACACTATTAAAAACCACTTTTCCCTATGCCGGCACTGAAAGAAAAATACACGTCATGAGGCAGTCATGACTTGTATGTTTAGATTTGAATAGTAATAAGTATTTCGTTACTTGTAATAGTTTCGTTGAACTTGTAATAAGTCGGTCGTTAAACCTTACTCTATCGTTTTTTTTTTTTTTGAGCCATTGATTTTATATAATAATTTGCTATTATTGTAATGAAACAGAATCAAAAGTTTTAGGTAAACATCATTAACGTTTAAAATAAGTACTCAAAATAAATAAAATTGTTGTTTATTGTCATGCTCATTGATATACTGGCCGTATCGTATCTGTCAAATCTTACTTGATAAACTTGTTTTATCTCCTCCAAGAGATTGTGCAATTTAAGTTAGAAGATTGGATATTGGAGTTCTGTTTATTTAATGGTCAAATAAGTAAAATGATGAAGCTAAATGAATTTTCTTCCCGATATCGTGGTTGCATGGTGAAAAAAACAATATCGCGGGAAAAAAATATCGTTTTTCTATGTGCCGATATAAAATCGAATATCGTTTTTGGCGATACGATACGTATCGTTTTTAAAATATCGTATCGAAATATCGTATCGCCCCTCCCCGTATCGCGATATTCCGATACGATACGATACGTATCGCACATCACTACCAGCCTTCAGCCAGCGTTCATCGTAGCGTCAACTTCTTCTGTTCTGTTTTCGATTTCCATATTTCCATTTGGACATTGAGAGAATTGAATAATACACTCATTGGTATTTCTCCAATAAGTGTTAACAAAGAAAGTTTTCATCTATTTAAAGGTAGGTATCTTTATGTATCATTTATAAATATCTCTATTGCTATTAATTTTATGAACATACACAAGATGGCTTTGTAAACATTGTAATGCCGGCAATATCTATCACAGTAGACTGACGATACAGGCCTGCTTATCCATTTTTGGAACTGGTAAAACTTACACTTCTATTTTCTATTTAATTTTGTAAGCTTAGAATTTACTTTAACTTAGCTTCCCAAAATTGAGATTAATATAGACCTACCCAACTTAACTCGCTGTTGGGGCATGATGGTGTTTAGGCTAAGTTATTGCTTATTTCCAATACAGATTTCATTTGTATAATTAATCTCCCCAAAAATTACCCTTTACAAACTCAAAATGCTGAGTGATATAAACTTTACTCTGGACACCACAGGCTAGTTTGTCTAGGTAATCAAACTTTGAAGATGGAGGTGTAAGTTACAGTTTGCTTAATTCATGACACTGTGAGGTGGTTTTGGCGGACACCTCTGACTGAATGTCATTGTGTCCCAGATACCTTACATTAGATTGTGGCATTGGCAAAGTTATTGGCTCTGCATACGGTGTTTGTGTCTAGAGCACCGTCACCTATCTCATCCTATCCCTTCCCCAGCAGCGAGCCTTTGTTATGTCATTGGCTTACAACTGCCTCTTCTGATGTTTGTTTATTTATTTATTTATACACGGAATTTTCCATTTTCAATTATCATACAAAACAATTAATATTACAAGAAATGTAAGATTGTATTAGGCCTATAAATTATAAATCTCTAAGACCAACTAAGACTTTAACCATTCTAATATAATAAATTAACAAATATTCACTTTTTTAGAGTTATAGCCTACCACAGTTTTTAGATTGGCGAAACTTCGTTATCCGTCTCCACCGTTATTATCGATGTGGAAATTTCGATATTGCGATTGAAATTGCTATCATATCGATAATACAATTACACGATACAATTACGATTTTATCACCTGATTTATTAGTTTCGTTCTAAGTTAATATCATTAAACAAACCTTTTGACAATAAAAGAAATATATTCAAACAAGTAACTGAAAATAACAACAACAAAAAGGTAAAAATTGTAGCTAATGTAACCTGCAACAAAGAACAACACAAAATAAACTAACCAAGTTTATTGTGTAGCTGCATCTAAATTGTGAGAAGAAGCAGACTTCGTTATAGATCTAAAATGACGTCACACCACACAAATGCTGCCAAATACAAATCAGAAAGGTATTTTTTTGCTATTGTATTGAGGGAATATGCGTTTGAAATGTTTCCGAACACCATTGATTTTGTTATTATAAACATCGCTGTCAATAAAAGTGACGGAGGTTTACGGTTACACTGTTAGGTTAGATTATTATTATGATACATTTCTTATCTCAGTATGGTTGTTGATTCGATTGTTTTCATCGCACAATTTCAATCGCAATATCGAAATTTCCACATCGATAATAACGGTGGAGACGGATAACGAAGTTTCGCCTTTAGATTAACTTAAGTTAGGTGTAGGCTACAGGACTATTTTTTTTTTTTTTGTTGTTATTGTTTAAGTTTGTTTTAAAAGATGAGAGTTTTTAACATCGGCCTAGCTAAGGTAAATGCCCCAAATACCATACCGCAGTAGGCCCATCAGGTTAAACACCCAAATGCTGTGATCCTAGACCAAATACTGTGATTTAGGCTACATAGTTTTTCACCAATAATAAGAAAACCGGCAGTCAAAGACGTCCATTGTAACATTTACAACCAAATTTGATGGTTTGAGATTCATTTTGTGCATCTTTGTCTTCACTCGAATCAGGCTGTCGAACAAAACGTAGTTTAGAAGTTGGCATGTTCTGGGACAGGCGTTTGGCTTAAGATCGATATGTAATCAAACTACCATATAGAGGTAAAAGGAACAAACTTTAATTTTTAATATTTTCTGTTTATACATGAATTTTATATTCATAATGAATAATCATATGATTAATTTAAAGTTTCTTAGTGTTTTTATAGATGCTTAGTATTTATGTTATTAAAAAGGCATCACAGACTTAAGCAGTGAAACAATACAGTTTTCCAAATTCCGTGATGAAATCACAGACTTTGGAAACACAAATTGACTTTTAATTTCAGGGTGTCTACTGATACTGGAAATACTTGAAATACTGGAATTATACTGGAATTTTATTTCCATACTGGAAATACTGAAATTATACTGGAATTTCAAAATAGATACTGGAATTTTTTCATTTGATTAAAATGCGTATACGGTTTTGAATGCATAAAATATAGATTTTGTCATTTGATCCCTACATAATAATGTAAAAATATTTGACAAGTCATTTATGCTGTTTAGGTATGTTTGCAAACCATAATCAGAAACCTTGAAGTTCTTTTCAAATAGTTAATCAAGAAATGTAAACATTTGTGTAAAGATGGAGACTAGAAAACGTTTCATTTTGTATTCAGAATTTAAATTTCTTTCTTAAATTGTAATGTTATTATTTTTTATATTTTGTTTTAAGTACTAACCCATTTTATTTTTATATTTCTTTTATTTTAATGTTCTTTTATCATTATTTTTATATTTAATAAACATGAAATAAAGTGGGAAGAATGGAGGACTAGAGGGTCAGTTGGGAGCCTTCACAAAAAAAAGCAAAAAATATTAAACAATGTTATTGTTGGATAGTACTTAATAATCATAATCATCATAAGTGTTTTATCTTGATACAAAAATCTATTTTAATACCGATTATATGAATAAGTTGTCATTATTGTTACTCCATACTTGGATCATAGTTCGCGGTGATACTGGAATTTTTAAAAGAAACATACTGGAAATACTGGAAATATACTGGAATTCTAAAATCTGATTTCAGTAGACACCCTGAATTTGGACTGAACAATGTTCCTTTCTCAAAAGAAATATATTAAAGATTGGAAATAGGCCTACGGTAATACATTTTTACCACTCCAAAATTATATACTAAAGTCCGTTTCTAAATAAATCCTTTAGTCAAATAACTTAAATTAATTAATTTTTAGCAAGTTTAATTTAACATTGTAAGTTAGCTTATCAAATAATTTTTTAAATGGTGTTTGCCGTAAAAAAAAAAAAAAAAATCAATGTTTCTGGTTGGTAAAGCTTGTTATGCTTTTATCACGTATTTAAGTAGAAGAGGCAGAATACAGCTTTCCTTACTCCGTGAAACCACGGATTTTGGTAACGACGTATTGATTTCGTATTTGGGCTGAACAATGTTTATTTTTTATCAGAGACATATTTTTAAGTTTGACAAACCTATACCGTATTTTAAACATTCCAAAATCATCTGCTTAAGTTCGATTTAGGTAAATCAATTCTATCTGGTTGGTAAAGGATATTTATATTGCCATCAGGGTCTTCCTCTATGGATGAGATGTTTGCAACATGATGAGTTGTGAAATCAGCAGACACAGCTGTCGTCCGTTCTATCTTGAGTCGTATTTTAAGGTTAAGAAATGACTTCTCATAACTTACCAAGTAATATTACGATGTTTTTCAGTAATTTTATTTTTGTCAATAACATTTATTGCCCTCTGAAATTAGGAGTCACGGATTTTAGCAGCACAATCACGGACATTGGTCGCGTGAATCATAGAGTTATGTCAGAACCGCATTATTTAGGGCGATAGTAAAATTTCATATTAATGTTACAAACAAAAACCATAGATTTGTTCAGAATTTAATAACAAAAAAAATTAGTAGTATGGTGTAAGTTTTTTAAGCATATTTATTTTTTCTTGTACATAAAAAGAGATGGGCTTCCCTTAAGGTCACGGCATTTAGGCAGTTTACCTCACCGCATATGGCATGGTAACCACATACACTGAACACTTAAATTGTAAACAGTTTGTCCCAATGTTGTACTGTATCTAAACCGAGAGAGTGGGAATAGCCTTAACCCTCGGGAAGTCGCGAGAAGGTCAAAAAGAACCGCAGGGATAATTTTTTTTTGCGTGTGGCTACCCTGACTGTCAGACAGCTTAGGTGCGCCAGGTATTTCCCCCCTACCTCCTAACCGACCCGCCTCGGCCGCCACGCGGGCATCAGTGACCCTTGTGCTGTGCCAGGGACTGCTCTGTACTTCCGCGGTGCTTTCGACCGCACACGAGACTCTTGGTGTTTGTGTTGTTTAACTACTCATTTTCATATTTTTATATTTCTTATATAATTATATATTATTATACATATATATATATAATATATATATTTCTATATATATATATTATAGAAATATAATAATATATATTTATATATAATATAATATTTATAATCATATATATAATATATATATATATATATATATATATATATATATATAAAGAAATATATAATTATATTTCTTGTATTTTTCTTTGCGTTTATTGATTCAGATTCATTTATTTTTCAGTTCTGTTGTAGTACAAGTTGCTAAAAAGTTATTTTACTTATTTGTTGTAGGTTTTATTGGTTTGTAAATAACCAAAATATAAATAAAATACCCAAAAAAAAAACAAATAAAACAAAATATTAAAAATATATACAGATCTAACGTGTAGTATGAGTGCGGTCAAAAAGACCGTCTGACGTTGCTACTGGGAGCGCGACGTCCTAAGGTTTAAGTCATTTGATGCCATTTTTAGAGAGTGGTAGAGGGCCTAAGGTTTAGGTGACAGCATCTAGAATGTGTGGCAGGTACGCTGAGGGCCACATTCCTGTCGCTTTTGCCCCAACCCTTTGCCACAAGTTAAATAACCTTTTAACTCTGCTTGGAAATTGGATGTGTCCAATTCAAGTGGCTACCCCATTAAAAAAATTAAAATCACTAAATGAACAGTAAATTATGTACTAACTTATCAAAGACTAGCTTATTGTTTTCTTAACTCCCTAGGAAGTAAAACAAAACATTAAACGTCTTTACCAAGCATTGTTTCTAGAGCTTAATTTTTAAAATGAAAACACTTGCAATAATGATCTTGCTAGAGTATAAAATTCTTTTACTATCTTATACTTATGTTGTGGAACTCATTAAAACATTGTGATTGAAATTGTAAAATCATGGGGTTTGAAGTGTAGGCCTACCTAAGCCCGACTGGGTTATTAATTACTGTTCTTAGCTTACCTTACTTTTGAATTGCAACAATCAGATTTTAATATCATGATGGAATTTTAGCCTCCGGATTACCAATGAAAACAATTGTGTAAATACCTGATTAATGGTAATCCTTTTGTCGACTCACGTCGGAGTCATCATCGGGCTGGTACAAAGAAGTGAGTTCTCTTCATATGAAGGTCGTCAAAATAATAAAAAGTTTAATAAATAAACACGGACACATATCACACAGAACGAACAACACGACGGATACGAACACAGACATACGGGGAAAAAACAGTTAACAACTACGCAATTGGCGTTGGTAGAGTCTAGACTGGCCGGTGGACAGGTGGTCAGTGCGTCGTTTACACTGTTGTCTCTAACAGCCCGGGTTGCAATCATTGTGCCCTCCCCCTCCCAGTACCTTGATAGCAGTATCGTAGATATAATTAGATGAAAATGAAAGTTTGTCATTCAAAACATTCTGGTGGTCGGATCTCACTGCTTTATATATTTCAAATTCTTCCAATGTACCTATCTTAAATTTATCTTTCAAAAAATGTAATATATCCATGGTACTATTGATGCTATTGTAATTATGGTTGGATGAAACTAGATGTTCGGTAAAGGTGGAAGTTTGAGATGAAGTTGTTTTCTTTGGTATGTGTATAGTAAAGACCCAAGGTTGTTTACAGTTTTAAAAGCGACGGTTATTTTTTCTTTAGCCAATGTATTTTTAATTTATTGCTTAAAAAGGTGCCGTATTCTGCAGGTATAAATGTCTTTGGCTCTTTATTTTCAACTAAATTTTTATTTTTGTGTTTCGTTATTAGTTAGTCTATTAATGCATTTCTGAAACCTTCTGCTATGTGTTTGATGATGTCAACTTCTGTATCATAATCATTCATCGGTACAGTTAAAAGCATACTTACAAAACTGTTGTATGCTGCAACTTTTTTTGAATATGGATGGTGTGAATCAGAGTGAATGGTTTTATCGGTGCATGTTGGTTTCCTGTAAATTTTGAATCCCAAACTGTCATTTTGCTTTGTTACTGTAAGGTCCAAAAAAAATTTTTTTTGACCTTTTTTTCCCCGCCGCCGGGATTGCGACGTTGTTAACTGTTTTTTCGTATGTCTGTGTTTGTGTCCGTTGTGTCGGTTGTTCTGTGTGATATGTGTCCAAGTTTATTTATTAAACTTTTTATTATTTTGACGACCTTCATATGTAGATAACTCACTTCTTTGTACCAGCCCGATGATGACTGCGACGTGAGTCGACAAAAGGATTACCATTAATCAGATTTTAATAATAAAAGGCGAAACTTCGTTATCTTCCTCCACCATTATTATCAATGTTTAAAATATTTTGATTTTGCAATTAAAGTTATACGATGAAAACAATTAAATCAACAATGATTTTAAGGTAAGAAATGGATTGTAATAATAATCTAACCTAACCCTAAACCTCCTTCACTTTATTGACAGCGATGTTTATAACAATCAAATAAATGGATTTTGGAAACATTTAACTTTACTTCTTTGTGCGTGCTTCCAGCTTCAGGTGATGTTGACCGCACGGTGTCTCTCATGTACATGGCTTACTAGTTTCCAACAGTTGGGCTCGGTTAGGATTCTTTTGAGAGAGCAGTTTCGTTGCAGTGTTCTTTTCAGCTCATCTCTTGCATCTAACTTGCTGGTACAGTTTAGGAGGATGTGTTCTAGGGTCTCTTCCTCTGACTGACAAACGAGACACAGGGGTGACTCAGTGAGGTTGAAACGGAAAAGATAGGATTGGTTAACTACATGTCCTGTTCTGGCTCTTGAGGCGAATTATGTGACTGATCTGGGTAGGTTTTTGTATACTTCGATGTTGTTTGGTTCTTTGAGGATATTATAAGTGTCGACCAGTTGGCTCATTGCTCCATCTTTCTACCCATCTATGTCTCAGTGTTTTGTGAGCTGCAACAATACAACTGGAGAGAGGTGGTTGTTTAAGTGGTATAGGATGCATGTTGGTGGCTGCTTTGGCAACTTTGTCTGCTTCTTCATTACCATGCAGTCCGCAGTGACTTGGGATCTATTGGAAGCAAATATTTTTGTCTGAAGCTGCATTCAGGAGATGGATTATTTCTTGTGTTCTATGGTAGAGAAGTTTGAAGGTCTGTATTGTTTCATTAGTGCACTTTTGGAATCACAAAGGATACAACACTTATGCAGTGGGTAGCTGCTGCATTGATAGCAAGGAGTTCAGTCTCGGTGCTTGAGCAGAATTTGTTGGAACAAAGAAAGATGTGTTTGATTGTTCCACAAAGTAACCGGCCCCAGATTTTGGTACATTGGGATCTAGAGACCCATCTGTATAGATCTTGTAATAGTTCTTGTATTTATGATTTCTATGGCTGCGGCTCTCTGGGCTTCTGCAGGGTCTTCTTTTGATGTAAATCCTGGAAGGTCTAGTTTGATTTTCGGAGGTTGAAAAAGCCAAGGGGGAACTCTGTTGACTGTTGGGTACGGCATTGGATGAATGTTTGGTGTGTTTTCTGCTATTAATGTTGTTTGGAAAGCAAATGAGGGTTCTGCTGGGGTTTAGTTTTAGAGTTGGATTTGATGAGGGATCAGCAGATATTCTAAGAAACTTGTGCCAAATTGCTTTCTGGATGCATATGTCAAGAGTTTTGATGTTCAACTCTATTTCCATAGCTCGTACAGGGGTTGTCTTTGGGCATCCTAGGCAAATCCTCAGGGCTGTTTTGGATTGTATTTAGTTTGTTTATATGTGTTTTTGCTGCAGAGCCCCATATCTCTGCTCCATACATTATTTTAGATCAAATAAATGATAAGAAGAACTGTCTCTGTATAAGAGTATCTGCACCCCATGACCTGCTAGCAACAGCTTTGAGTAGATTAAGCCTTATTGTGCGCTAGATTGATAACTGCTGAATGTGGTTGTTCCATAACAATTTGGGATCTAGTATGATTCCTAGTAATGTTGGGTTTGGATTGTGGGAAACTGGTTTATCTTTGCATTGTAGTTCTGGAGTAAAGTTCTTCAGAGAGTATTTTCTCATAAAAAAGTGGATTCTGTTTTGATTGAAGATATTGACATACTCCTCTTTTCAGTCCATGTAGTGAGGATATTCAGAGCTATTTGTACTCGTTGTGTAGCTTGCATGGGGTCTTTGTGGGAGCTCCAGATCGTTATGTCATCAGCATAGATGCAGCTGTCTACTGATTCAGGTAAAATCTGTAGCATGTCACTTAGAGCAATGTTGAACAGGGTTGCACTCAGAACGGATCCTTGTGTAAATTAGAAGTTCGTCGGAGAAAGTGTCATTCACTTTGGTCCTCATTTTCCGAAACTTGAGAAAGTTTTGAAGATATTTGAGCATTTTACCTCTGATTCCAATGAGAAGGCAGTGCAGCATTACTGTGGAATGGGGTATCTTGTCAAAGGCGGCTTCCAGGTCTACCATTACTGCCACTGTCGTTGGAAATATTTAAAACACATACTCCCTTAGTACAATTGAAAAAATACCTTCCAGATTCGTATTTACCAGCATCTGTGTGATGCCATTTTAGGAATAGAAGTCTTCTACATCTTTCCTCAATCAAGATACAGTACACCTACAAAATATCCTTAGGTAGATTATTATGTGTGGTTCTTTGATGATGTTATAGATCACATTAGTTGAAATTTGTACTTTTTTCAGTTAGGCCTACTTGTTTTCTATTTACTGTCTTTGTTTTATTGTCAAAAGATATTTTTAATATTAAGGGACATCCCCCGCTGCAGATTGAGTGGCACTCAGAAGTGGTACCCTTATTTTCCCATGAAAATATTCAATGGACTGCCTGAGGCCATACATAACCTTGAACCGAAAAATTTCAAGCAAGCGCTGAAAGGATGTTTGGTGGGTAAGCCGTTCTACTCTTTTGAGGAGCTTCTTGAGGAGCCATTTTTGGTCGCTAACCCCCGCCTTGTCATCTCAGAAAGTTTTAAATATTAGTTTTATTCTTTTTATTTTAATATCAACCTATCCGACTGTCGGTCAATGGTGGAGACATCAAGTATGAAGCAGGAGACGACAACTGTTGTTGAATTTATTTCTCAACTAAATAAAGATAAAATAGATCTGGTTTTACACCAAATTATGTTACGGCCTTAACACCATGTTACACCATTTGGAGCTGATTTGACGAAAGGTAAATCCTTATCTAGTTACATCGCGGCTCCGGGGCTATACAACATGGATTTTAATTATTTATGTCAATCAAGCATGACAGCAAATTCCTTGTGGGGACCATATGAAAATTTGTTTTAAACACATTTTATCATCATTGTATAGCATTTTTATAGCATAATAATTGCAAAAAAACAACTCAATCTTCTCAAAATTTAATCAATATTATAAATACCCAGTTTTTTGGCGTCCAGGGACCTCAAAACTGAGAAGTAACATGGTCTTGGACTTAGGTCTTACCATGAGTACTATTGTAATGTCACTATCTCAATATCACTATTTTGAGACAGGGACATCACATAGTGGGTATTTTAACCTCAATGTAAATGAGAGATGTGTAGGATGATTGTGGCGCGATCTTGTAGTCTTGTTACTACTGACTAAGGCCGACATTCTCCTTAGACAGGACTGTTCATTAATAGCCCAACAGCCAGTTGTATCTACTGACCTACAGTTTAACGTGGGATACGAACCACAATTTTGACCTCTAATGAATTAGTCTAATTATGAGGATGGTCTTTATGGATTAACTAGTGCGAACGTTAATCCCCACTAGGGAATATCGCATCTGCAAGCCATCGCTTACAACTATCCACAGTTCCTGACCTCCAAGTAGCTGGATTTATTTATTTATTTATTTATTTACATTCCAACGGCTTATTTATTTTACAACAAAAGAGTTTTACAAATGAATAGTTTCTTAACAATTAATTAATCTATACGGTTAACAATTTTTAGTGCATCAATAACCTCATAAAAATTCAAAGGTAAACAAACACATAAATATTAATAACAGTTATAACAACAACAAAAAACAATAAATAGTAATAATAAATAGGGAAAACAATAATAACAACAATAAGGTTGACAATAATAAATTGTGATGATTACAGGACAATGCCACCGTACCAGGTCAATAGCGTATTCCCTGTATATAATATACAATAGGGAAATTCGCTAAAAACAACCTTTGGCAGGTTATGCCATTTTCCAATCTAACAAATCATTAAAAAAAAAAAAAAAAAAAAAAAAACTAAAACTAATCAAAACCATAATTTGATGTCAACATTTTTTCTTAAAGAGCATGACCTGAGGATCTGTATTTCAAATTGTATTAATAAGCATACTGGCACTGTATAATTGTTTTCCAGTTAAACAAAGTTTCCATTATCTTCAAGTTAAATTATTTCTAAGTTTATATTGAACAATCTTTTACTGAAGTGTACTGAGAACTTATTGTTTGTTGCAGGTTAATGAACAAGATTATTTCAGTGTGTTTAAATCATACAAAATACAAAGGAGAAAAAAAAACATCAAAGAGATAGAGAAAAGAGGTTTTCTCAATCAGCCTAATGCTGGTCAATTAATAACATGAGTCATTGGTTAATGACGTGAGTATAGTTTATAAACTTTTAGTAGGACTATTATTATTATTAGCTATGGCGCGTAGAAAAAACAATACGTCAACCACTACAAAAAAGGGATCCTCAGTTGGAATCAACGCGAGAAGTGGAGGAAAAGTTCAAAAAAAGATACCCGATAGCAAATCTAAAAAAAATGTTAAAATTCAAATAAAGCAAGCTGCAAAGTCACAACAGCAAAGCAGGAGTGAAATAAAACTTATTCCAACTGCTAGGTCAAGTAAGAGAAGTAGCCTTACAAATACTGCAAACCAAAATAAACCTACGCCAGCATCAGTGCGCAGTACAAAACGCAAAGTGACTACTGCAACAAAGGCAGCGGCTGCTCCCAAAACTGGCAAGGTCATAGCAGCTAGTAAAACAAAACGTAACAATGAAGCTGAAACAAAAAAGCGTGCAACTGCAAGTATGGGAAAGACTGAAACTCTAAATAAAAATGAAATATCACCCTCGGAAAAGAAAAAGGCTGAGAGCAAAATGAGCTTGAGAGGCAAAAAAAGAAGTTATGCTCAATTGGCAAGTGGCAATGAAAGGGAAAGTAGTGTTTCCAAAAAGAAGAAAACTGAAAATACCAAAGATATGATTTCTCGAGGAAGTAGAAGTATTAAACCAACCATTAAAGGTTCTGAGTGGCGAAATACACTCTTACAGAAAAAATCAACTGGTGCTAAACAAGAAAAACCAATCAAAAACTTAGTTAAGTCTCCATTGAAAAGTAAGTCATCAACAGCAACTAATAAATCGCCCAAGCAGAAAAAGAAACTTTTAACTCCTAAAGCAGCTGTTAATATCAGTAAAACAGCTAGTAAGAAATTGCCATCCACTAAAAGACAGCGCAGAAGTGGATTGGCTACTGAAGAGGCTCCGAAACTTTCACCTTCTAAGAACAAAGTAAAAACTAAAAAAGCGGAATCTGTTTTAAGTAAATCACCCAGGACAAAAAATAGAAAATCTACAAATAAAGATGAAGAGAGTGAAACAAAATCTTCTAAAGTAAACCCTTTAGCAACTTCTATAAAAAATAAATTTAATACATGTGTGTCAAACAAAAGAAAACCAAGAAGTAGTGGTTTACAAGAAAATGTATTAGTTGCTCAAGGTATTTTGCAGGACATCCTTAGTTCGGTTGGAACAAATGAGAATTCGCAAACAGATGAAAATACTGAAGAAGATTCTGGAGATATGTGTGTAAGTAAGCAAGAAACTACAATGGATGTTCTTCCAAAAAACATGAATACTGATATTAGTGAAAGGAAGTGCAATAAAATGCCTGTTGAAGAAGAAAAATCTACCACTTTGTCTTGCATAAAAGAATCAACCAAAGAAGAACATTTTGATAACCTTGAAAAAGAACAAACTGCCTCTGGCCAAAAATCAGAAGATCTTAAGGATGTTGAACCCAAAGAAGTGATAACCAATAAGAAACATGAAGGGGATGACACACTGGAGGAGATTGAGCTTCATTTATCGGACACTTCTGAAATATCTGTTAATGAACTGAGCTCATCAGAGAGTAAATCTAATAAAAGCTCAAATATTAACTCTTTGGATGTTACTTGCTCTTCCAATGAAAATAAAGAAGTGGTTGACAGTATTGTGGTTTCTGAAAATAAAATAACGGAAAACTCATCGCCTGTGCCATTAAAAAGTGAAATTAGATTAGATACCAATGGTGATGAGGCACAAAGTAATCCTATACATAATGAAACTCCGCAGTTGGATGAAGAAAAGAAAACACCCTCAGCAAGAAAGGAAGCGCCTTGCAATAAAAATGTTCAGGGTAAAGTTGAAGAAATCACAAATCACTCTGAAACCGAAGAAAAAAAATCAGAGGAAGAAGAAATTTCTATTAAAAGTTTGAGCCATGAAACATCCCAACAGGTTTCAAGACCAGAAAATGATATCCTAGACTGTTTGGACAAAAAGGATGTTAGTTTATCTCCGGTCAAAGAAAACTCCTTTGCCAAAATCAGTCATTCCCCTTCAACGGATAATTTTCATAACAAACAAATGGATTGCACTAACACTGAAGAAAGTGTTTTAAAAAGCTATAATGAAAGTATGAACATGTTAAATGGAAAAGAAAGTGACAATGGTACCATAAAAGGTAGTGTAATGGCAGCTGAAAATGGCTTTAAAGCACATGAGAGTGAGTGTAACAATATAGTCAATAATTTAAGCACCAATGAATATGAAGTAGGGAAGTCAAAAGAAAACTCTCCTGGTCATCTAGGTACCATTCCAAAACTCAATGATAGTTCAGATAATCATTGTTCAGAGAATGCAGAAGATAATAGTGAAGAGAATAAATTTCATGTTGAAAGGTCACCACTAATCTCCAAAACTGATAAGTCAAGAATGTCTGATGAATTACCTAAAGCTTTTGAAATCTCATCAAAAAATCTAGAAAAAAACGGAATGTCGTCTGATGCACAAAATGTTGATTCTGACTGCCAAAATTCTCCTGATACTTTTAATAGACTTAACCCTTCAAAAGGAAATGTTGAAACACAGGATGTAGAACATGATAATAACACTAACACCTTAAAAGTGATACATCATGTTGAAAAATTAGATAGAACTGAAACAGTGAGTGAAATCGTAAGTTCAGATGGTGGAAAATTTAACCATGCCGAAGCATCTGGCCTTCAGTTGGACCATAATGAATCAGATACCTCAACTAAAAATGCAACCGAAACATGCCCAGTTATCAGTTCTGCTTCTGTTACTACTGAAAATAAATTTTCTACTAGCCAGCCCGACAATGCTAAAGAAACGAAATCCGAGTCCACTAGTTCAACTAAAACCACAGAGGGTGATGTGAATAAACTGAAAATACCAATTGATTCAACTCATCTTGAACAAGCTTCTTCCATTGATGAACAAATTAATTTCAAAGACATACAAGCAGACGAGAAGACTGAACAATTGTCCACGTGTTTGGCAGAAGATATTAATGGAGGTGTAGTGGAAAGTTCAAGCAATTTCTCCACCGATAAAATGTCTGTTGAGAATATTTCAGAGAACAGTTCTCCTTCAATAGAAGTAAGTGATGGTGCTGAAATGCTCACAAATAATGTTGAAAACACCAATGCCGGAGAGGAAATTTCAAAAATGGAAGAGGGAAACCAAGGAGAAATAATATCACAGGAATCCATTATTATAGATGACACAGATGGAGAAAGTATGCAATGTACTTCTGGAACTCTCAGCAGCAACCGAATGAGTGTTGATGATGAAAACCTTTGCATGGAAGTTGAGCAAGACTGTGAAGAGGTGTCAGCTGTTGCGAATGATTGTAATACCAGTGAAATGAAAATGGATGGTAAAATGAGCATGGAAGTGAGTTAAATTATTTACAAATTATATGCTATAATTTCAGTTTGGATGGTTAGAATTTTTTAATTTTTATTGCTTCTCCGTTATATTGGTTTGTTTTCGGTTCTAAGAAAACGGAATAGGTTGTATTTGTAAGTATCTAAGTAGTTGTATTTCTAAGTTGTTTATGAATGTTTTTATTTTTCCTTTTTTATATTATATATATACATTTATTTTATTGTTCTACTGTTGTCAAAGCCTGATTTTTTATGAGTCAAGTAAGATAGGGTTGAATGATTGCCTGAAATGTTCAAAAGTTTCCTAATGTTATATTGATACTTTTTAATCATAGTTTTGTAAATTGTGATTATTAGCTTCTGGGTTACTCTGTAAACTTGAGCCAGCCTAACCACCATGGCATGCTGTAGGTCAAGGTCACAGTGAGGTTGGTAATCGCTGCTCATGCATCTTATTGCGCAACATGTCCTTTGTTGGTTGACCATAGGCTATCTGTAAATGAGTTCCACCATTCCTCTCGTAGAAGATATTTTCCAATACAAGTTGATATGATGTTAATATGAGACTTGACTAGAACCGAAGAAGAGGTTGTTTCGTCTTAACGGACAAAAGAATTTGCTCAACTGCTTCTCAACGTTTTGGCTGCCTTGAAAAGTTTGGGGAGGATAACAAACAAAATTGGTTAAACAAGTTTTTTTTCCACAGGTAGTAGTTATTGGTTTCAACTCAGCCTACCTAAAACAGTGAGGTCCGTTAACATAAAATTACCACTACTTTTAATGTTGGTTTTTATGACCGTTTCAGTATTTTAACAACCAATGGTTTAATATAAATATTTGGTAATCCGAACCAGGCCTAGTTTTGGTCAGCCGTGCAGTTTTTAAAACTTATTATCATATTTGCTTCTTTTTAGTGTTCTAATGATTTATATAGTAGGGTAGCTTGTTAAGTAAGGTATGTATGTACCTATAATACACAAACAAAATGCCCAGATTGATCTTATTTTTTTATATCCTACATATGACAGGTGTTCAAACGGTTTGCATACCTACAATCTTAACTATTTGTCATGGTCTTATCTCAAATGTGTGAACATAAAGTTTACAGTTTAGTTAGTAAGTATATATTGAGTTTGGTTTGTCGATGAAATGAATTCAATTTGTTATTTACTCTGAGCTTGCACTTTCACTTGACTCACGATTAAATCAGGCTGAACAGACAGACACTTTAAATTTTATTTTAACTGTGGTTTTAATAGTATTTGTAAGGGCCTATGTGTACAAAAAACTAAGACTTATTGTATATACATAATATAGACGGTAATTTTAATTGTTCCTCAGGAAATTTTTATCAGAATTGTATTGACAAATCTTAAGGCCAAGTGATAACAGTGTGTTTGTATTAATAAAGTTCCATACTCATTATGTTTAACAATAGAAGAGGTTGTAATTGATATGGTTTGCTTATTGTAGAAGCTGTAATTTGATATGGTTTTACAAATTATATAATTTTTTTTAGGAACGGTTTGGTAGGCGTAATAAATTTATATCTTGTTTAAATATACAATTTTTGCATGTTTATCATGAATGTACAAGTAATTTTCATACAATTCACAGTACACTCTCGATTCTGGCAGAATGGTTTATCGGTGTGAATGAGAATTGCTCAATTTTCATGCTTACAAAATTTCAATAATTTTTCTTTCAGAGATAGTTTTTCTTATTTATTAATCATTTGTCTCATTTAGATAAACGTTGTTTCATTTAGCAATAGTTTTTTCTGGTTTATTTTAATTTTTTTTTAATAATAGGCTGTATTAATGTCAAAATCAATTATCGGTGATAGTTTGTTTACCGATTATCACCAATAATCGGGAGTCTATTGTAATTGAAAAATGTCCTTGATTTAATTTTTTATTAACTTGACAATTTCAAACAATAATAGCTAGACATAATAAACAAGATACCGATCTTGAGATTTATCTACGTTTACTTTCAAGTCATTGCGTAAAGGAACAAACCATCCTGCTTTTCCCCTTGATATTTCAACTCAGCACCTAGCCTTTCAAATAAATTCTTCCAAGATTACATTACTGTAGTAATCATGTGATGTGTTTTGGATAGTTAATTTTATTTTTCGGTCCTATTAAGTTTCATGCAGTGTTGGCCAATAGCTTTCTTAAGATTTTGAATGCTTGGTTGTCTTAAATACTCAACTTCTGACTTTTAAGTTTATAGGTACTTTCCTAGTTATTTATTTTGTTAGTCCAATATACTTCCAATCTCTTTAAACAGATCGTAAAGAGCAATATTTTTTACTGTTTATGTAACATGTTTATAAGATCACCTAACAATCGTTGCAGATCTTATAAACACACAACATGCATTGCTCACTTTTTGTTCTTAGCATATTAGAGCCCACACTACACCATCTGCATTAATTGTGATAGTTTTGGTAGTTCATAACTGAAATGACTGACCTAGTCTAAAAAGACTGAGTAATTACACAAAGAAAGACTAAGAAAGTGGATTTAGAGAAATTTCAGCCAATGTCCAGTCTTGTTTTTTTAAGTCCTATATTTTTTGAAAAATTAAAAGTGAAATCATGAATACCTTTTTAATGATTTAATATTGTAATTCACACACTATTAATATATATTGTACAACAATTATTTTGATTAAATTACATGTTTAGTGGTTTTTGAACATTTATGTAACTTTGAAAATATTGTTACTTAAACTCGTCTGCATTAAGATATATAAATAAGGTGGTTATTCTCGTTATTAATTAGCATTTATTTAAAAAGTATTATTCTTATGATTTTATGTTTTATGCATGCAATTTTTTATAATAAAAGTAATGTTTACCATTTGTGTTTTCATAATCATTTCAAAGCCAACTTTTTAATCTGAGGTTCATGAAATTAAGCAAATAAAATAGTGGAATCATTGGTATGCTGTTGGAGGTTGCAACAGATGCCATATTGATTTCAGAAGTGGTGCTTCACAATCCCATTAAGCTTAATAAAAGTAAAAGTTGGGTGTAAGCTTATTAATTAAAGTGTAATAAGTGCTTTTTACAGTAACTGATGAAAATATTAGTAGTTTGATATTTTTTTCTGGATGTGTATTTACAGCACATATTTTGCTAAATTACTTTTGATCGATATATAAAAAGTTCTTAGTACCTATAAAAAATATAGCGAGATAGTTGTAATGTCAAATAAACATATTATAAAAGCGAGGTATCTTGCAAAATGGGAAAAAGATCAATTAAACCAACAAATAACGTGTCCACTACAACACCCTGCAATGTAATGTGTAGCCTTAAGACCCTGTAAACAGTGGTTAAAGAGATATCAAGGTTTATTTGTTTGGAATTATTTTTATTTACAACTAATCCTAATAATCCTAATAGAGTAAGATTGTTGTTCATACCTTGGTAAAAAAATTGCAGTAATAAAAATTGGCCGATTAAAAATTTATTGTATTATCTAATAAAATACAAGCCTATCAGTATATATACATATTGTTTGGCTCATTTAGCCAGCCACCAAATTTTAAGAATTAGAAAGTAAATTCTGCGGTGCAGAGCACCTGAGTCCGTGTATGTAAAAAAATAAACACTAAAATAAAAATTAGATCTCTCTTTATAGAGCTAAATCCAGGGTGCTAAGCCATTGCAGCCCAGCTTCACTTGAGCCGTGCAGACAGGACAATCCTTCGGGGAAAGCACTCAGTGTGTACTCTGCGACTATGTGCTCCATAGTTTGATACTCTGCTCCGCAGTTGCATGACTGGTCTTGTGTCATTCCCTATTTGTACTATCAGTTATTGAATAGGAACCAAACCGACAGTGACTATAACCTCGAATTTGAATATTAGGACTAAACTAACCATTGCTCACCCCAAGCTGAAACAGAAGCCCACGTTCAATAAGTCACACGTGATCTCTTAGGTTCTCAGCCCAACTGAGCTCATTACCCACAGTTCAATGTGTTTTTATCTCTACTGGCATCTCTAAAGATGGTATCCTGCACACTATAGCGAATGGAAACATGATGTCTTTATCAATATGAAATAATTGTTATGATTTATTTACATCCAATTAATGAAAGATAAAAAGCCAATCTCTGCAGAGAGGATATAAGGGGAAACCTTTAAGTTTCAAGAGGTTAAGTGTCATTTGGAAGCTCTTATATTCAGATATGTCTTTGGGTATCAAGGAAGTACGAGGGTTTATAAATGGTCTCATGCTTATCTTATCCTAACATCTGTTAAGCTTTTCGAATGTTTGCCAACTAAGCTTTTCAGGCTGAATGCCAATCATTGGAAAGTCACTGCTTTTACACAAATATTGTTGTGTTGCGTTCCTGTTTTAAACAGATTTATTTTTTACAAGTGTAAATAAATTTAAATGCATATTAAAATTTGTTAAATATTTCACCTTTATAATTGAACAAAATCGAAAGAAGTTATAATAATGATGTTATTTTAGCAGAAGAATTCAAGAAAAGTATAAAATAAATAAATCACTTTTTAACATTCAACTTAGAGTTATGTAAAATGCCAATCACTGACCTTAATCCTAGTACTTAAACTATATTAGCAATATTGGAATTTTAACACCTTTCATTAATTAATTTATTAAAACAAACCACAATTTAAATTGTAAGGAGCAAAAAAATCTTTTTAAATATTTTTGTACGTTTGCCTATCTTTATTTTAAATAGTGGTATGCATATGACTTATACCAACTTTAATATATTTCATTTTTATGTATTGTTGAACATAAGGTTTTTAGCATCGTGAACATCATTCTTGTTCATTATGAAAGAAGGAGCTTCCTCTCAAAAAATTTTTGGTCTCATGAAACATTGTAGTTTAGCTTTTTCAATGTATACTTAGGTGGTGTTAGAGTGTAGAAATAATACCTACAAACTTTAATTCATGTACTAGTTCCTGTGTCTTCATTTCATTAAATATTGATTGTCTGTTAGGGAAAATTGTGTTTTCATCATTCAATAAATATTAAGATTTATTATATGTTTTAATTTTTTTACCTAATCTCCCTATTGTGGCATGGTTATTATAGACACTAACCTAAATAAATTAGCTGGAATGGCCATATTTAAAAATTAAATGTTGTAAATGGTTGGTGGCAAGGACATAAATTTGGAGACAATAACAACAATAATAATTTGGAAAAGTATTTTTATAATTAAATATTTATAATTTTTATAACATGAACAGAGTTTCTATTTGTAGCTGTGTTTTCTCAAGGACATTAGGATTAAGATTTAGGTTGGAAATTCCTACTGAATCTCATTGTTACATATAGATATAAAATCTTACATCCTCCTCCACCCCCGATAAAAATATAGATATATATATATTTTTTTTTTTTAAACTCTGCCCGTCACCATGGGCCATTGGCCTGTGCGGTAATCTAAAAACAGCAAGGTACGGTTACGGCATTAGGTCACATAGGCTAGCTAGAGGTGACCGCTCATGTTTGTGCGCGTAATGTCGTCGCCCAGGATCGAACCGGGGACCGCTGGCTTATGAGGCCAGAGCTCTACCACTGAGCTGCCGCTAATATTACACCATGGTTGTCGGTGTTGTGATTATTAGTGAAGACGATAAGCAATTCAGTTTTATCACCTTTCTTTACTCAGTCTCAATAAATAATTATTAATTTTGCTTGTTTTAGCGAATTTCCCATAGGGAATAAGCTATTACCGTAGGTCTCATGGTAAGACCTAAGCCCGGGACCATGTTACTTTTTCGTTTTGGGGTGACCAGATACCGAAAATAATAGTCATTAAAATTTATATACATATATGTATATATACGTGTATATATGTATGAATGTGTCCCTAGACACGATAACTCTCTTAAAAATGGTCCGATTGACACCAAATTTGGTAGAGATGTGTAATCCTACGTTTATTTGGATGAGTTCGTATACCAGACGTATCGACCTACCGGAAGGGGTAGTTTTGGGGGGTTTTGTACCCCAAAAATGGGTTTTTTGCATTTTTCACATGTAATTTTTTAAAATTTAAAATTTTTATTTTCACCACTGGATTTAGCTCAAAAAACACACAATTTAGTATTTTAAAGGTTTGCTCTATCTCCATTGGTTACCGAGATATTAAAAGTTTAAAGTTTTTTTTGTGCTTATCATGGCAGCAAAGCTGCATACTCTTTTCCCATGTTAGGCCTAATCATAAGGAAAATAGTCAAACTCTTTTATTTATGGACAGATATAGATGAAATTTAGTATATGGCTTCATATGGTCTAAATAATTTTTTTTATGCAAAAAACTTACTTTTAGTGTTCCCCATGACAGCATAACTGCATGCTCTTCCCCTATATATATCATAAGGAGAATAGACATTTCCCTCTATTTATGAGTACGTAATGAAATTTTGTTTTCAGGTTTATCTGGTAAAAATTAATATTACTAATTTGGAAATTCGCTGAGTACGCAGATCTGCTGCGACGGGGAGTAGCCTATTTATGATATGTTTTGACAGCACCATGAACCACCTAGAATCATTCATGAAAATGATCTGTTAAGTATATATTAACTAGTCTTGGTAAGGTCTTGAAAAAGTCTGGAATTAATTTTGACTATGCAAAAAAGTCTTGTAATTGGGATAAAATATCGATGAAACTCATAGGCATAGTGTGACAAAAAATTTTGGGACTAAACAAATCAGTACTACCAAGTGTTATCAGTGCTAATTTCGAAAAATTCTTATACAAAAAAAGTTGGGGGGCACATAGCCCCCCTCCCCAGTGCCCCCATGGCGCTACGCCTATAATAAATAAATAAAAATGCCTTTATTGATCAAGCGTTTCTCAGTACAACTGCTTTTCAGAACAACTCTCGTCATTAAGATACAAACAAATTAAAAATATACCAAAAATCAAATGAGTAACAAAAACAACTAATAACTAATTATACACTTTATACAATTTAGGGGGAAAAACTTAAACTTAATAAAACAGATGGACTTAACATAACCTATGTAGGAGCAAACATTTCCTTTAATTTTTCCTTAAAAGTTGAGCAACTATATGTTTTAAGGCTCAAGGGGAGGTCGTTGTACAACTTAGGGCCGAAGTACGAGAAGCTTTTCCTCCCAAACTCGAGCCTCACTTTGGGGAAGTGAAGTTGTTTTCCGTGGCGGGTACTGCGCTGAGACACCTCATCCCGAAAGGAGAGCCTCTCACAAAGGTATACTGTGGCTCCTGTAAGAGAAGAGCCTTGTGCACCATGCTGCACGTCATGATCCTACAGACTGTATCCACTGTCGTCATCCCTGCTGCATCTCTGTACGGAGAGACATGCTCACGCCTTTGGATGCCGAAGACAAAGCGGATTGCAGAGTTCTGCAGTTTTTGAATTCTAAAAAGATCCTCTCCTGAAATGCTGTTCCCATAAGCAGGGAGACAGTAGGTGAATACCGACAGGACTAGTGACTGCATGATGCGCAGCTTCGCAGATTCTGGCAGCAAACTTCTGAACCTGTACAGCCCTCTCAGTCTTCCCAGAGCTCTCTGTGAAGCATGTGTGACGTGATCAGAAAACGTGAGGTTGCTATCAAGCACAACGCCAAGAGTTTTTGACTCGTCACACACCGTCAATTTCTCGCCGTCAAGCACAACACTCACTCCATTTTCACTGAGGGACTGCACCAGGTTGTGTGGTGCCGTATGCATCACTGTACACTTGTCTATATTGAGTTCCAAACCGTTTGCATGTGACCATAGTAGGATGTTTTCTAGGTCAGAATTGATGAGATCTATTGCGTTTCTCATCATGGAAGGCTCATAGGACAAGTGCAGCTGAGAGTCATCGGCATATAAATGTACTGTACAATGTTGCACACATTTTGGAAGGTCTGCCGTGTACAAATTGAACAGAACAGGCCCAAGGCAGCTGCCTTGAAGAATACCTTGGGTTTTGACAAGCGGGGTTGATGTTTCACTCTCTATTCGTGTCACCTGCAGCCTGGAGTCTAAGTAAGACCTTACCCAGTTCAAGATATTCTCGTTGAAGCCATAATATTTCATCTTAGCCTATAATGGAACTCTGTTTAGAGTCATCTTCACCTTCACCTTTGGGCCAGTAGCCCATTGTTGCACAGTCCGCAATGTTAACCATGCGGCTTTTAATGCAAAACATGGTACTTTATTCCCCTGTTTCGGATGCCGTTTTTGAACCGATTTTCTTTAAACTTGGTAAGTGTTTAGTCAAATAGTTATATTAGGCCCCTCATACCTCAAAATTTTTAAATTTAACACATAAGGAAAATCAATTTACTTTGCAACTTTACAGAGAGTAATAGTTGTTAAATTTTCAAAATTCTGAGGTATGAGGGGCCTTATATAACTATTCAACTAAACATTTACTAAGCCTCTATAACTTAGTCTAAATTGGACCTAAGTGTGTTAAATAAAACTTCTTGAAAGGCTGGTTTGTTGATTATACATACAAAGGACTTAGTTTAAAGCGCTTGATTACCAAAACAATAATCAAAATACTTAATTAAAAAAATATTGGCTAGTAAGCAATTAGTAAATTACTAAAATTTACTGTAACAAAATGGTTATACATACAATTATAAAGGACTTGGTCTAAAGCCCTTCATTACTAAAATAAATAAACAAAATACTTGATTTTAAAAAATATCGGCTAATTAGTAATTATCATAATTACTTGACAATTATGAACTCGCTGTGGAGCGGAGTTCCAGACAATGACTCACATAGTCAATGAGTGCCCTTTGAGTGCTTTCTCCGAAGGATTGATTGGGCTGCATTGTACAAGTGAAACTGGGCTGCAATGGCTTAGCGCCCTGGATTTAGCTTTAAGTTTTTAAATGTTTTGACGCAGGTGCTAAGCACCTCAGAGAATGTTTTACATTTTTCTGAAGTTGGTGGCTGGCTATTAATGCCATACGAAATATATATATATATATATATATATATATATATATATATATATATATACTTGACAATTTATTGATATAACTTTAAAAACATCGAATAATTTATATATACATACGGACGCATACTTCTTATATAGGGCACAAACTGATATAATATTAGTTGAGGATGAAACTGTCATTCCCCAACACAAACTATTTATAACAAGCACAAATTACTTACCGTATGTAGATCACATACTATTTTTAATAGTCAGCTATAATAAAAAGTACAGTAAACTTAGGATCTGAAATGCATCTGCGAACGTGGAAACACGAGGAATGCACTGCACACACCCAACGTGACCCATTATACAGGGTTTCTACGGTCAGGGAATTGAAATCTGATCAGGGAAACAGACTAAGTCAGGGAATCCAGAGCTAAAACTTATTTTACTATAACACGATTCTACAAATGGAGGACGAGAAAATAAATATGATTATGAGTTTGTAGACAAGATTTACTATTTTTGTTCTTAAATAAACTCATATAATGCAAGGTTATACAATTATTCTTCAGTTGGCGTCTAAATTAATGCAAAGAAACAATTGAAAAATATTCTTAATGTTTTATAAAAACAGGGTGTTATAAAAATCTGGGTGTCACAAGTTCGAATCTCGGAAATTTCAAATACAAGCATGTGTAATATGAATAACTTTTTGGAAGGGCTATTTAATAGAAAAATTGTGTTGAAAACAGAATTTATTTATCTCCATCAATTAATGGTGGCCATTTTTGTGTTCGAAATCCCATTTTAGGGAATTTCCTGTAATCCTTTCATTATTTGTCATTTAAATGACTTCTCATTAAAAATACTAGGTAAGCAAAATTTTGTGCTGGACGCAGTCGAAAGCTCGTGATAAATCACAGAGCATTGCAAAAGTAGAGTGCTTGTTTTCAAAAGCTTTCATAATTTCACTGACAAGTTCTTCGACAGCTAGAACAGTTTATCTGGATTTACGAAAACCGTATTGTGCTGGTACCAGAAGGTGTCGCTGCTCAAGATAACTATATAATTGGCTGAACATAAGGGATTCAAAAACTTTGGCCATCACAGGAATTAAAGATATAGGCCTATAACTGGCTACATCATTTTGTGCACCTTTCTTGTAAATGGGCACTGTTCTCGACAATTTAAGTACATCGGGAAATATTCCCTGCAAGAAACAAGAGTTAATTAAGTAAACTAAGATAGGTCCAATTATGTAAATTACCTGTTTCAACAAGTTAGGGGTCATGCCAAAAATATCTTTGCTTTCAGATTTTTTAAAACTATTTACAGTATTTACAACATCACATAGATTAACATTACTCCACCTAAAAGCAGGTGCAACTTCAGGGACCTTACTTACAACTTCACAAAGGTTCATGTCGGAATGAGGAACACTATTTAAAATAATGTCTACTGAATTTATGAAGTAGTGATTGAAATCCTCTGCAGAGGCAAAGCTGGAATCAACAGTTGGACGTTTAGACCGACCATTGTTGATAAGATTCCAGGCGGCCTGACAGGGATTTGAAGCTTCAGAGATAAACCGGGCGTTAGCAATTTTCTTTGCCTCTTTAATTTTCTTGCGATATTCCTTTTTTAAACTGCGCAACAGTGGCAGTAGCTAGATCATTCCTAGTAGAGGTCAGGTCATTCACAAGCACAATAAAGCCTTTCAACCTACTGAGCTCCGGAGTAAACCAGTCCTTAGCTTTAGGAGCACCGGACAAACCTCGATTGCGAAATTGCTTAGAGTCAACACTCTTTTCCTTTTGAGGAAAATGCACTTCAAAAGCCTCTTGAAACTTAGTAAAAAAGAAAGAAAAGGCATCATTGGCAGTTAGAGTCCTGATAATGTTAAACCAACTATCAGCATGCCTTACAAGAAAGCAAGAAAAAAGTTCAACAGCATAGTTGTTGAACACTCTATATGAGATACGTTTAACTACAGAGTTGGCATTATTTAGATTGGCCACACTATTTAAGGATGCTGTAAAAATGATGTGCTTGTGGTCAGCAATTTGATCACGACTAACCTCAACTTCATAGTCCCACTTAATTATCGAGATTAGTCAGGACAGAGTCTAAAGAGGCATTGCCTCTAACTGTAGCAATTAAAACTCCTGAGTAGGTTAAGAAAATCAGGAGATTGATTTCTAGGATTGAGAAGGTCAATATTATGGTCAGTTCCAATGAGAACATATAAACCCAATGTCAGAACATAGTTTAAACACATTTCAAGTAAGGTAAAAAATCTACCTATATCACCATTGGGTGAACGATACATAGCCAACACAATGAGAGATAGGCTAGGGATGAACACACCAGCAAAGGTTATAATAACAATCTAATTAACTGTTTCTTATCTGTGTTTATAGAATCCACGAAACCAACTAACAATCAAAAGGACAACCACTTAATAACTGGCAAACAAAACCAAAGTGAACATCGGAGCTTCATGGTTTAATACCAGGCCGCCAAATTTTGGCAAGAAAAAAAAAGAAGTAGTCGCTAGCAGTGTTGCCACTTTTAGGGTAATTACCCTTTTCTAGGGTAATTTATTGGTCTTAGGGCAATTTTTAGGGTAATGGAAAATTTAGGGTAATCTTAGGGTAAAATTACAGATGCTGCAAATAGTCAACATTTTACCGAAAAAACACGAAAAACTATTGAAAAACATGAAACATAAACATTAAAAATATAACAAAATAAATAATATTTTTATTTTAAATATAAAAAAATGTTAGTACAGTCCACCAGTATAGGCTTTTACAGTTATCCTTAAAATAATGATAATAATAAGTATTATTTGTAAGTTACTGGAAAATTATAACAAGGTAATCTTAACTACAAGAAATAAGATTAGGCTACAACACTTATAAGTTATAATAAAATAACATAAGTGAATAACATTGTAAACATCGTAAGATAATAAGAGATAGGAACCTTTAGGAGTACACAATAGTGGCATAAAACTTATTAATAATAGGTAAAACCAGAGAGAGGTAATCTTTTAGGACATTGAAAGGTAACTTAAAAATTGTTACCTAGTTGTGAAGGCATATATAAGAATGGTGATTAGACCAAAACATAATAATAACGAAACTGGAAGATACCGTATATTAAAAAAATCATAATTTTTTAGCCTTAGTCACATTAAAGAGAGAGAAAAAACATTAAGGTAGCCTTGGCATTTATAAAGTGAACAGGCCAGAAATACTGCGATAAAGATAAAAATTTAAAATAATAAAAATCTGAAAAAGATAGGCCTACACACAAAAAACGCATTTAGCCAAAATAAAAAAAATATTTTATTGTATTTGTTTTGAATTTATTTAAGCATTATTTAATTCATTTTACAGCCTTTCTCTTGTTTTAGGTGTTTTATAACAGTATTATCATTGACTATTTGTGTATTCATAGTCAATGGTATTATGGTACTTAAAAACACCAATTAAGCGTTGGGGACATTTTTAGGGTAATTTAAAAAAGATTTAGGGTAATTTAGGGCAATTTCTCCTTTTGTTTAGGGTAAAATTATAGTTACGAGGTGGCAACACTGGTCGCATAAACAAAGTTCCTCCTAAAAAGTCGGAGGTTAGCGCTAATTGTCAAATAGGCGAATAAAAAAGTTTATTCGTGGAGTAAAATTTTAACTGTAAGTAGATTGTTTTTTTCTTGACAATAACAACTTTTGGTAGGCAAAGCCTTTTAGGACCACTTCAGTTTGTAATTCATTACTTATGCATGTTGCGTATCAACATTACAGTTCACCAATTCATAACATTTTGGATTTTAGTGAGTAGTAGGCCTAGGCCTACACTAAAAGTAGTTAGTCCTTAAAAAGCAGTATACCATCATGAATTAAGTTACAGAAGAAGAAGAATACCATAAAGGCTATGTTTATATCATTCCTGTAACTTTCATACTAGGCCTATTATTTACTTTTTAAAGAAACTCAGAAGTGCTAATTATTGACAAAATTGTGAATCTGCCCATAGTTAACCAAACCAATAACTGTACAGTTATATTCATATAGTACTTATTTAATACACTAAGGGGTTTTTGTGTTGACTTACTTACTTACTTATCCTTTGAACCACGTTGACTCCACAGGGAAGCATGTGGCGTGTCAATCTCATTCCATTATTGTAATGGCTTGAGGCATCTTCAAATATTTGGTAGGCTATAATAGCATTGGTCCATTAAGAAAGAAGTTAGGCTATTCTTGAATTTGTTGAAGCTTGTGATATTTTTTATTGATTCCGGTAGGTTGTCCAGAAGTTTGAGACCCATATATTCGGGTTTTGTTTCAGTTAAAGCCAATCTGTGAGCAGTTGCGAACCTGTTTCTATGTCTAGTGTTGTAATTATGTTGAGGCTGGTGAGAGCAGGGTTGCCAATTTGATTTGCAAGAATTACCCTCTTACCACTGCAAAATTACCCGCTTTTACCCCGTAATTACCCTCTTTTACGTCAGCATGATTACCCCCTTAATTACCGTCTTTCTTTATGGATTTGATTTATGGATGGCCTTGCAAAATAAGAATAAAACAATCTTCAAAATTATATTATGATCTATTTCAAAGAAATCAATTAACTGACTAATAAAAATGCCAAATGTAAAAAAAACTATATATTCTCCATATAGGCCTACTTATGTTCTTTTATCAATTTTTGGGCCTACATTATTAACAATTCAATATATATATATATATATATATATATATATATATATATATATATAAAACAGTTTTATTTACACTCTCTATTAGCTAACAAGTTTATTTCCGTCCTGTTATTTCCAAACATCCTTCTCTAACATTTTTCTATTTGGTTCTAATGATTCGACTACACCCAAGTGCTTCATAATACTTTTTTTAAACAATCTACTGTAACAATGAACAAGTCAAGGAACACACTACCAGATCACTGATCAATACATCGTTTTAACAGGCACAAAACGTCACTTAACAAACAATACCGCCAATCTGCAATTTTTTGCGAAACCCGGGTTTTGAACGCTGCGCATTCTGTGGGCGATCGCGCACACTACTAGGGTTAGTTTTCTGACGTTTTCCAATAGATAGCGCTGTTATACTGTTTGGAGCATTACCGCCAATCACGTTTCTTATCAAAATAGCGCCAATCTACTCAGTCGCCATTGGACAGTGCATTGCAACAGGTAAGCTCTGTTTTAACTTTGTCTTTAGAAGCTTGAAATGCATTACTAGAGTACGTACTTGTATATTTATTACTCAGAGAATAGTCATGTAGGCCTAGCTTAATATGTCAAAGTAATTGTGATTTTCAATTGAAAAATACTAAAATTGCCGCGATCAAGTTTTGATTGTAGATAGGCGATTGTAGATAGGCGGTTTTGATTGTAGATAGTGTTTTCTAATACAGCCTAACTCCCATTTCCCCTACCAAAATAATAGTAATACCGCCTATGTAAAAATCAGTGATTCCGCCTATCTCAAATAAAAAATAAAAAAACAGTGGCAATACCGTCTATGTACATTTAAAATTATTAAAACTATAATTAAACAACTAATATCGTCATTATTACACTTTGCTTAGTATAACTTAATATTTTTACATAAAACGTTTCAAAGATTGGTAACACTGCTCTATTGATTCAGTTTTTTGTCTCTCCTGAAAAGTTTGAGTTTTGCTAGATAGGCGGTATTGTTTGTTAAGTGACGAAAAGGAAGTCTCGTCCTCGTCCGCACTAGCCGAACATTCGCGGCGCACGCAAAAAAATCAACAAACATTTCTAACGAACAATTAGTGACCATATGATTTACATTGGAAATAAATGTCAACAAACAAACAAATATTCTGCCGAAGACTGTTGGACGAACATGTGTTATTCAGCCAATGCTGAAGCGGCTTTAGTAAATTACGGTTACTTTAAGAATATCTCTGTCATCTTCATGAAATTAAACAAAAATAGACTGCATTCGCCAACTATACGGTATAGCAGTTTTCTCATTACCGCGAAAATCGAGAATCATCACTATATTAATATAGTGATTGCTTTGCATTACCCTTCTCACTCTCTGTTTACTATCAGAATCAGAATCAGAATCAGATATTTATTTTCCGTAAAACATTACATAATGTATGGAAACGTCAGGATAATTTCAATGCAGCAGCAAGATTGTCAGTCTTTGATGAATTTTCTTCATGCAATTGATCAACAAGTTAAGGTACATAATTAAACTATATTAAAAATAAATAATATGTGAGCGTGACAACAATAAATAAATTGACTAAAATATAAATTACGTTAAAATATATCACAGATAAGAAGGCAACAGAGTGGGGAAATGTAGGTCAATCAATAGCAGGGAGATCAAAAAAATCTCTTACATTATAGAGTGGATTTTTTACGAGCCATTTATACATTTTAGTTTTGAAACGGTTGTACGGAAGTTGTAGTAAGGTTGAGGGTAGGGTGTTAAGAAATTTTTTCCCCATTATACAGTGATTTTTTTTGGTTTTCTCAAGTCTGGCAAAAGGTATTTCAAATTTGTTTTTGTTTCTAGTATTTATGGAGTGTGATTCACCTCTTAAACTAAATGACTCTTGCTCCTTAAAACTAGTTAACATCACATTAAAAATATAAAGATTGATAACAGTTAAAATTTCAAATCTAACAAATAAAGGTTTACAGTGTGCAATGTAGTCAGCATTTGCCATTATTCTAATTACCTTCTTTTGCAAAACTAACACATCATTGATATGAGAGCTGTTTCCCCAAAGGATGATGCCATAACTCAAAACAGATTGAAAGAGTGCAAAATAAACATTTTTCAGGTGGTTAACAGGCAGGGCATCTTTCAGTTTTCTAAACAGGAAAATGAGTCTGCTGAGTCTGATGCAGATTTGCTGAATATGGGGGGTCCAGGTAAGATGTTGGTCAACAGTGACACCCAAAAATTTGACATGAGGAGTTACATTTAAGTTGTTCGGAATCTGATTTAAGGTGAAAATTACAGACTGTGTTTTCTCCACATTTACAAGGAAGGAGTTAGCAGAGAACCAATCAGAGGCTTTATCAACATCATTGGCAACAATACCTTCTAAATCTAAGATATTCTTATCAATATTAAGGAATGTGGTGTCATCTGCATAAAGATATGAGATGCAGTCAATGTTGTGAGGCAGGTCATTTATGGCAATGAGGAACAGGAGGGGCCCAAGGACAGAGCCCTGTGGGACTCCTAGGTTCGAGGTAAGAGTAGAGGACCAGAGATTACCAACGCACACAGCCTGCCTTCTGTCAGAAAGATAGGTTTTGAAAAGGTTGAGCGCACTTCCACCAATGCCATAGTACTCAAGTTTTTTGAGCAAGATGCCGTGGTTGACGCAATCGAAAGCTTTGCTTAGGTCGATAAAAGTGGCCCAAGCAGTGTTCTGTTGTTCAAAGACATTAAGGATCGTACGAACCATGGCATCGATGGCACCAGTGGTTGAGCGCCCAGACCTAAAACCAAACTGTTGAGTATTGAAAAGAGCATGCATTTCAAAAAACCCACTCACCTGGTTGAAAATGATGTGCTCAAGCACCTTTGCCAGGGTAGGAACCATGCTGATAGGCCGATAGTTTTCCGGATTGTTTTTGTCCCCCTTTTTGAATTTTGGGCAAACTTTGGAAAATTTTAAAACCTCAGGAAATACCCCATGAAGAAGACAGACATTTATGCAACGAGTTAAGGGAACAATAATATGAGAAGATATTTCTTTTAAAAGCCAGTTTGAGTTGTCATAGGCATCTTTGGACTTTGAGTTTTTCATCTTATTGATAACAGAATTGACATCATCATAAGTTACCGGGTTGAAAGTGAAAGTTGAGTTACATTTGGGTGCATTATTTAAAAACTCTTCAAAAGTTACATTTGGTCTGTTAATTCTAGAACTTAAACTAATTACAGAGTCGATAAAACATTTATTTAAGACATCAGGGTGCAGGGGAATGGTATCTCTAGTTTTATTACAGGTTGAGTTATTTTTAACAATTGACCAGGCAGTTTTGCATTTGTTGTTTGAGTTATTGATGACATTAGCATTGTAGTTGAGTTTTGCATCTCTAACAGATTTTTTATATGATTTTTTGGCATTATAATAATCAAGTTTTAACAAGTTACAGTTGTTAGCCTTAAGGTTAAGATATTTAACATTAAGTTGTTCCTTGAGCCTGAATAGATCACCAGTATACCAGGGATTGTGTTTAAAAATCTTCTTGTGCTTTGGCCTAAGTTTGACTAGTGGAAAACACACTTCAAACTCATGCATGAAAATGTGGAAAAAAGTTTCAAATACCTTACCTGTGTCAGATGAACCAAGATCCAATTCAGTTTGCCAATTGATTTTGGAGATTTTGAATTTAAAGGTCGCTAAATTTTGCTCCGAGAAGGACCTTCTCGCAATACAGGTGTCTAGTTTCTCAGACTCAAGGTCATGAACAATTGTGTTGAATGCAAGTCCATCATGATCAGAGAAGTGGAACGGCACTACTGAGGTGGAAACATCCTCACTGCTGAAGTTTGAGAAAACATTGTCGAGGCAGGCCATTTGTCTCGTTGGTTGGTCATTGTGGTGATGCATGTTGAAACGCCTGAGAAGATTCAGCAGTTCAGCAACAGATCGGCTTGTCTTTGTCACATCAAATTTTGAGTTCACATCTCCACCGACAACAATGTTATGACTAGGCCACTTGCGGACTAAGAGTTCTAGGATTTTTTCAAAGTTTTCAAGAAAGATCCGTTCGTTACTGTCTGGTGTACGGTAAATAGAAATCAGTATAAGTTTATAGTCACTGACTAAAACAGCACATGCTTCTATTGTACGTTCAATACAAAAATGAGATATAGCAATTTCATCACATTTAAGATTAGGCTTGGCAAATATAAGAGTCCCACATCGACTGGAATCGTTATGTGAAAAATTACTAACAAGGTTAAATCCATTCAGTGTGCATAGGTCAATATTATGTTTGGATATCCAGTGTTCGGAAAGACATATAAAGTCATAGCTATATTGTAGTGCAACATCTTCAAGTAGAGAGGACTTACCGGCATAGCCTTGAATATTCAAAAATAGAAAGGTCAGAAGTACAAACCGTTTAGGCCCTTTGCTATGAGTGTCCATCATCATCCTATTGCGGTTTGGTTGTTTGACACATTTAAAAAAGACTTGTCACTGGTTTCATCCTCTAAGGTAGATAGGTTAGTATTTTGAGTTTTGGGTTTGGGGGGGATGTATGTTCCGACAAGTACCCCTTCAGGCCAAATATCGCTCGTCATAAAATTGTCAAACATATGGGCAGGCACACCTACCTTAAATGAACAGTAGGAGTCGTGTTTTGTCACAAGTTTTTCACATTTAAGATTAACACTATTAGCAATCGGAAATGTTTTCAGGTGGTTTATCACATCACTAGCACTAACATTATTTTGTAGTCTTGTGACATAGATCCATGATATTTTGCTAACAACAGCAAGGGAAGATTTTGAGTTACTTTTGCTACTACCGAAAATAACTTGTCTTGATTTAGGTTTAGATCTAACCTTGTTGTTTTGCATGGGGTTGGTTCCATGTAGGCCTAGTGTAGTTTTATTCTCAGCTGACCTACGACTTTTCCTATAGATCACTTCTTTAAAACCATCAGAGTCCACTTCACTTTCTTTACTGTTGTTTGCTACAGGCTTAATAGGAGGGCCTTGAGGCATATCAGTTCTAGGCCTAGGCCTAATTTTATCAGTCATAGCAGTAGGCCTAGACGTGTTAGCAAGATTCTTAGCTACACCACTTTGAGTAAAGTTGTTACAAGGAGATGATAGAAGTTCTTGGTTATTAGTCGCAGAGTGGTATGTTTCATTACATTGTTTATTGGTTTTGATAATATCAGCAAACGTAGAGGAATTACGTTCTTGTCGATTAACAAACACTGAGCTTATTATCTCTTTGTACTGGATGTTATCAGCGAGAATCTCGGCGATGTTACTACTGAGTCGAGAAACAGTATCTAAAAGGATGTTTACTTTACCGGAGAGATCGTCTATAGTAGAATCACATTTGACACAACGTTGAGTGAAGTCATCTTCCGCCGCCATGTCAGCCGGTTTGCAGTCACGACACTTCCATATTACTAAGTCACCTAGACTGGCAATATTGTCATAGTTCGGTTTTGATACGTTGATACAATTAATATGATACCATTTTGTACATTTTCCTTCGCATTGAAGTCCATCTTGATTATCTCTAACTTTAGAATTACAGACACCACATAAATCTTTCGCCCCACTCGGCGCCATGTTGTGACGTCACTACACAGAGGTATTGTAGAATAACGATGTGGATGTAGAATAGATTTTGTTGTAAGAAAACTATTATTTAAAATATATGTTTTTATTCTTCACAATCTGAACCGCATCATTCAAAATTGTAATGAAAGATGCAAATTTTTAGCTAAAAGGAAAATGTTTGTCAATAACCCGCTTTTACCCGCTTTTTCTCCATTACCCCCTTCATTACCCGATAGCCTTTAAATTACCCGAAAACCGGGTAATTACCCGCTCATTGGCAACCCTGGGTGAGAGATATTTTGACTTTTGACATAAAGAACTGACTCCAAGATGTACAAAGAGGGGACTGTCAAGATTTGCAGTTTTTTAAAGAGTGGTTGACAAGAAGTCCTAGCTGGCTGTTTGGTAATGCACCTTATGGCTCTTTTTTTAATTTTAAAGATCTTATCTAGGTTTTTCTTACTGGATCCTCCCCATAAAATGACAGAGTACCTAACATGGCTTTCAAATAGGCTAAAATATGCCATTCTTAGAAAATCAATGCTTAGCAGGTTTACCAGGCTTCTGATAACAAATTTAAATTAGTAGAAAGTTTAGAAAAAACTTGTTCGACTTGAATATCCCAGTTGATGTGGTTATCTAAGATTACACCTAGGCAGGATGCTTTTGTATCCTCATCGACAAGATCTTCATCCAACATCAGATTAATGCCAAAAGAGGGCCTCTTTCTGTCCAATTGTGAAGTTTTAAAATGAATGAACTTTGTTTTGGTTTGGTTTATGGATAGTTTGATGTCTGAAAAGTATTGTGAAATGCTGTTCAAATTTAGGAAAGTTGTAAGTTGAAGATCTTCCAAGTTTTTGCCAGAAGTCAACAAAGTGGTGTCATCTGCGAAATTGAAGAGGTTGTTATGGTTAACATGGTCACCAATGTCATTAATGTAGACGAGGAACAGTATAGGTCCTAGTATCGAGCCCTGGGGCACGCCTCTTGTGACCTCATCAATGTCGGAAAGGTGTTTATTGATAGCACCAGAGGAGCTTTTGAAGGTGATTGAGGTTCTTTGTTTCCTGTCATTAATATAGGATATCATCCATTTAAGAGCATTACCACTTAAGCCTGCTGCTGCCAACTTTTCAGTTAGTATGAAGGGGTCGACACAGTCAAACGCCTTTGTTAAATCTATAAACGTTCCTGTTACAGTCTCTTTATTTTCAATGAGGTCAATGCATTTATTAACAAAATTTACTAAAGTAAGTTTGGTGGATTTTTTTTTCTGAAGCCGTATTGTTGAGTAAAAAAGTAATTAGAGGATTCTAAAAAATTAACAAGTTTTTCACAGGCGATTTTTTCTATTACCTTGGTGACTGCAGGTAACAATGAAATAGGCCGATAATTTTTCACATCTTTCCTGTCACCTTTCTTAAAGAGAGGTTTGACTATAGCTAATGGAACTCCTCCTACAATTTTCAACCGATATTCAAGTTTTTTGTGTCCTTGGATAGGGCTTGGTCTGTAGGTAGTTGTTTCCACCACAAATTGATGAAAATCTGACATAAAATAAGGGTGCTATACATAAATTAAATTTTAAAATTTCCCATTAGAATAGCATTGGGTTTGGGTTGAAAATTTTAAACATCTGTTAAAACCCTCCAACTGGCAAAGGGACTATAATAGTCGCGGTAGTTGGTGTCTGTAGTGGCAGAGACTATAATAGTCGCGTTTTGTAAGGTTTTCTTTAATTCAAAATAAACAGCTGAAACGGATTACTAAATTGGATAATTTATATAGCCTACCAACTGAAAGACGAGTTTCCAAACTTTTATTCTATTACCTAAATGAACTTTAGAACACCAACGTATTATTGTAATTTTGGTTATTGAGATTCTCTGATACATGAGTGAGTGGTATTTGACAAATATAGTAGATTTGCGTACAACACGCCCATGGCAGTAAACCTACATCCTTTTTCTTATGGTGTCCATTGGAGAAACAATTCCGATTGAAATTCACTGATTACGCGGGTCTGTTGCGACAGGGGTATTGAATAACATCGTCATCGCATCAACGGTGCGTACAAAAACCTTGCAAGGGGCGTAAAATGCATAAAAGATAGGGATTTTGTGACTAAAGATGGGTTGTGAATGACCTGAAACCAATCAGGAGTAGTGAAAATTTACATCTTTAAAATAAATAAAAAAAAAAAAAAAAAAACACAATTTTGGTAGCTCTAACTGTGTGAATATTCTTGAATGTTCTCTGGGGTGGTAGGCCTAATCAAGAGGATTTTTATTTTCTAAAAATAGGCTTAGCTTACCATATTTTTGTGTTAAAAAACGTACTGAAAGATGTAAAGTTTGAAGCTTAACACTTAACAGCAATATGAGTTAGGACAGGGCCGCCTGGGGGGGGGGGGGGGGGCAGAAGGGGCAGATTGCCCTGGGCCTCAAGAGACAGGTGCATAATATTTTGAAGGCAGCAAAATTTTACTGCTGCATTACCTATGTAGTGACACCATATATGTATTTTCACTACGGAACTCTGTCCCGGGCCCAAAAAATTCTCTTGGCGGCCCTGGGTAAGGACATCTAGTTGTACTGGAATAATTAAAATGAATTATTTTTGTTATGTACTGGGGCAAGCCAGCTTAATTGTACTATCCTAATTAAAATACTGTGGTACTAATCACAGTAAACGTACATTAAAAATAATATGACATAAACTCATTAGATTAAAAGTAATTGAAAACAAAGTATTGCCTTTGTAAGAAAAGTGAGAGTTATTTATTTATTTATTTTTATTAAGAGTATTTTAGTTGTTTTTAAAACCATTACAAAGTAGGATCTATTTTTTTTTTTTTTTTTAATGTGACAGTCCCTAATGCAAAAGTTTACATTTATTCTTCAAATAGGCGCTTACGGGAGGTACGAGCGTACTCCTAGTATTATCGGGTACACATGTTCCAAACTTACACATGTTATTCCATCTAAATAAAGGGTATATCATCTTTATACTGTATATTCAGTTTTACCATCACGGCAGAGGAAAACATTTTCTATAGGTATATAATTTCATATTTCAAAATTTCATATTTAATGAAATTTTTTAGCATGTTATTCCATCTAAATTAAGGGTATATCATCTTTATACTTTACTAGCTGTTGCCAATCACGGCTTCGCCCGTGATTGAATTTATTTTATAGGTAATAAAATCTCTTTAGAGAGCAACGAAATCTACTTCCTTAAGAATGACATTGAAACAATGAAGTAGTGTGAGTGGAGAGCTCTTAAGTTTTTCGCAAAACCTGTTCTTAGTGAGAAAAGGTTTTTTAATAGAAAAGGCCCTGAGAACCTATGAGCAAATAGGAACGACCATGTCAAATTTCAACCCCGTAGGCTCTACAGCCATTTTGAAGTCATGTGGGGCGAAGCCCTAAAGAACCTTAAAAACGTACATTTGCAAAACTGTTTCATAGTGAACACCTATTAGCTCTTTCGTGGGAAGTTATATACATAGAAAGTTATTAACGGAACGTTTACGTTAAATTTCAACCTGTAGGATCTTTGGTAGTTTTGAACCTTTGTGGGAAGGAGCCCTAAAGGAAATTTGCAAAATTGTTTCTTATTGATCACCTATGAGCAAAGAGGAACGTCCATGTCAAATTTAAAAGACGTTGGCCCTTGATTAATTTTGAAGTCAGGTGGGGTGGAGCCCTAAAGAACTTAAAAAAACTATATTTACAAAACCATTTCTTGGTGAAAACCTGTTGGCAAAACGGAATGAATGTGAAATATTGACCCCGGAGGCTCTAAAGTAATTTTGAAGTCCTGTGGGGCGGAGACCTTAAGAACTTCGAAAACTATATTTGCAAAACTGTTTCTTAGGGAGCACCCATGAGCAAAAAGAAACGTCCATGTCAATTTTCAATTCCGGAGACCCTAAAGTTATTCTAAAGTCCAGTGGGCGGAGCCCTAAAGTGCTTCAAAAACTACATTTGCAAAACAGTTTCTTAATGAGTATCTATAAGCAAAGAGAATCGTCCATGTCAAATTTCAACACGTAGGCTATACAGTAATTGTGAGCTTCTGTGGGGCAGAGCCCTAAAGGGGGTGTTTAAAGCACTTTTTTTAGCACCTAAGAAAAATTAGATCACTCCAGATTTCAACCGTTCAGGTTTCCTAATTTGTACCTAAAAAAAATTCATGTTATCCTTATGGCCTAATTAAAATTGGCCATGCGGATAACATTATATTGAAATTTTGAAGGCCTGTGAGGCGGAGCCCTGAAGGAATTTTGTAAAATCATTTCTTAGTGAGGACCTAAGAGGCAAGACGAACCTGTGTTTAAAGTTTCAACTAAATCCGTATGGTAGTTCCTGAGATTTCGTGATGAGTCAGTGAGTGGGATTTCGCGATATATATAATACTAGCTGTTGCCCGTCACGGCTTTGCCCGTGATTGAATTTATTTAATAGGTAATAAAATCGTTTTAAAGAGCGACGAAATCTACTTCCCTAAGAATGATATTGAAACAATGAAGTAGTGTGAGTGGAGCTCTGAAGGTATTTTGCAAAACCTGTTCTTAGTGAGTAAAGGTTTCTTAAATAGAAAAGGTCCTGAGAACCTATGAGCAAATAGGAACGACAATGCCAAATTTCAACCCCGTATGCCCTACAGTCATTCGGAGCACTAAAGAACATAAAAAACTATATTTGCAAAACTGTTTCTTAGTGAAGACTTATTAGTAAAACAGAACGTTTACGTTAAACTTCAACCCATAGGGTCTATGGTAGTTTTGAGAAATTGTGGGGAGAGCCCTAAAGGAAATTTGCAAAATTGTTTCTTATTGATCACCTATGAGCAAAGAGGAACGTCCATGTCGAATTAAAAACCCGTTGGCCCTTGATTAGTTTTGAAGTCAGTTGGAGGTGGAGCCCTAAAGAACTTCAAAAACTATATTTACAAAACCATTTCGTAATGAGCACCTGTTAGCAAAACGGAACATCCACGTTAAATTTATACCCCCTATCTATGGTAATTTTGAGGTTTTATGGAGCAGAGCCATAAAGGAAATTTGAAAATTATTTTTTAGTGAGCACCTATGACAAAGAGGAACGTCCACGTCAAATTTCAACCCCGTGGGCCCTAGAGTTATTTTCAAAACCTGTGGGGCGGAGCCCTAAAGAATTAAAAAAAAAAAAAAAAACTATATTTGCAAAACCGTTTTTTAGTCAGTAACTATGAGCAGAGGAACGTACGATTCATATTTTAACCGCGGAGGCAAAAAAGTAGTTATAACAACAGCAACAACAACCCCCTAGGATCTATGGTAACCTTGAGGTTCTATGGAGTGGAGCCCTAAAGGAAATTTGCAAAATTATTTCTTAGTAACTATGAGCAAAGAGGAACGTCCGATTCAAATTTGAACCCCGGAGGCCCAAAAGTAATTTTGAAGTCCTGTGGGGTGGAGCCCTAAAGAACGTTGAAAACAATGTTTGCAAAACCGTTTCTTAGGGAGCACCCATGAGCATAAAGACACGTCCGTGTCAAATTTCAACCCTGGAGTCCCTAGAGTAATTCTGAAGTCCAGTGGGGCGGAGCTCTAAAGTGCTTCAAAAATTATATTTGCAAAACAGTTTCTTAGGGAGCACCCATGAGCAAAGAGAAACGTCCATGTCAATTTTAAACCCAGAAAGCCCTAAAGGACGACTCCTCAAGTCCAGTGGGGCAGAGCCCTAAATTGCTTCAAAAACTAAATTTTGCAAAATAGTTTCTTAATAAGTATCTATAAGCAAAGAGAATCGTCCATGTCAAATTTCATCACGTAGGGTATACAGTAACTGTGAGTTTCTGTGGGGCGGAGCCCTAAAGGGGATGTTTAAAGCACTTTTTTAGCTTAAAAGAAAAAAGAGATCACTCCAAATTTCAACCGTGCAGGTTTCCTAATTTGTATTTAAATTTGTCCATGCGAATAACATTATATTGAAACATCGATGGCCTGTGGGGCGGAGCCCTGAATGAATTTTCTAAAATCGTTTCTTAGTGAGCACCTAAGAGGCAAGACAAACCTGTGTTTAAAGTTTCAAGTAAATACGCTTGGTAGTTCCTGAGATTTAATGATGAGTCAGTCAGTAATCACTCCCCGTCATGTTTAGCTTTGTCGCTAAGCTCAATCGCCGCAAAAGGTAGGATTCCTAAGGGAATTATCCTCTAGATTTTTACTACTGATCTTCCCTCAATAATTTGAATGAGAACAGCTGTTTACAAAATTAATATTATATTTTAATGTAATCATATGTTCCAATACAAAAATGTTGCTTCCATAAGAATAACATGGTAACTTTGAAGTCGTGTGGGGCGGAGCCCTGAAGGAATTTTGCAAAATCGTTTCTTAGTGAGCACCTAGGAGGCAAGATTAACCTATGTTCAAAGTTTCAAGTAAATCCGTTTGGTAGTTACTGAGATTTCGTGATGAGTCAGTGAGTGGGATTTCGCTTATATATAGATAGATAAGATATTCAGTTTTACCATTACGGCAGAGGAAAACATTTTAAATAATATAATAATAATTTAATAATATTTAATTTTAAAAACAAATACAACCTACTGGTATTTGAGAATTTGCTACAGTGCATAAAATTTTATCACTGCGAATAATGCTACACTTTGAACATCTCAAAAGTAGTTATTAAAAAAAATATTGTTAAATATCATAAAATATTTATAATACTTTTTCATCGGTTTTGCATAGGGCCACACTAAATAAACTATGTTTTCATATTGGGGTTTACTTTATTGGTTTCACTATAGGCAAGTGAGTGGGGTGAGTAAACTCGCCCTAATATCATTCGCCTACTGTACTTGAAATTGGAATATTTTCCTGAGAATGACATTATAATAGATAGTTATGAATAAAACAAATAAATTCATCATTTCACATCAAATAAAAATTTCTATGAATATAAATACTTTGTATTTACTACATGTACGGCATAGATTAAAATTCTCGAAGTAATTACCAATAAATTAATACAAAATTTTTTGTTTACAGATATCAAGAAGGATGCTACAAACAACTCAAAGAAGGATGCTACAAAGAAGGATGCTTGTATCTTAATTATAGATAGTCACAGTTAAACACCCGAATAGATTAACTATAAGACTTATCCCTAAAGGAAGATGAGTGAAAAACAACTACAGAGGAAAAACTGCAATTAAGACTTTAAGTCAGCAGTGGGTTGTAGTTTGAACAAGTGATAGATTGTGATACAATCCTAAAATCTATAAGGCAGATGAAATATATTTCTTTAATGCGGAGCTTAAAGAATGTCCTAAATTTCATGATAAATGGTTTTCAAAACTCAGATAAGATTATATGATAATAAATGGAGACCCATGTATTTACTTGTAATGGGAAATCTCATCAATGTTGAACATACAAAATGTCCATCTCTATGAAATCTTATTTGAATCGTCACATGTTGACCCATACTCCAGAGAAACTTCCTAAGTGTCCAATATGTGAGAAATCCTTCACTCAAAAGAAAAGTTTAAAGATTCATTTGTTGACCCATACTAATGAGCAACCTCATAAGTGTCCAATATGTGAGAAATCCTTCTCTCAAAAGATTAATTTAAAGAATCACTTGTTGACCCATACTGGTGAGCAACCTTATAAGTGTACAATATGTGAGAAATCCTTCTCTCGTAAGGATAGTTTAAAGACTCATTTGTTGACCCATACTGGTGAGCAACCTTATAAGTGTACAATATGTGAGAAATACTTCTCTCAAAACTATAGTTTAAAGACTCATTTGTTGACCCATACTGGTGAGCACCCTTTTAAGTGTACAATATGTGAGAAATCCTTTACTCGAAAGAAAAGTTTAAAGATTCATTTGTTGACCCATACTAGTGAGCAACCTCATAAGTGTCCAATATGTGAGAAATCCCTCTCTCAAAAGATTCATTTAAAGAATCATTTGTTGACCCATACTGGTGAGCAACCTCATAAGTGTCCATTATGTGGGAGATCCTTCTCTCGAAAGGTTTATTTAAAGACTCATTTGTTGACCCATACTGGTGAGCAACCTTACAAGTGTCCAATATGTGAGAAATCCTTCTCTCAAAAAAATAGTTTAAATTATCATATGTTGACCCATACTGGTGAGCAACCTCATAAGTGTACAATATGTGAGAAATCCTTTACTCGAAAGAAAAGTTTAAAGATTCATTTGTTGACCCATACTAATGAGCAACCTCATAAGTGTCGAATATGTGAGAAATCCTTCTCTCAAAAGATTAATTTAAAGAATCATTTGTTGACCCATACTGGTGAGCAACCTTATAAGTGTACAATATGTCAGAAACCCTTCTCTCAAAAGATTCATTTAAAGAATCATTTGTTGACCCATACTGGTGAGCAACCTCATAAGTGTACAATATGTGAGAAATCCTTCTCTCGTAAGGATAGTTTAAAGACTCATTTGTTGACCCATACTGGTGAGCAACCTTATAAGTGTACAATATGTGAGAAATCCTTCTCTCAAAACTATAGTTTAAAGACTCATTTGTTGACCCATACTGGTGAGCACCCTTTTAAGTGTACAATATGTGAGAAATCCTTTACTCGAAAGAAAAGTTTAAAGATTCATTTGTTGACCCATACTAGTGAGCAACCTCATAAGTGTCCAATATGTGAGAAATCCTTCTCTCAAAAGATTCATTTAAAGAATCATTTGTTGACCCATACTGGTGAGCAACCTCATAAGTGTCCATTATGTGGGAGATCCTTCTCTCGAAAGGTTTATTTAAAGACTCATTTGTTGACCCATACTGGTGAGCAACCTTACAAGTGTCCAATATGTGAGAAATCCTTCTCTCAAAAAAATAGTTTAAATTATCATATGTTGACCCATACTGGTGAGCAACCTCATAAGTGTCCAATATGTGAGAAATCCTTCTCTCTAAAATATGGTTTGAAGACTCATTTGTTGACCCATACTGGTGAGAAACCTTATAAGTGTACAATATGTGAGAAATCCTTCTCTCGTAAGGATAGTTTAAAGAATCATATGTTGACCCATACTGGTGAGCAACCTCATTAGTGTACAATATGTGAGAAATCCTTCTCTCTAAAAAATAATTTAAAGACTCATTTGTTGACCCATACTGGTGAGCAACCTTATAAGTGTCCAATATGTGGGAAATTTTTCTCTCGAAAAAATATTTTGCAGACTCATTTGTTGACCCATGGATACTGGTGAGCAACCTTACAAGTGTCCTATATGTGAGAAATCTTTCTCTCAAAAGATTCATTTAAAGATTCATAGTTTGACCCATACTGGTGAGCAACCTTATAAGTGTACAATATGTGAGAAATAATTCTCTCTAAAAAATAGTTTGAAGATTCATAGTTTGACCCATACTGGTGAGCAACGTCATAAGTGTAAAATTATAAATATATACAAATATATATCTTGTCACAAATATATACAAATTAAATTGTTTGATAAACTTCCCTTTTCATTTAGAATTACAGAAAACATAAATACATTTAAAGCAAAATTATCAAATTGGTTAATAAGTCATGCCTTTTATACAGTGGATGAATTTTTAATAATTCAGACTTTTCATTGCTTTTAAACTCCAACAAGCAGTCTGCATGATAATTTATCCGAGGTTTAATTAGTTTTTTGCCATACTGTAATATAGTATCTGATGAGTATAGTTTCCTTTCTTTCTGTATTGACAAAATTTATGTAATTAATTATTTAGTAATTGTTTACTTGTTATGACGTTGTCTATTGTAATTATGTATTGCTGAATGACAATAAAGAATTATTATTATTATTATTATTATTAAGTGTCCAATACGTGGGAAATCCTTCTCTCGAAAAAATAGTTTTAAGACTCATTTGTTGACCCATACTAGTGAGCAGCCTCATAAGTGTCCAATATGTGGGAAATCCTTCTCTCAAAAGGATATTGTGTAGGAATATGTACCTTAAATTGCCTAAGTTCTTGATGTTTTCTCTCCTATGTACATTTCATTAATATGTACATCTTCAGGGAGATTCTTCTTAAACTACATTAATAGGCCTAATACTAACACATTATATATAAAATTTACAGAGTTCTTCTTATTAGTTTAAAAGTTCACAACACTCGCAGACTGCGCGGCGCGTGCGGCAGCGGCGACGGCTTGACGAGCGCGGTGGAGGCGGGGTTTGCCGGACATTGTTTCTCGGTACCGACGCGGGTGGCGGCGACAGCGGCGCGGGCGACGTTCCTTGGTCAGCTTCATAGGCTAAACTGTTTGGAGACGGAGACCGAGTCCGAGGTGGTGCGAGGGATTCGTGGGGTTGTGGGGGCTTGGGATTCCCCATCTTACTCAATGAGCTTTCTCTTTCCCGGCGTTGTTGGATTGATGCGGTGTTGCCTATTAGTGTAGAGTTTAACATGTTTTCTATTTTATGGATGGTTTTGAAAATTACTTAATTGTTATAATCTTCCCTTTTATTTAGAAGTAGGTGTGACTCATTGCCATTGAAGTGTTTGTATATTTTGGTAACTCTCGAGTGTTTTGGCTTTTGGTTTGGAGTATGTTCTATTCAGAATGGTTAATGAATCTGGGAAAGTAATTTTATGTCCATGATTAGATTTTAGATGTTTGGCAACTATGGAGTCAGGGTTGTTGTAATGTCCCCTGTTGTGCTCCTTAAATATTGGGGAAAAGATTCTGTTGGTGTATCCAATATATTGTTTTTTGCACGGGGAAGGGCAAGTTATTTTGTACACTCCCTTATCATCTGATGTTAATGTGGAAGTCTTTGGAAGTCCATAACTTGGTATTATGTTGGTTTTAAGTCTGTAGGCAGGAGTGTATCCAGATTTCTTGAAAACATTACCTATTTTACCAGTTATTGTGTCAATATAATCTATTGGAATGTACTTGGCCTTAGGTTGATAGGCATCCGCTTTGTTTTCATTTTGAGGTTTTATTTTATTTTTCATATTGAATATAATTCTATCAATTGTTTGAGGGTTGTATCCATTGTTTCTAGCTATTGTTTTAATCAGCAGTTTTTCCTTTTCGTATTCATTTTGGTCTAGGTTGTAATTTAGAAGTCTGTATACTAATGAAGATGCTGCACCTGCGGTGAAATGTACATAGGAGAGAAAAACATCAACTCAAGAACTTAGGCAATTTAAGGTAAATATTCCTACACAATGTTTAAAAGTTCTTGAAACTGGAATCATCTACAAATTATTCAAAAGGATAGTTAAAAAACTCATATGTTGACCCATACTGGTGAGCAACCTCATAAGTGTCCAATATTTGGGAAATCCTTCTCTCGAAACTATAGTTTAAAGACTCATTTGTTGACCCATACTAGTGAGCAACCTTATAAGTGTCCAATATGTGGGAAATCCTTCTCTCGAAAGGATAGTTTAAAGACTCATTTGTTGACCCATACTGGTGAGCAACCTCATAAGTATCCATTATGTGAGAAATCCTTTTAGAATTATTTATACAATGACTTATTTGCTCCAGAAAGCCCAAATTTGAAAAATATATATTTATGCCATCCTGTTGAATAACCTTAAGAGAGAGAGGGAGAGAGAGAGAGAGACAAAATGACAAATGACAAAGGTTTTATTTTGTGATGCAAAGTTAGGACCATAAGGTCCTCTCTTTCACTTAACATAAATTGAAATAATAAATTTAATTTTTTTAATTAACGAATTATAAGTTAAGTTTAACAATTTTATAAAAATTTTACAAAATTTTTCTTAATAATACGATAAATTTTTACACTATATTCTTATTGTTGGACTTTCAAACTGTGTTATAATTAATTATTTCTTTTAATGATAAGTTTTATAGTTTTATAATGCAGGTCGAATACCCCACTTCGACCACTTCGGATAGCCACGTTTTCATTGCAGCACCAAAAACTCGCCTTGATTCAATAATTTTGATGTGGTTAGGAATCATATTCCATAATCTACACATGAAATGATTTATTATACATTACCATGCGATGGCGTGGAATAGATCCTCTTAGAGTATTTCTTCCACTAACTTCAGTGCAAAATGTAAATTTTTGGAAAAGGTAATCTGGTGTTTTAGAATTTAGAATAGAATGCAACAAAAAACAAATGTGATAAATTCGAAGTTCACTTAGTTTAACCCTCGAGAGGACGCTAAGCGGAGGAATCCTCCGGGTCAATATTTTTGTTGTGGGAAATGTTTATCTTTTGGTTGACAGCACTGTCCTTTTGTGTAGCTGTAGCCCCTTTCCTAACCATGTATTTGAAGTACCCTCATCCCGCTTTCAGCGTCCAGGCTCAGTTTGGCGAGCGCTGTCCTTAGGTACTGGACGATTCCTCCGTGAGCGTCCTTGTGTGTTTTGTGAACCCGGAGGAAGAGTCCGTGTGCGATCGCTTTTTATTTGGTTACCCGGAGGAAGAGTCCGTGTGTGATCGTTTTTTATTTGGTTATTTGTAATTGTTTAGACTACAGTTGCCATTTTAGATTTGTTTTTACTTGAAATAACTTTTTATTTTTCCATGAATAACTATTTGTATTGATTGTAGTATCTTTGCTATACCATTTAATTTATTGTTTATGCAGGAACACGTCATAGTATTTTTTATTAATCTGATAGTTCAGTTTTATACAAAATCTTTTTTATTTGTACCCTAAAACTTTATTTTTACTATTTTCATACTATTTTACAAAACTGTTATTGAAAAATATTAAGTTTTAAGTAAAAAAGTAAAATATGTTTTGTATAATCCATAATAGTTATAATTATTTTATTTGTTAAATTAACTTTACCATTCTTGCTCTGTCTTGCAAGGATATTGCGTGAAATCTATTTTACAATCATTTTCTGTTTTTATTTCAAACAATAAAAGTATTTAGAATACATTTTGTGCATTTATTTAAAACCCGGAGGAAACCTCCTTGAGCGAGAGACGGCGTTTTAAATTTTAAGCGACCTCTGGAGGGTTAAAAAAATTCATTTCAGTATAAAATGGTGTTATATGTTCATCACGATTTAAAATGTATATAAAAAGCTAACAATAATTTTGAGCTCTTTGCAGTTTTTGAGAAAGTTCTACCGTCATATCATTTATAACAACATCACAGTAATCAAATGTCGCATGTATGCTTTAGCCTAATTACATTAGGCCTACAATATTTTGGTCAGACCTAGCTTATGGCTGTGAAAGTGGCAGTAAGCTAGCAATAAGGTTTTAAATGGCCGTGTTGTCCCTTTAAATTTTCCTGTGGGCTCTTTAAATCATGACATCATCATGACGTCATCACCACAACACCTTGAAACAAGATGGCTGCCAACATAACCTCAAAAGGAATGCAAGGTGATTATAGTAAGTTTAAGAGAGCAAAGTCAAAGTAAATATGAATTTTAACAAAATACTGGCTTTATTTATATAACTTGTTGCATATAAGACTCATTTAATCAATTTTGAAAAAAGATATGGAAAAGGTAAATAAACCACTATATTTTACTTTCCCGCCTAAAACATGATTCCTAACCTCAAAATGTGACAGCTAGCAATAGATTGTTTTGTACTGACTTTATTTCATTGATTTGGTATTATAAGGAATATATATCATTGTTTTTAGGAAGGCCTAGGTATATTTTAAGAATGACAGTCGAGCAGTATCAAAAGTACAATAATTAATTCCTAGGCCTACGTAAAACTTTAATCTATTACCGCTACTGTGACCATAGTGCAAGGTCCTAAAAAAAGTCATTTTGCGGAAAAACTAACCGTTTCAGCATGGTGTAACTGCACATATTGGTAGATATACAACCACACTACATCATGATTACATTCATTATTAGGGGCCAGGCCTTTAAAGAACTTATTGCTGGGCTTCCATAAGCTGAAAATTTTGAGACCGAATTGTGATCCAGTACAACACGACTCTTTAAACAATTAATCCTACAGGTTTTCTTACCCTTTATCAGTTAAATGTTAAGAATAAGAGTTAAGATAACCAAACACTAACCATCAATCACTATTTTTATAATTTAATGTGACTTTAGGCCATTTCTTAAGATGTCCACAATCGCCACTGCGACCGAAGTGCAAGGTCCTACAAAAAGTCATTTTGAGAAAAACTAACCGTTTCAGCATGGTGTAACTGCACATATTGGTAGATATACAACCACACTACATCATGATTATATTCATTATTAGGGGCCAGGCCTTTAAAGAACTTATTGCTGTGCTTCCATAAGCTGAAAATTTTGAGACCGAATTGTGATCCAGTACAACACGACTCTTTAAACAATTAATCCTACAGGTTTTCTTACCCTTTATCAGTTAAATGTTAAGAATAAGAGTTAAGATAACCAAACACTAACCATCAATCACTATTTTTATAATTTAATGTGACTTTAGGCCATTTCTTAAGATGTCCACAATCGCCACTGCGACCGAAGTGCAAGGTCCTACAAAAAGTCATTTTGCGGAAAAACTAACCGTTTCAGCATGGTGTAACTGCACATATTGGTAGATATACAACCACACTACATCATGATTATATTCATTATTAGGGGCCAGGCCTTTAAAGAACTTATTGCTGTGCTTCCATAAGCTGAAAATTTTGAGACCGAATTGTGATCCAGTACAACACGACTCTTTAAACAATTAATCCTACGGTTTTCTTACCCTTTATCAGTTAAATGTTAAGAATAAGAGTTAAGATAACCAAACACTAACCATCAATCACTATTTTTATCATTTAATGTAACTTTAGGCCATTTCTGAAGATGTCCACAATCGCCACAGCGACCGTAGTGCAAGGTCCTACAAAAAGTCATTTTGAGAAAAAACTAACCGTTTCAGCATGATGTAACTGCACAAACTGGTAGATAGACAACCACACTACATCATGATTACATTCATTATTAGGGGCCAGACCTTTAAAGAACTTATTGCTGGGCTTCCATAAGCTGAAAATTTTGAGACCGAATTGTGATCCAGTACAACACGACTCTTTAAACAATTAATCCTACAGGTTTTCTTACCCTTTATCAGTTAAATGTTAAGAATAAGAGTTAAGATAACCAAACATTAACCATCAATCACTATTTTTATAATTTAATGTGACTTTAGGCCATTTCTTAAGATGTCCACAATCGCCACTGCGACCGAAGTGCAAGGTCCTACAAAAAGTCATTTTGAGAAAAAACTAACCGTTTCAGCATGGTGTAACTGCACATATTGGTAGATATACAACCACACTACATCATGATTATATTCATTATTAGGGGCCAGGCCTTTAAAGAACTTATTGCTGTGCTTCCATAAGCTAAAAATTTTGAGACCGAATTGTGATCCAGTACAACACGACTCTTTAAACAATTAATCCTACGGGTTTTCTTACCCTTTATCAGTTAAATGTTAAGAATAAGAGTTAAGATAACCAAACACTAACCATCAATCACTATTTTTATCATTTAATGTAACTTTAGGCCATTTCTGAAGATGTCCACAATCGCCACAGCGACCGTAGTGCAAGGTCCTACAAAAAGTTTAATTCAAGTTAAAGTTAATTAGTTTAATGCAACATAAAAACGATATATTGCCATAACAACTTATAAAAAATATGAAAAGTGTCAAAATTGAGTTCATTTTCACTAAAAAAATTTAAGAGAAAACTTTGTAAATTAACGAAATGTAACCTAGCCTAACCTAGCGAAGTGAAACAGTATTACTGCTCATTGACTCTCACAGCTCCATTGAATACATAAGTAATTTTGCAGTTTTTGTAAGTTGTTATGGGATAGGGGAGCACAGCAACAATGTCAAAAATAGTAACAGTAAACAAATTGTTTTCCTTGCACACAAATTCAGTTTTCGCGTTATTGGCACAACGGAAACCTTGCACTGTTATGTCACCATCATCAGAGTCAGTTAACTCTTTACAATTAACAAAATTTAACTCAGTTCCTGCAAAAAAGTGCACTGCTTGTATTTTGTATTGAATTGGGGCAATTGTGAATCGTATTCACAATTACCTCACAATTTAAAAATTATGGGGTAATTGTGAATTGGCAATAAATCCTAGAATTTTTATTGCAGTTGATAAAGAAACCTCTCAGGCTTTAGAGCACTTCTCTAGAAGTGCTTCAAAAAATTTCTAATAAAATAAATAATAAAATTATTTTTTTAATTAATCATTTTTGTTGAGTGGCCAAAGTGATACACCAAAAAAATTTTAAGGGTTTTTTCATGCTAATGGAAAAAAGACTAATTCTTTGAAAATTAATAACAACTTTTAATAGTGTATTAAGAAAAGACCAAAAAACATGTTTTAAGTTGGTTTTTAATAATATTAATGTTAGTTTATAAGTTATAAGCGGCGTTCACAATTGCCCCAATTCACAATTACCCCGGTCAACCCTATCTTAACTCTTATTCTTAACATTTAACTGATAAAGGGTAAGAAAACCCGTAGGATTAATTTTTTAAAGAGTCGTGTTGTACTGGATCACTATTCGGTCTCAAAATTTTCAGCTTATGGAAGCCCAGCAATAAGTTCTTTAAAGGCCTGGCCCCTAATAATGAATGTAATTATGATGTAGTGTAGTTGTCTATCTACCAATATGTGCAGTTACATCATGCTTAAACGGTTAGTTTTTTCTCAAAATGACTTTTTGTAGGACCATGCACTACGGTCGCAGTGGCGATTGTGGACTTCTTAAGAAATGGCCTAAAGTCACATTAAATAATAAAAATAGTGATTGATGTTTTAGTGTTTGGTTATCTTAACTCTTATTCTTAACATCTAACTGATAAAGGGTAAAAAAAACCTTAGGATTAATTGTATATAGAGTCTTGTTGTACCGGATCACAATTCGGTCTCTAAAATTTCAGTTTATGGAAGCCCAGCAATAAGTTCTTTAAAGGCCTGGCCCCTGGTAATGAATGTAATTATGATGTAGTGTAGTTGTCTATCTACCAATATGTGCAGTTACATCATGCTGAAACGGTTAGTTTTTTCTCAAAATGACTTTTTGTAGGACCATGCACTACGGTCGCAATGGCGATTGTGGACATCTTAAGAAATGGCCTAAAGTCACATTAAATAATTAAAATAGTGATTGATGTTTTAGTGTTTGGTTATCTTAACTCTTATTCTTAACATTTAACTGATAAAAGGTAAAAAAAACCCTTAGGATTAATTGTATATAGAGTCTTGTTGTACAGGATCACAATTCGGTCTAAAATTTTCAGCTTATGGAAGCCCAGCAATAAGTTCTTTAAAGGCCTGGCCCCTAAAAATGAATGTAATTATGATGTAGTGTAGTTGTCTATCTACCAATATGTGCAGTCACATCATGCTGAAACGGTTAGTTTTTTCTCAAAATGACTTTTTGTCGGACCATGCACTACGGTCGCAGTGGCGACTGTGGACATCTTATGAAATGGCCTAAAGTCACATTAAATTATAAAAATAGTGATTGATGTTTTAGTGTTTGGTTATCTTAACTCTTATTCTTAACATCTAACTGATAAAGGGTAAAAAAACCTTAGGAATAATTGTATATAGAGTCTTGTTGTACTGGATCACAATTCGGTCTCTAAATTTTCAGTTTATGGAAGCCCAGCAATAAGTTCTTTAAAGGCCTGGCTCCTAGTATTGAATGTAATCATGATGTAGTGTAGTTGTCTATCTACCAATATGTGCAGTTACATCATGCTGAAACGGTTAGTTTTTTCTCAAAATGACTTTTTGTCGGACCATGCACTACGGTCGCAGTGGCGATTGTGGACATCTTAAGAAATGGCCTAAAGTCACATTAAATAATAAAAATAGTGATTGATGTTTTAGTATTTGGTTATCTTAACTCTTATTCTTAACATCTAACTGATAAAGGGTAAAAAAAACCTTAGGATTAATTGTATATAGAGTCTTGTTGTACCGGATCACAATTCGGTCTCTAAATTTTCAGTTTATGGAAGCCCAGCAATAAGTTCTTTAAAGGCCTGGCCCCTAATAATGAATGTAATTATGATGTAGTGTAGTTGTCTATCTACCAATATGTGCAGTTACATCATGCTGAAACGGTTAGTTTTTTCTCAAAATGACTTTTTGTAGGACCATGCACTACGGTCGCAATGGCGATTGTGGACATCTTAAGAAATGGCCTAAAGTCACATTAAATAATAAAAATAGTGATTGATGTTTTAGTGTTTGGTTATCTTAACTCTTATTCTTAACATTTAACTGATAAAGGGTAAAAAAAAACCTTAGGATTAATTGTATATAGAGTCTTGTTTTACTGGATCACAATTCGGTCTCCAAATTTTCAGTTTATGGAAGCCCAGCAATAAGTTCTTTAAAGGCCTGGCCCCTAATAATGAATGTAATCATGATGTATTGTGGTTGTCTATCTACCAGTTTGTGCAGTTACACCATGCTAAATTGGTTAGTTTTTCCGCAAAATGACTTTTTTTAGGACCTTGCACTATGGTCACAGTAGCGGTAATAGATTAAAGTTTTACGTGGGCCTAGGAATTAATTATTGTACTTTTGATACTGCTCGACTGTCATTCTTAAGATATACCTAGGCCTTCCTAAAAACAATGATATATATTCCTTATAATACCAAATTAATGGCATAGTCAGTACAAAACAATTTATTGCTAGCTGTCACATTTTGAGGTTAGGAATCATGTTTTAGGAGGGAAAGTAAAATATAGTGGTTTTATACATGTGGTGGGAATGTTAAGTATTTACCTTTTCCATATCTTTTTTCAAGATTGATTAAATGAGTCTTATATGCAACACGTTATATAAATAAAGCCAGTATTTTGTTAAAATTCATATTTACATTGACTTTGCTCTCCTAAACTTACTATAATCACCTTGAGTTCCTTTTGAGGTTATGTTGGCAGCCATCTTGTTTCAAGGTGTTGTGGTGATGACGTCATGATGATGATGTCATGATTTAAAGAGCCCACAGTAAAATTTAAAGGGACAACACGGCCATTTAAAACCTTATTGCTAGCTTACTGCCACTTTCACAGCCATACCTAGCTTTAGCCTTTTGTTAAAACCTTCAATATCCCAATAACCTTTATTCATTCAGTAACCTTGTAAATAAAATTAATTATTATTAGGTTCTATAATTTATTATTTGCATATTATTTAATTAGTTGTCAATTCTATATTGGCTTCAGGAACAAGCTAGCAAAGCGATCTAGAAATTAACAGAACGAACGTCTAGAAAATGATAGAATAAGGAATTCAATATATGTTTGATAGCATTAATGTTTATTTAACAGTACTAACAGTACTTACGCTTTTATCTAGTTATGATAGGAGATACATTTCTTTTATTGGATATAGTAGGACATTGTTTATATGTGTTATTCTTTAGTAAACATAACCTCTAAGTTTTGTTCCAGAGCCGTCTGTCTCTCGAACATACTTGACATAGAGAAATCTACGGAAGCCCTGAAGGGCCAAAGAGTAAGCGATCATTTTTTACACCGCCGTGTTTCAAACATGGCGAGCCGTGTTTGGAAGGCGGCGAGCCATGTTAGAAAGGCGGCGAGCCGTGTTAGAAAGGCGGCGAGCCGTGTTAGAAAGGCGGCGAGCCGTGTTAGAAAGGCGGCGAGCCGTGTTTGTAAGTCGGCGAGCCGTGTTAGGAAGGCGGCGAGCCGTGTTAGGAAGGCGGCGAGATGTATTTGAAGTTTGGCGAGTATTTTGATAAAGTAATTAAGAGTAATAATTAGATATCTGATATTAGATTAAGTATATGACTAGATATAATCTCATTTGCAAACTAATTAAAAAATATTACAACTTTCATGCCAGATTTCTATGAAATCAGAGGTCCCAAAAACAAAGAAAACTGTTTGGTTATGGTCATCATAACAAATGCACAGACTGTTTTTGCTCCAGAGATTTGATTGTTTTGGTTATTTTCAATTTTATAAGAGGATGAAAATCCGTTTAAGAGACAATAAAAAGCTTTTAATTATTAGTCTTAGTTAATTTATCGAAATGCTCGCCGAATTTCATATACTTCTCGCCGACTTTCAAACACGGCTCGCCGACTTTCTAACACGGCGATCGCCGACTTTCTAACACGGCTCGCCGTCTTCCAAACACGGCTCGCCGACTTTTTAACGCGGCTCGCCGTGTTTGAAACACGGCTCGCCGTCTTTGAAACACGGCTCGCCGTCTTCTAAACACGGCTCGCCGTGTTACAAACACGGCGGTGTAAAAAATGACCGCTTACTCTTTGGCCCTTCAGGGCTTCCGTAGAAATCCGAATTCTCTGGAAATGACTAGTACAGTTTTAGAATGTATATATTTGGGCTGCGCCCGCATAGTTAGTCAGTCAGTATTAGTCAGTTCAGTTGGTTGTAGAGTATTAGTCAGTGTTGGTCAGTAGTTCAGTTGTAATGGTTCAGTTGTAGTGAGTTGTAATAGTCAGTTGTAGTCAGTCAGTGTAGTGAGTGAACAGTGAATCAGTTAGTGAACAGTGGTGTTACATTGATATAGTGCTGTTGAGTACTAATCTTTGTATGTGTTTATTGTGGTGACTAATAAATTCTGTTTAGTGAAGTGGTGTTTTTATTGTAAAGCGTCCCTAGTGATATACAGTGTGTGGAACAGTAATCGCTAGTGGTGACGACACAAAGTAGGGGAATACAAGGGTTTTTACTAGCATTACTTTTACGGTAAACGGGATAAACTTACTAAGTTTTTTTATTGATTTGATACCGGCAAAAACTTTATTGCATGTATTGTTTACGTGTTCTGTCCAGTCAAGTGTTGATGTCATTGTCAGTCCTAAGTTCTTTACTGTCTTACTATATTCAATAGAATTGTCATTAATAGTGCTTAGGTGCTTCATCATTAATGTTGGTAATAAGTCAGTTGTAAGCAATGATAATAGATTTGGTTTTTGTCTCGTTTATTTTAAGCCCATGATTCATCGCCCAGTGGTATACAGCTGTGAGATCTTCATTGATATTATTAACAGCATTCAATAAATCTGTTGTTTTAAAATGATGGTAAATTTGTAAGTCGTCAGCGTCAAGGTGGTATTTTGTATGACTAAGTACAGTATGAATGTCATTAATGTAAATACTGAAAAACAGTGGGCCTAAAACAGAACCTTGAGGTACACCTCGAGTTACAGATTGCCACTGCGAGGAAATACCATCTGCATTAACACACTGAAGTCTGTCTGTAAGATATGATCTAATCCATGATATAGCTCTATCTGTAAAACCTATTGTTTTCAGTTTAAGTAGAAGTAAAAAGTGATAAACGCAGTCAAAAGCCTTTGTGAAATCAATCAATGTCAAAAGTGTTGCCTGTCTGTTGTCCATTGCACATTGGAATGCAATCAAATCCAGTAGCATTGCTTCTAATGCGCATAATGGCTCTAGATCGCTTTGCTCTTTTATGAGCAGAGTCTCTTTCTCGCATAAGCTCACAAATTTGTTGGTTTATCCAAGGAGCAGATTTTTTTGTTACTCTTTTCCGAATTATTGATGCGTGTTTGTCAAATAGTGATAGCAAGTTATGGTTTAGACACGACACCATTTCATCAACATCAGGGCCGCCCACGGGGGGATTGATGGTGCAAACTGCGCCGTTGAGCCAAAATTTGGTGGGGATTTTTTTGATTAGCGGGGATTTTTTGGATTTGGGGGGGAATGAAAAGAAATCGTGTCTCCAAATTTGTATAGAAGAGAATATGTTTTGTTGACTCAATGTTGAATTTAAAACTACATAAGAAGTGTAAAATACATAAAAACAGAGCTATTAATTGAATTAGTTTTTTGTTAACCCACACATTTGTACTGTTAAATCTTGCACGGTTTATGGAATGGCAACACTGGAAGCAGACTAAAATTCCCTAGATTATCATGTCGCTCTGCAAGTTAGCAACCGTGATCGATCAGTGGCATTTTCAAATTGCCATTATAGACCCTTTTGTTTTGTAAAATGTTAACAGTGACGAAACAAGAGGAATATTTTGTTTTGAGGGGGGATAGTCCCATCGAGGTTCATCTCCCATGCTTGACTCAATTCTGTATGGTAATTTAGCATTGCAACACGGCTGCAACAAATGCTAAGAATGAACAAGTTTTACTTTTAGGTTTGTTTATATTAGACCTTTATACTTCTATTGTAATCTAAAGTGGACTGTGTTTCAAAATGAAAGAGCATTAATATACAAACTTTAAGTAATATTTTAGTACAAACATGTAACTGGAACTATAAGAAGATATGCTACTGTGTTAAAATATCTAATTTATTATTTCGTTTACGATTCCTGGCGATTTGAAGTGAATCGTTTAGAAATGAACAGAAATGTAGCCTCAAATGAAAGTATTTCATTTGGTGATTTATAAAACTAATTCACATTAATTTAGCAAATTCCAAAACATACAATTCTTCTTCTTAGAGAAACGTCAACTTTGATTTTAGTAACTAAAGTCGTTGACTATGTACACTAACATGAATAGACTTCGATAAGCATTAGGCATGTTCGAAACCTATTTACGGTGGTGCGATCTTCTGCTGCGTACACGAAGTACAAGTGACATAATATGATAATGTAAATCAGTATTACCACTCTTAACCAAGGTTGAAGGATTCATCCCTGAAGGTTATGTTTAGGTTGTGGTAAAATATTTTGTAGCACTGTAAATCCGGCTGAATTATTACAACATCGATCGCAACCCCTGTGTCGAGGCTTAGACGAACCTTCTAAATTTCTGTATCAAACAAAAAGCATTAAGTTTATTCACGTTAGTGTATCTAGTCAATGCTAAAATGTTGAATTTACCCAAGGTTTCAACTTGATATCTTGTAATACATCAGATATAAAATGTTAATTTTTAACATGACAAACAGACAGACAGAAAGCCAACCCAATTCATAATATAAAATATAGTAATATATTTTAATAAAATATATGACTGTTGTATATTATTACTTTTTATAGGCCCTAAGATTGTGATTTATTAAAATTCTTCACATTATGCCTACATGTGGCCTACCGTACCCATTTATTTTTATTTTTTAAATTTTGTTTTCATTGCTTTTTTGATGAAAGGAAAAGGGAAAGAAATTAAACTCCATAAAAGTTATGCCTTAGTCACATCATACATAATTTCACAAATCTTACAATTTTGTGATCCGATCATAATTTGCTGTAAATTCAATGTAAAAATTTCAATAAGCCTAAAATCATTGCAATTTAAATTAAGTAAATATAATTGTAACATGCCTGAATGGGGTGTTTTTGACACAGTCCCTTCAGGGTAAAACCATTTAAATCAACATAATTTATTTGAAAATAATGAAAGTTGAGTAAAAATTGGCGTAATCGGTAACATTTGTCAATGCTGTGTGCTGTGTGCCGTAATATTTAAATGTGTTTATATTCAAGAAACTGATAAAGTTTTAAAGTAAAATACAGTTATTAATGTGGTGGAAGGAGCGATCGCTAAAAACCAACCTGTGCGTTGTTGATGGGGGGCCTACAATTTTTGGGGGGGATTCGCGCCATGGCCATTGGGGGGGATGGGCACCCCTGATCAACATTATTAGAATTAATAATATTATCCCATCGCAAATTGAGAGCATCTAACAATAACTGATGGTAATCTATATTTTTATAGTTACGATATAGTACTAAATTTGGTTTTGGTTTTGGTTTTAAATTTGGTAGAGAGAGAGAGAGATTCTCGCCACAACAGTAGTTTGTGACTCACAAGATGGCTCTTATTGGTCACCCATTCTCCGGTGCGCAGTATAATTAAAGTAGGAAGACTAATTTTCTTCAGAAGAATAGCTGACACGGAAATAAACACTAACTATAACAACACTCAAGTATCCAAACACACGAGTGAAGTAATAAAAATTTAAAAAAAACTATGGTTGCAGATATGGACTTTGTTATTGAACAATCTAGCTTTTGCTCTCTAAATCTTTGGAGATATCGTAAGCCATAAAGAGATGAGTGATGGAGTCGCAAAGTGAGAGAGAGAGAAAGAATGGTGGGTTTCAAAGAAAACGTTGGAAATACTTCAGTGTGTACTACTGTGGCAGAAGTTTAACCAACTACAAATGATGACGGACTATCTCTTTGTATACTGGTTACAAAACCTAAATATACCTTAAATTGTAATATTTTCGAAAAGGTGGACTACGACTCAGCTTTTAGATAGCTGGTTAGTGATCTCAAAGAACAATAATAAAATATATACATTTGCAAAAAAAAACCTGACTGTCTTCTTTGTCCAACCTTGAAGAATCAAAAACAAAGCAAGACAGACTTCCTATCAACCACAACAGATCTACAAACACAATCAGCATCAGCAGATGAAGCTCTGCCATTGACAGCTCCACCACAGCACGAGGAATACCACGTGGAATACCTGACTGGCTACCTCAAGCCCACTCGCCTGCAGCTGCAGTGATAATGTGATGTATGGAAGAATAAAGTCTTTGATGTGTGTGAAATTGAAGTAATAAAAAAATAAAGTTTGATGGATATATCAATTTTTTATTTAAATGTCAGTCTCAGGTAAACCAACGTAACACATTTAGTTTATTAATATTTTAACTTACAGTGTTTCCTACTGCCCTGCTAAGCCAAAAAAAAAAAAAAAAAAAAAAAAAACTGACAAAATAAAAAATTTTGAGTTGTGTATCGATTCTCATGTTTTGGAACCCATAAGTCCTAGGGCCTCCCTACAGGATTTTAAAATTACTATATGGCCTATGGTGTTGAAATTTGACGTGGTCATTCCTCTTTGGTCATATGTGCTTACTAAGAAAAGGTTTTGCAAAATTCAATGCTCTGCTTACACTTCTTCAATGTTTTAATATAACTCTTAAGGAAGAAGATTTTGTTGCTCTTTAACAAGATTTTATCTTCTACTAGCAAACAGCCCGTCAAAAATGACGGGTAATTTTCAGCATGTTTATTCATGAATTTGATGTTCACTTAAAAATGGTCACAGAATTTATTAATACACAGACAACATAGAATTAAAACTAAAATTTTTCCATTTCTTTAGCAATGTTATCTATATATTAATAGGCAGCAAGCATGTTCCTTTTCCTCCTTTTTTCTCAGCTTGTGAGCAACGTAAAAGAAACCCGCACATACCGTTAGAAAGGTATTGTCTTGTAGATGAGCAGAATGGTATTTAGATTCACATCGGCCTCCGAGGCTACGCCCTACAGGCTTTGAAAGTTTCAATGTTAATCTTATGGGAGAAGGATAATTGATTGATCATGAAACAGCTGTTGTAATAACAAATTATAGCAAATCAGGAAGAAAAGTTTGTTTTGTCTATAAAATTTTATAAAACTAATTAGCTCAAGATAAACTAAGTATTTGGTCGAATTTCGACCAGTGGGCGATTTTTTAGTCTTTTATAATAGGCAAGCATGTTTTTTCCTACTTTTTGCTCAGCTCATGTGCATATCGTAGGAGAAATCCCTGCATACGGTTAGAAAGGTATAGTCCTGTAGATGAGCAGATTCCTATTCTATTTCACATTGGACTCCAGGGCTACACCCCACAGGCTTTCAAAGTTTAATTTTAATCTTTTGGAGGAAGGAGAATTCACTGAATCATAGACAGCTATTGTAAAATAACTGCTAAAAACAGGAAGAACAGATGTTTCAGTTATAAAATGTTTTTAAACTTTTTGGGTCAACAAAAGATCAACAAAAGTTTTGGTCTAATTTCGATCAGGAGGTCAAATTATCTATATATTAATACGCAAGCATGTTTCATTTCCTCCTTTTTTCTCAGCTCGTGTGCATCGTAGGAAAAATCCGCGTATGCCATTAGAAAGGTATAGTCATGTAGATGAGCAGAATCACATTCTAATTCACATCGGACACCAGGGCTACGCCCCACAGGCTTTCAAAGTTCCAATGTTAATCTTATGGAGGAAGGATAATTGATTGAATCATTAGACAGCTGTTGTAGACAATTGCTAGAAAAACAGGAAGGACAGATGTTTCAGTTATAAAATGCTTTTAACTTTCTTGGGTCCAGATCAACTGATGAAATTTTGATCGAATTTCGATCAGGAGGCGATCTCTAGTTAATAGTTAATAAGTTAAAATAGCTTGTAATACTTACTATCATATGGTTTTACAATATAATAGGCCTATGGACTTTACAAAAAAAAGATAACGATTAAAGGTTGTTTGACCGTATTTCCATTTATTCCATTCCAGTTGAATGGCCAACTAACTTATTGGTATAATTTCGCTGATTCAGAGTCAATTTAATTTGCCCGAATTCGGATTTATATCTTATTTGTTAAACACTCGTGATTTACCAATCTGATTAAGCGTGTCTTTAACCTCTGGCATTTTTGCCTTCTAACGTTCTTGTTTAATTTTTTTTAATCCATGCAGAGTCTAACGTCCCCGTTAGGTTTTGGTATCACCACTATCGCTAAGCACCATTCTTTGGGCTCTTCCACAGTGTATATGAATCTAATCGAACCTTGCTTTCAAGTTCTGACTTGAATTTTTAACGCAATGTTATAGAAGTGCATTCCTGGGTGTATTAAGTGTCAAAGCATTATCCTCTAAGTCAATCGTATAGTAGGTTTTACCTTCACTAAAACACTATTCAAATGTTTTTTCTCTGTCTTTTGTTTATACTTTATTTCCATCTCATTTTCTTATTCGTGGTATTTCTTCTTTTATATTTCGAGATTTATTTCTTCCAGTTCATAGTTCTACATATTCACATTTTTGTACTCCATTGTTTATATCAGTGGAAACAACAAACCAACTGTTAAACATGTAACATCATAAGCCTACACGACCTTAAAAGGATGAAAAATAAGAATATAAGGACGTTATATGGATGAGTTATAAAAAAATTAATGAATTAAAATACGGTGGGGAGAGTTTTAGAATCAAAAGATTATGTTTATATATTTCAAAACATAAAGCTCATTAGTTGATAGTTATAAAAACATATGTATAAATAACTCGTAACTTTAAATAAATAAATTCAATCATCTATGATAAATAAAGTCTTATTATAGTATAGCAACCAAAATTTTATTAAAACATCAGCTGTTAAATTATTATTTTACTGCTTTAAAAACCACTGCAACATTATGTGTCCTTGATTTAATTTGTATGTGTCAATTACCATAGAATTGAAAAGTTGTCTGTTTTGTTTACAAAAACACTTAGTAAAGCAACAGTGGTGTCAAATTTCAATGTAAGATATGGATCACCTGGAGCAGTAAACAAATCGACAAAATCACGTCTTAGATTGGTCTAAATAAGGTCTAATTTTCATTTTCCAGCTTTATAAGGCATTTTCCGAGAAATACCATATTTTTCCTATCATCTAGGGGTCATAAGAAATCCATTGACACCAAAACGGCCTCGATCCGTTCAGTAGTTCTCTCCCTAGACCCTTAAATGCACTCTTTTATTATATAAGATATCTATAAAAGAGGAAGTATGTATATATATATATATATATATATATATATATATATACTTGACAATTTATTGATATAACTTTAAAAACATCGTATAATTTATATATACATACGGACGCATACTTCTTATATAGGGCACAAACTGATATAATATTAGTTGAGGATGAAACTGTCATTCCCCAACACAAACTATTTATAACAAGCACAAATTACTTACCGTATGTAGGGGAAAGAAGGGTAATGGTGCGCACCTAAGGGAAAAAAAATTCTTCCCAGAAAATATGCGGGCAAAAATTACCAATACATGTGTCAAACTCTTTGGTATTTAATGTAGTTTCTTATGAAAAATTATCATTATCATATATATTAACATTGATTAAATATACACCATTATATAAGAATATGCACTTGCGCACGATTTCCCTACCCATCGGGTAATTGCGCGCATGGGGGTGGGTAATGGTGCGCAGGGACGTATGGGTTGAAATAATTAGAATAAATGTGTTTAATTAATACAAATTCAATGTCAATATAACATATGGAATGTCTTAAAGCTAAACAATACTTTCTTTGAGCTTTACAATACACTTAACTAAAGTTTTGATTAAAATTACAAAATTGTTCAAGGGTTAATGCAAAATTAACACACGTAGCCTAATTTTCTGCTGTGTCTGCACCTGAGCTGTCTGCATGACTCCAGGACGAACAGTTTATGAGCATCTGTAAACATGAATGTTAAAAGGCGAAGTAATTTTTTTCTTACCTATGACTACATGGTGCCCACTGCCGCGCACCATTACCCGATATTGCATTCGAAAGTATTTTACTTTCTCACTATCTTAAGAAAGGATGAAACCATAAATTAATTGGTTCAAACGATAAAGCAAAGACTACCATTAATTGTAATACTAAATAAGTATTAAGTTATCTAAAGATCTGCCTTAACCTTACTATTTTCTGAGGCTCAAAAATAACATGACACACACGACTTTTAGATTTTGGCCTCTCATAACCTCAAAAATTTCAGTATCGAAAACCACGAGGTCGGGTATTAGTTGTTGAGTCCCCCGCTAGGCTGCAGCACATACTGGAGCTTTTTAACTTATTTCATTCATAAGAAACTACTATGCGCACCTTTACCCGCCGCGCACGATTACCCTACTCTCCCCTAGATCACATACTATTTTTAATAGTCAGCTATAATAAAAAGTACAGTATGTAAACTTAGGATCTGAAATGCATCTGCGAACGTGGAAACACGAGGAATGCACTGCACACACCCAACGTGACCCATTATACAGGCTTTCTACGGTCAGGGAATTGAAATCTGATCAGGGAAACAGACTAAGTCAGGGAACCCAGAGCTAAAACTTATTTTACTATAACACGATTCTACAAATGGAGGACGAGGAAATAAATATGATTAAGAGTTTGTAGACAATAAGATCTAACTATTTTTGTTCTTAAATAAACTCATATTATGCAAGGTTATACAATTATTCTTCAGTTGGCGTCTAAATTAATGCAAAGAAACAATTGAAAAATATTCTTAATGTTTTATAAAAACAGGGTGTTAAAAATCTGGGTGTCACAAGTTCGAATCTCGGAAATTTCAAATACAAGCATGTGTAATATGAATAACTTTTTGGAAGGGCTATTTAATAGAAAAATTGTGTTGAAAACAGAATTTATTTATCTCCATCAATTTAAAAATGGTGGCCATTTTTGTGTTCGAAATCCCATTTTAGGGAATTTCCTGTAATCCTTTCATTATTTGTCATTTAAATGACTTCTCATTAAAAATACTAGGTAAGTAAAATCAAGTAAGCTTTACAGTGGTATAGCACAAGACCAGCGCGTTATTGAAAACTAAAATTTTTGTAATGCGAAAATTGTTGAAAACTGACATATGTAACTTACGGTAAAAGCTTAAACGAAATACTTGGCACTGAAGACCTTGAAATATACTCAGTACTGATTTTTTTCCTTTACGCAATCAAAAGAAAATTATAAAATAGATAGAACAGACACGAGACACACACACTTTTGTCACATAAATGTTATTCCAATCCTGGGTGCTTCTTTCCGTGGCCTACCTTTTTCGGGTTAGGACATTGCCTGATCGGCCCCAGGCAGAGAAGATGATCCAAATACCCACACATCCTATATTTCCGTCACACCCAATATAGTCCTTAGAACTTTCCTTCTATCAAATAATACAAAATCACATTAAAGTGCACATAAATGTCTGTAACTATAGTAAGATGCACGAAAATAGTCCGATGGAAATTTAAACAGCTGTGTCTTCCCTCACCCCCTCAAGCCCTGCAATGTTGTCATTTTTGTTATGTTTACCATGTATAATACAGTATAAAAATGTGTTTTAGAATAATTCTGGCAACAATGCATTGACTCTCATCAGACTATTTTCGTGAATCCTACTAATAACAATCTAATTAACTGTTTCTTATCTGTGTTTATAGAATCCACGAAACCAACTAACAATCAAAAGGACAACCACTTAATAACTGGCAAACAAAACCAAAGTGAACATCGGAGCTTCATGGTTTAATACCAGGCCGCCAAATTTTGGCAAGAAAAAAAAAGAAGTAGTCGCATAAACAAAGTTCCTAAGTCGGAGGTTAACGCTAATTGTCAAATAGGCGAATAAAAAAGTTAATTCGTGGAGTAAAATTTTAACTGTAAGTAGATTGTTTTTTTCTTGACAATAACAACTTTTGGTAGGCAAAGCCTTTTAGGATCACTTCAGTTTGTAATTCATTACTTATACATGTTGCGTATCAACATTACAGTTCACCAATTCATAACATTTTGGATTTTAGTGAGTAGTAGGCCTAGGCCTACACTAAAAGTAGTTAGTCCTTAAAAAGCAGTATACCATCATGAATTAAGTTACAGAAGAAGAAGAATACCATAAAGGCTATGTTTATATCATTAGTGTAGTAAAATTAAGCCAAAATATGGCTGGAAAATGAAATAATTTTTGGACAGCTAATTTTTGCTGAAATGTGTTCTATGCCATCCCCTGACCTCCCTCAGAAAAGTCCCCTGAAATCCCCAGTGGGCAACATGCCTAAAAATGATGGGATGGCCCACGTGGAGTCAGAAATAAATCTTTCTTCGACCAATGGGTTTATGTACATCAAATTAAAGCTCTTAAGTAGTAGAATTTAATGCCGCAAACCACATCTCAAAAGGTTGCCTGAGTCGAAAACGGCAGCCTTTCAAACTTTGAATAAAAATCACATTTTAACGTAAACGCTTAAAAATGTAATAATTTTCGAAATACTCGACCTTTCGAGGTGCGGTTTGCGGCAAACAGTTACTTGTACAATTACCTAAGCAAATAGGGATAGTTTGACATATGCCCATCATATTACCCTTGAACCACCCTCTACATGGACGTCCCAAAGAGGGAGTTTTGAAAATTTTTTCTTAGTCCATAGCCATGCTATACATCATTTTAAAGGTCTTATTAAGGAGAGTACATAGCCGAAAACCAGACCTCAAAAGGTCAAATAAGTCGGAAGTTATTGTATTTCAAAGTTTTGATAATATTATTGTATTCTAAACTTTGAACGCCTGCCACTTCACTCCCGACAGTTATATTGAGTTCGGGTTTACGGCATTGTATTCTACATTTGAAGACCTTTAATTTGATGTATATAAACCTTCTGGAATGTATTTATATTTAGTATGCTTAATATCTAATTTTAATGTAACTCCTTATGGGCCAACCCCTCATTTTTAAGCGTGATCCCCATATGGGATTTCTGGGGACTTTTCGGAGGAAGGTCAGGGGACGCCATAAAACACATTTCAAAAGAAATTGGCTTTCCAAAAATTATTTCATTTTTCCCGACTAATTTTACTACACTACATTCCTGTATTGATGTAAGTAGTATAGGAAGGAAATTTTATACTAGCAATGGTTTACATTTCAACAATCTTGGTAAAAAGTACATCAGTAGGAAAATACTTGAAATAGTTAACGGCATTGCAAATCAAATTAAAGAATCTGATCCCATTCCTCTGTATCAAAAAAGATGACAATTTTTTAGAGAACATGTGCAGGGGTATATAGAACCAAGTTCTAATCTGTCAGTAAAGCCAGTATTTAAAATAGATAGGCCTTTCCCAGTGAGTGTAACTAACTCAAATAATAACTCTAGGCATGCATTTAGCTTATATTTTCACAATGTACAGAGTTTGTTTGGTAAATTTGACCTCATTGAGATTGAGATATGGAAAAATAGTTTTGATGTATTGTGCATTGCGGAACATTGGTTAAATGCAGAGGTACTTGAATTGTCTTGTTTTAATGACTTTAAGGTAGCTTCTTGTTTTAGTAGAATTCATAAAAGTCACGGTGGATCTGTTATATTTGTAAGAAACAATCTTATTTGCAAAGAAATGCCAGAAATTAACAAATTAGCTTTAGAGGAGGTATTTGAACTTTCATCTTGTTTTATTGAGGATTTTCAAACTTTAATTATATGCTTTTATAGAGTTCCTGAGGTAAATAATCTGCAATATTTTTTTGAAAGGTTAAGTAGCCTACTTAGAATTGTGCTACTTATGAACGTAGAAGTTATTATCTCAGGAGATTTTAATTTAGATTTTAATAATTCAAAAAGTGTATCGACTATTGACTTGTGTAATCTTATCGAAAGTTTTGGAATGAACATATTATTAAAAAATGTCATTACAAGACCTGGTAATAAAAAATCCGGTAAATGTATTGATAATATAATTACAACTTTTCATCCATTAACAACTAATGGAAATGTAATTAAAACTGACTATTCTGATCATTATGCTGTTAATATGAATATTAATTTTAAGTTTGATACAAATGTCAATGTAGGCCTAGATTTAAGTTTTAAATCCATCCGTTCTATTAATGATTTGAATTTATCTGTCTTTGCTCAGTGTTTGAAAAGTATTGATTGGTATCCTGTATATTGTTTAAATAATGTTAATGATAAGTTTTTAATGTTCTTTGACTTGTTTTTGTGGGCAGTAAACTCTAGTTTTCCCCTCAAAAAGGTGAATAATGGCAATAAGCCTAGGTATGGGTCAGTTAACAAATGGTACACTCCTGCTTTAAGTAAATTAAAGCAACAGCTTGATAAACAGTATTTTCTCACTATTAACTCAGTATGTCCTAAAATTAAAGATGACTACAAAAAATTAAAGTATAAGTACAGATATGAGATTCGTAAAGCCAAGTTAACTTTTAACAACAATTTAGTCTCCCAAGCAACAAACAAACCAAAACAGATATGGAAAATAATTAAGGAAAATTCAACAGCAGGTAGCAAAGTTTCTGAGGCAATTCCCCCATCACTATCATCCAATGGGTTTAATGATTTTTTTATAAGTAGTGTTGAGGATGTTATAAAAAATATACCTCAAAGTCAAAATCCACCAGTGCACTATGTACAAGATGCTTGTAGTACATTAAATGTTACGGGTTTTTCCTTTACTCATGTGACTGTTGAAGATGTCCACTCTGCAATAATGTCATTAAGTAATAGCTCTTGTCTAGACATATATAATGTTAACTCTTTATTTCTTAAGCAAAGTAGTAATTTTATATCAGATGTGTTGTGTCATATTATAAATGAATGTTTTAATGTAGGCTACTTTCCTGACAAACTTAAGGTATCCAAGGTCATTCCTGTTCATAAAAAGGGTGATAAAGGGACATTCAGTAATTATAGACCTATATCATTGATCCCTACTTTGTCAAAAGTATTTGAAAAACTTATCAGTAATCAAGTCAACAAATATTTAATTGCAAACAATTTACTTTTCAAAAATCAGTATGGATTTAGAAGTAACCACTCAACTTGTGAAGCAGTCATGAAGTTCATACAGAATTGTCTTGATGGTAAAGAATGTAATTTTAAAGTAGGTGCTAAATTTTTTGATCTGTCAAAATCATTTGACACTGTTTGTCATGATACTCTTATTTTAAAGCTCAATTCAATAGGTTTCTCCTCGACTGCTACGGCCCTTATGAAATCATATCTTTTTAATAGAAAACAATCAGTGTTTGTCAATAACTCTTTTTCTAATTTTCATACTGTCAGTAATGGAGTGCCACAAGGATCTATTTTAGGTCCTCTTTTGTTCATTATTTATGTCAATGACCTGCCCATGACTATTGAAACTAACTCTATAACTTGTTATCTCTATGCTGATGATTTATGTGTTAGCTACTTGTCAAAAGATACTAGTCCTGTGTTTTCATCGGATATTCTAAAGGAATGGTGCAACGCAAATTCTCTCTCTCTTAATTTAGATAAAACACAAGAGCTTATTATTTCTTATGACCATAAAACTGCAAATTCTGAGCCAGTTAAATTTTTGGGTATAGTCATTCAGAGTGATTTGGATTGGCGTTCCCATATTGAATATGTCACACCTAAGGTAAATAGGGGTGTATTTCTAATAAGAAAACTTAGTAATATTGTTTCATATGAGGTGTTACTTTATTATGAGGTGTTTACTATGGTTATGTACATTCGCATCTTACGTATGGTACTGTTTTGTGGGGAAACAGCTCATATGCCAATTGTTTATTTTCATCACAGAAAAGAGCGCTTAGGGCTTTGTTTAAGCTTCCTCCTAGAAGTCATTGTAAGCAATATTTTATTGATTCCAAAATAATGTCACTTCCATGTATATATATATATTTCAATGTCTCTTGTTTGTTAAAAAGAACATAAATAATTTTAGGTTAAACTCAGATAATCACCACTATAACACTAGACATAGGTATGATCTTAGTAAGTCTCAATGTACTTATTCTAAAACATTGAAGAGTTTCCATTGTACTGCCATTAATATTTTTAATCACCTTCCTTTTTCTATTAGAGAATTAAATCTGGCTAAATTTAAAATAGAAGTTAAAAAAACTCTTACTCTTGCCTGTTTTTATGATTTAAAGGAGTATTTCAGCTATAACTTTTAGTACATTTAATCTTGTATTTCTTACACAATCAACTGTATATTTATTTAATGTATGTTATAAGTGATGTTTTACAAACTGTTGTATTTGAATTTTCTATGTTTTAATGTTTTTAGACCTAAGTAATATGTACCTTATTGACGTGTCCTATGCAATCAATTACTTTGTATTTGTATTGTCTACGGGAAATGAAGAATTTGAATTTGAATTGAATTGAATTGTAACTTTCATACTATTATTTACTTTTTAACACGTTCACTGCTGAATATACCGTTCACTGCTGAATATACCGCAATAGTGATTAGCATATGCTAAAATTATTTTTTTATGTTTTTACTCAGCATTGGATGTCTTTTGATGGAAAACAGTGCAGAAACGCCATTTGGAGCAATAAAAATGGCATTTACGGCCTTTTATTTTCGCAGTCACGATCGTGTACGCCCGCATCTGGCGTTTTGCCGAACGGCGCACTTTTATTGTTCAAATATGTAAAAAAACTCACTTATATAAATCAAAAACATATTTATATAATTTTACATGATAAAAATACTACACTAACATAAAAATATACTATTTACAACCCCGCCAGCCCACCCTGATGTCTTTCGTTCAGTATGCCAAAAATCACAAAATCGGGGTCCTCATCCTCTGACTCGCCGTCGGTCTCGTAGGGTAGCTCATCCAGATCTTGTTCTTGGGGGTTATTTTAATCGTCCGAATCATATTCTTGCACTAAACCACTAGGACTGGGAAATAGATCCATTTTTATAACCTAACAAAACACTATTTACTATTTACAAATATACAATGTTTACAGTACACGAACATATGTTTCCATAGAAACGCGCTAATTAAAAACTAACACCGCCAAAAATGAAAGAAAAGTACCTCCCCACGAGCGCGATAGCAACCACTTACATCAGGAAAGTGCTGGCAGCACACTGACGTATCTAAGCAACAATGAAATTGCGGCAACGATCGTGTACGCGCGCACCCGGGTATTGGCGGGCGCGGCAACGATCGTTGCCGCGCGCACAGAACGTGTTAAAGAAACTCAGAAGTGCTAATTATTGACAAAATTGTGAATCTGCCCATAGTTAACCAAACCAATAACTGTACAGTTATATTCATATAGTACTTATTTAATACACTAAGGGGTTTTTGTGTTGAGAACTCCTCCTACAATTTTCAACCGATATTCAAGTTTTTTGTGTCCTTGGATAGGGCTTGGTCTGTAGGTAGTTGTTTCCACCACAAATTGATGAAAATCTGACATAAAATAAGGGTGCTATACATAAATTAAATTTTAAAATTTCCCATTAGAATAGCATTGGGTTTGGGGCGAAACTTCGTTATCCGTCTCCACCGTTATTATCGATGTGGAAATTTCGATGTTGCCATTGAAATTGAGCGATGAAAACAATCGAATCAACAACGATACTGAGAAAAGATATGTATCATAATAATAATCTAACCTAACAGCGTAACCATAAACCTCCGTCACTTTAATTTACAGCGATGTTTATAACAACAAAATCAATGGTGTTTGGAAACATTTGAAATGCATATTCCCTCAATACAACAGCAAAAAAAAAAAACCTTTCTGATTTGTATTTGGCAGCATTTGTGTGAAGCCATTTGGATCTAACGAAGTCTGCTTCTTCTCACAATTCTAATTTAGATACAGCTATCAGCTACAGCCACACAACAAACTTGGTTAGTTTATTTTGTGTTGTTCTTTGTTACAGGTTACATTAGCTACAATTTTTACTTTTTTCAGTTACTTGTATACGGTATTTGTTTTATTGTCAAGAAGGTTTATTTCATTATATTAGAACGAGAAACTAAATCAGGTGAAAATCGTAATCGTGTCGTGTAATTGTATCATCGATATAATAGCAATATTATCGCAATATCGAAATTTCCACATCGATAATAACGGTGGAGACGGATAACGAAGTTTCGCCGGGTTTGGGTTGAAAATTTTAAACATCTGTTAAAACCCTCCAATTGGCAAAGGGACTATAATAGTCGCGGTAGTTGGTGTCTGTAGTGGCAGAGACTATAATAGTCGCGTTTTGTAAGGTTTTCTTTAATTCAAAATAAACAGCTAAAACCGATTACAGTACACTCTCGTTCATCGGAACTAATGTGGCGGACGGCCGGTTCGGATGTCAAAAAATTCCGATGAAGCGGAGTTGGTCATGAGTCATCATTTCCGCCCGTACGGTGAACTATCGTGATTGTATTCACTCTTGTTTTAAAGATAACACAAGAGGTTTTATGAAAATAAGGCACTCAAACTTTGAACATGGTAACAATGAACAGATAGGAATAAAAACAACGCAGGAAATAAAGATCCAAAATCTATAATTTCATATTCCATATTCATATTCCACTCATCAACTCAGCAGTCAACTGACGTCCACGTAACACAGGTGCTGTCACTGCAGTCGCGCCGCGAGACAGACTGAATGACAGTTTGGGAAGCGGTCGAACCGGATGTTCACTTCCTACCCCTTCCTCTTTCTATTTTTGTGCAAATACTCCACGGCCTCGTAAATCACATCGATGGGTACAGATTATGGGAAACGCCTGATGACGTTTGATGCAAAATGTGATACTTCCCTGTTGTGCGGATAAAACGAATGAAAATTGAAGGCGCTAAAACGGAAAAATTATTTATTTCATAAGAAAAAAAATTAATAATATCCAGATTTTCAGTTCCGATGAAGCGGAGTTCCGATGTCACCGAGTCCGATGAACGAGAGTGTACTGTACTAAATTGGATAATTTATATACCAACTGAAAGACGAGTTTCCAAACTTTTATTCTATTACCTAAATGAACTTTAGAACACCAACGTATTATTGTAATTTTGGTTATTGAGATTCTCTGATATATGAGTGAGTGGTATTTGACAAATGTAGTAGATTTGCGTACAACACGCCCATGGCAGTAAACCTACATCCTTTTTCTTATGGTGTCCATTGGAGAAACAATTCCGATTGAAATTCACTGATTACGCGGGTCTGTTGCGACAGGGGTATTGAATAACATCGTCATCGCATCAACGGTGCGTACAACAACCTTGCAAGGGGCGTAAAATGCATAAAAGATAGGGATTTTGTGACTAAAGATGGGTTGTGAATGACCTGAAACCAATCACAAGTAGTGAAAATTTACATCTTTAAAATAAAAAAAAAAAAAAAAAAAAAAAAAAAAAAACAATTTTGGTAGCCCTAACTGTGTGAATATTCTTGAATGTTCTCTGGGGTGGTAGGCCTAATCAAGAGGATTTTTATTTTCTAAAAATAGGCTTAGCTTACCATATTTTTGTGTTAAAAAACGTACTGAAAGATGTAAAGTTTGAAGCTTAACACTTAACAGCAATATGAGTTAGGCAGGGCCGCCTTTGGTGGCCGGAGGGGGGAGGGGGGGGCAGAAGGGGCAGATTGCCCTGGGCCTCAAGAGACAGGTGCCTAATTTTTTGAAGCCAGCAAAATTTTACTGCTGCATTACCTATGTAGTGACACCATATATGTATTTTCACAACGGAACTCTGTCCCGGGCCCCAAAAATTCTGTTGGCGGCCCTGGGTAAGAACATCTAGTTGTACTGGAATAATTAAAATGAATTATTTTTGTTATGTACTGGGGCAAGCCAGCTTAATTGTACTATCCTAATTAAAATACAAAAATGTTTGGGACTAATCACAGTAAACGTATATTAAAAATAATATGACGTAAAAACTCATTAAATTACAAGTAATTGAAAACAAAGTATTGCCTTTGTAAGAAAAGTGAGAGTTATTTATTTATTTATTTTTATTAAGAGTATTTTAGTTGTTTTTAAAACCATTACAAAGTAGGATCTAATTTTTTTTAATGTGACAGTCCCTAATGCTAAAGTTTACATTTATTCTTCAAATAGACGCTTACAGGAGGTACGAGCGTACTCCTAGTTTTATCGGGTACGTATGTTCCAAACTTACACATGTTATTCCATCTAAATAAAGGGTATATCATCTTTATACTGTATATTCAGTTTTACCATCACAGCAGAGGAAAACATTTTTTATATATAATTTCATATTTAATGAAATTTTTTAGCATGTTATTCCATCTAAATTAAGGGTATATCATCTTTATACTGTACTAGCTGTCAAAGCCGTAGCCAGAAAAAAATTTTGGGGGGGGGGGGGTTTGAGTTCCGTGTAAAACTTTCATTTTAAGACAAATTATTAATATGGTATAATATAATGTTAAAGCATGATTTTTGACGTTTTAAATATTTAAATAGTAGCCTACTTATATAATTACAATAAAAATTATTATTAGCATCAAAGAAAATACAGCATTAATCGTCATATGAACTAAATTCTTTTTGCTAGTAACTTAAAAAAAATAAATAAATAAAACATATGATTAAAAGTCGCTAAATGTCAATATATAACAACAACATTTCTAAAACTGATAATTTTTCAACACAATAAATACCAGAATAGCCTAACTATATCACTTGTTATCAGCATATTTCCACTCTTCCTCAGTCTATAATAAATACCAGGAGCCCGAGAATTTGCTCGGGAAACATAATTCTTCATAGTAATATCAGTAACAGACAGTGGCCCTTAAATGCCAAGTGCAAACATGCCTGTTTCTAATCAAGACGAGCTCGTTCGCTCCACTCCTTGACTTTTAGACTGTTTTTAAGTAGGCCTACATGTGCTGCACTTTAATATACTGGTATATTTGTTGAACCACATGTTGAATCCGTAACACAAGGACTATATTTCTATGGTTAACAGTTGATTTATTTAATTTTTAATTCGTTTGTTTTAAAATGAATTACAATCCCAAAAATTGCAAAGTTGTTTTATCCTTTCACCTAAATTTTATTCATTTATAATCACCAATATAAAGTGTGATAAAAAAAACGTAAATTGTATTTATTATAGTAGCATTCAGTACTATAATTTACGAGTAACTAGCTACCGTTCAAATTCAAAACCGCATCATTTTTATACTAGAACTCACGGTCTGCACTTTGAGTCAGCTGTTTTCATTATTTCTTTGTTTAGATATTTAACTCAGTAAGACCAATGTTAAGTGTTAAAATTTAAATTAAAGATTATGACGAAATAGGATTTTTTCCGGCATTGAGACCTGAAATATATTATTTTTATCTCAGAACTAAATAAGTTATTTGCAGATTTTTGGAAAATCGTTAAAATCCCTTTTTGAGATCTGTGTGCACACAGTGTGTCCATACACAGTTACAAATATACTTACTCGTATCAGATAAGAGTAACTTATAAGTTAGTTGGTTTATAAAGAAATAAACTAAGGTAGTTTATATTGTTCCGTCTCTCCTGTGAATTTGCATCGTAGGCCTACATCAGTGCTAAGCCGCTCAGACGGCTTTGACCACAAGAAAAAATTACAATAGGGAATATTGGCTTGTCTTCGTCTTGCCTAGTCTGCTGGTCATATAAATTTTAAATCGAGACTGTTGATGCAGGGGCAGACATAATTAAAATATATTTTCACTGTTTTTGTTTTGTTTTACCTACCTGACTGCGAGCATCAATTTCAATTAAACAGACGACACAAAGCCTGATGAAGACTAACTCAAAGTTCACTATGTAAAACTAAACCGCACAGAACACGCACGATCGGCACGCGTTCTGATGAAGGAATTGACATGCTAAGGTTATGTCAAATTCCCGCTCATTCGTTGTTACACTCCCCCATGATCCGCGATCATCCCCATTTTGGCGAGCACACAGCTGACCAACCACGACTTCCGTTATGACTTGAACACTGTAATTAAACAAATAAGTATTTTTTACTTTGTTTTTAAGTTTGTTCCTTGCCATTATTTAATTTTCAAACAGCGTTTTTATGAAAAAACTAGCAGTTACCCGGCGCGCGTTGCTGCGCTCAAATTAAGTTGTTTACATAAATGAAGCTATTTTAATACTTATAACAAAAAAAAAGATAAGTTAAGTTTTAAGTTTTTTGATGTAACAAAAAAAGTCAATGGCATAGAAAGTAAGTATATTAATATTACTGTAAGGCCAAAGGATAAACAGGCATTTTGCAAATTTAAACCCAGAATAGTCAAAGTTTGCCTTGTATCTTATTGATCGTAATTGCAAATGCAAGAGCACCTATGAGCAAATAGGCACGTCCATGTCAAATTTCAACCCCGGAGGCCCTAAATTAATTTTAAAGTCCAGTGGAGCACAGCCCTACTAAAAAATATATTTGCAAAACCATTCTTTGTGAGTACCTATGAGCAAAGAGGCATGTCCAAGTAAAATTTCAACCATGGTGGCCCTAAAGTAATTTAAAGTCCAGTGGGGCGGAGCCCTAAAGAGCTTAAAAATTATATGTGCAAAACCGTTTCTTAGTGAGTACCTATGAACAAAAAGAATCATCCATATAATTTCCACCCCGGTGGCCCTAAAGTGATTTTAAAGTCCAGTGGGGCGGAGCTCTAAAGATCTTAAAAAACTATTTTTGCAAAACTGTGTCTTAGTAAGCACCTAAGAGTAAAGAGAATCGTCTGTCAAATTTCAACCCCAGTGGCCCTAAAGTAATTTCGAAGCCCAGTGGGGCGGAGCCCTAAAGAACTTCATAAACTATATTTGCAAAATCGTTTCTTAGTGAGTAGGCCTACCTATGGGTAAAGAGCATCGTCCATCAAATTTCAACCCCGGTGGCCCTAAAGTAATTTTGAAGTCCAGTGGGGCGGAGCCCTAAAGTGCTTAAAAACAATATGTGCAAAACCGTTTCTTAGTGAGTACCTATGAACAAAAAGAATCATCCATATAATTTCCACCTCGGTGGCCCTAAAGTGATTTTAAAGTCCAGTGGGGCGGAGCTCTAAAGATCTTAAAAAACTATTTTTGCAAAACTGTGTCTTAGTAAGCACCTAGGAGTAAAGAGAATCGTCTGTCAAATTTCAACCCCAGTGGCCCTAAAGTAATTTCGAAGCCCAGTGGGGCGGAGCCCTAAAGAACTTCAAGAACTATATTTGCAAAATCGTTTCTTAATGAGTACCTATGGGTAAAGAGCATTGTCCATCAAAATTCAACCCCCTTGGCCCTAAAGTAATTTTGAAGTCCAGTGGGGTGGAGCCCTAAAGAGCTTAAAAAACTATATTTGCATAATCGTTTCTTAGTGAGTAGGCCTACCTATGGGTAAAGAGCATCGTCCATCATATTTCAACCCCGGTGGCCCTAAAGTAATTTTGAAGTCCAGTGGGGCGGAGCCCTAAAGTGCTTAAAAACAATATGTGCAAAACCGTTTCTTAGTGAGTACCTATGAACAAAAAGAATCATCCATATAATTTCCACCCCGGTGGCCCTAAAGTGATTTTAAAGTCCAGTGGGGCGGAGCTCTAAAGATCTTAAAAAACTATTTTTGCAAAACTGTGTCTTAGTAAGCACCTAGGAGTAAAGAGAATCGTCTGTCAAATTTCAACCCCAGTGGCCCTAAAGTAATTTCGAAGCCCAGTGGGGCGGAGCCCTAAAGAACTTCAAAAACTATATTTGCAAAATCGTTTCTTAATGAGTACCTATGGGTAAAGAGCATTGTCCATCAAAATTCAACCCCCTTGGCCCTAAAGTAATTTTGAAGTCCAGTGGGGTGGAGCCCTAAAGAGCTTAAAAAACTATATTTGCAAAATCGTTTCTTAGTGAGTACCTATGGGTAAAGAGCATCGTCCATCAAATTTCAACCCCGGTGGCCCTAAAGTAATTTTGAAGTCCAGTGGGGTGGAGCCCCAAAGAGCTGAACACGTTCGCTACCATAATGTTAAAAAAAAATCGTAACCACAGCCCGTCGCCGCAATTTTGCGGTGGGCGAGTTCTACGGCACGGTCTACGGGATAGTCCGCCGCATATGTGCGGCGCTTGGCCTGTGGCTAAAACGATCACTGACGTCACTAAAATGTTTTACGTTCATTTTTATTTTAATGTATTTTTTAAAGTAACATTTTTTAACGTATTTGATATATCTTTACACAAATATTCATCAAATCTCTTATATGACACATTGAAAACAATTTATTGTGTAAGAAAAATGTATAAACATTTGCATTTTGTAAACTTGTAAAACATCATAATTATACTACGTAAATGAATTGTAAACAACTCTTTTTGTAAACTAAATATTTCAATACAATGTTTTTATGTATAAGCCGTATTTTATTTTTCGCTTTTCAAAGGTTATGACTAAAAATAAGGTTATATTAGTGCCGACGCTAACATGCGTCACTTAGTTTCTGACCATGCGCCGCAAATGTGCGGCGCTCCAAAAATTACCAAAAATGAAAAGAAAATTGTATATATTTTTTTATTTAATGAAATTAAGATATTTTGAAAACTAATTTTAGACGGTTTCTATTCGTGGTCTGTGGCATAAGTCACAACCACTAGGGCCGGTCTACAGGGAAGTCCATGATTATTTTGGTGGGCTGTGGGATTGGCCTGACCGCCGCATATATGCGGCGGCTGGTAGCGAACGTGTTAAAAAACTATATTTGCAAAACCGTTTCCTAGTGAGTATCTATGAGCAAAGAGAATCGTCCATGTCAAATTTCAACCCCGTAGGCTCTACAGCCATTTTGAAGTCATGTGGGGCGGAGCCCTAAAGAACATTAAAAAACTACATTTGCAAAACTGTTTCATAGTGAACACCTATTAGCTCTTTTGTGGGAAGTTATATACATAGGAAGTTATTAACGGAACGTTTACGTTAAATTTCAACCCGTATGATCTGTGGTAGTTTTGAAACTTTGTGGGAAGGAGTCCTAAAGGAAATTTGCAAAATTGTTTCTTATTGATCACCTATGAGCAAAGAGGAATGTCCATGTCAAATTTAAAAGACGTTGGCCCTTGATTAATTTTGAAGTCAGGTGGGGTGGAGCCCTAGAGAACTTAAAAAACTATATTTACAAAACCATTTCTTAGTGAAAACCTGTTAGCAAAACAGAACAAATGTCAAATATTGACCCCGGAGGCTCTAAAGTAATTTTGAAGTCCTGTGGGGCGGAGCCCTAAAGAATTTCGAAAACTATATTTGCAAAACCGTTTCTTAGGGAGCACCCATGAGCAAAAAGAAACGTCCATTTCAATTTTCAATTCCGGAGGCCCTAAAGTAATTCTAAAGTCCAGTGGGCGGAGCCCTAAAGTGCTTCAAAAACTATATTTGCAAAACAGTTTCTTAATGAGTATCTATGAGCAAAGAGAATCGTCCATGTCAAATTTCAACACGAAGGCTATACAGTAATTGTGAGCTTCTGTGGGGCGGAGCCCTAAAGGGGGTGTCTAAAACACTTTTTTTTAGCACCTAAGAAAAATGAGATCACTCCAGATTTCAACCGTTCAGGTTTCCTAATTTGTACCTATTTAAAATTGGCCATGCGGATAACGTTATATTGAAATTTTGAAGGCCTGTGAGGCGGAGCCCTGAAGGAATTTTGTAAACTCATTTCTTAGTGAGCACCTAAGAGGCAAGACGAACCTGTGTTTAAAGTTTCAAGTAAATCCGTATGGTAGTTCCTGAGATTTTGTGATGAGTGAGTGAGTGGGATTTCGCTTATATATATATATATATATATATATATATAATACCAAATAAATAAATACCAGAGTACCCTTTTTGTCATTTTTTTTATTCTACTAATACGTATTTCGGCTCTTAGGCCATGATCACAGTATTAAGTAAAATACTGTTTACAACAAAATGACAAAAAGGGTACTCTGCTATTTATTTATTTGGTATAATTTAATTATAGTAGCCCTAAAGAGTGAACTAAAATCTGTTTATCTATATCTATAAAAGAGGAAAGTATGTATATATATTGATATATATGTATGTTGCCTATAGACTCCGAAACCGCTCAACAGATTTCAACGAAACTTTCAGGCATTATTAAGCATTATTCAAGGATGGTTTGTGTGAAGTTTAGTGCAAATCTGTCCAAAGGGCTCTGACCCAGAGGGCATACAATGGTGCAGTGTCAGGTTTTAGAAATTTAGTGTTTACAAAATCAACAGCTGTAATTAAAAAATTTGAAAGTTTCATTCAAGCAGATTCTTATAATCATAGAAGTAACCAGGTGTGAGGTATAATGTTGATGTTTGTGTTGTCTTTATGGCTCCGCCCTACGGAAGCTCACAATTACAATAAAAGCCTACAGGTGGTGTAATTTGACATGGACGATTCTCTTTACCCATAGGTACTCACTAAGAAACGATTTTGCAAATATAGTTTTTTAAGCTCTTTAGGGCTCCACCCCACTGGACTTCAAAATTACTTTAGGGCCACCGAGGTTGAAATTTGATGGACGATGCTCTTTACCCATAGGTACTCACTAAGAAACGATTTTGCAAATATAGTTTTTTAAGCACTTTAGGGCTCCGCCTCACTGGACATTGAAATTACTTTAGGACCTCCGGAGCTAAAATTTGACATGGACGATTCTCTTTGCTCATAGATATTCACTAGGAAACGGTTTTGCAAATATAGTTTTTTAACACGTTCGCTACC